>LR812532.1:30518715-31118715 GCA_903798195.1 Danio kyathit
GTGTGAATGTACGCCGACATCTCTGCTGGACAGGTGTGAGGACTGAGCGACGTCTCTACTCGACCGTACCGAGGACTGACTGATGTATCTGCTGGAGAGCGGCGAGGGCTGACCGAGGTCTCTGCTTGACCGATGTGAGGATTGACTGTCTCTACTGGACAGATGTGAGGAATGACTGGTGTCTCTGCTGGAAAAATGTGACGAGTGACCAACGTCTTTGCCATAGTTAGAGTAAGACATTTCTCTTGATGGTTCTGCGGCATAAGACAGTTCATTATAGTACAACTTTTTTTCTTTCAGATGGTTATACTCAACCACGTAGCTTGACGCTGCTGGAGAGCTTGTTTGTTGGGCATCTCCCCAGCGGTCATCCCAGGTTTGTGCTTGCTCTTGATTAAGGGAATACGACTGATGGACAGGTAAATCTAACGGATACTCAACCGACTGAGCGTGGCTCCTATCGTCCCAGGATCGAGCTGATGAAGCAGCTGGGAGCGCACCGGACCTGGGTGAAGAAGTGTGGGACAATTTCTTCTTTTTGATTTCTGTGAGAAGGTCAGGAAGGGTATCGGTTGTGATGAGATGCTCGGGAAGCTTGGCCAGAGTTTGAAGATCTTCAGCATCCAGTCCGCAGCTATGCAGAAAGGACAATGCCTTATTAGGCGGGAATACAGGCAGTTCTGATGAGGATGAAGACGTCCGGTGCGGAGATGTGCTCCTAATTCCTGACCTGTAAGCGCTCGAGTCCCGGGTATAGATTCGTGCATCTTTGTCCCCTTGTGGGTTTCGGTATGGTTGATTATAAGACATTGTGCACAGTCGTGTTGGACCTTTTAGGCACTGCCAAAAAAGCAGTTCTTGTTGTTAACCTGTTAAAAAAGATGTTGAAGAGAATTTGATCTTCGTAAATTTATTGTAAAATGTTGAAGTGATCAGCTTAAGGTGGAAGACCTGCCGATGAATCCGGTGAGGTGTGTCACCTGTATCAGCCTTACCTTGAGATGAAAAATCATATAATTCACTTTGTGGATGTCTCTCGATTTGTCATGTAAAATTAGCTGAATCAAGTCCTTAACATCACAGCTTACAAACTCAATATAATTAGTACGTTGATAAAATGGTTAAGTCATTTCCGATGGGTTTACTTTTTTATTTACATTTATGATTTAAAGCCACAATTTACACAAAATAAATTTTAATTAAATCTTTACCTTTCGTGCTTCACTTTTACTTTCGTTTGACATACATTTCGTTTATGCATACCGAAATATAATATAACTTTATATTTTATATAACATTTCATAAAACGTACTTCAGTTAGGGTGAAATTTGTTTAAAAAGTGGATGTAATGAGGATGTTGTGCAGAAATGGAGAATCTATTGTGTTTGGCCTTGGCGCTAGCAGCCATTTTCCCGATCATTCAGCAATTTGATATGACGCATTATTAAAATACAGATATAACGTAATAACTAACATTAATACTTTGATATTGCTTAATTTATAACTCACCAACGCAAGATAGAATAAAGAATTAATCAACGAAGGTCGGTAAAGCAGCGGTTCAGGCGAAGACCGTTCTCCTTGTCCTGCTTTTCAACCGGAAGCGGGGTTAGAGCCTTTAAAATAAAAGTCACCAAAGACGTATTTCCCATGCCATGGCAGAGACAGATTTACATAAAATGGGTAATCAAGTTCACGGTTCATATTATACACATTCACCAGCGTCCGTTTTTTTTAAATGCGACCAACATTAGAAATTTACATAAATATTTTGAAAATGTAAAACTGAACCTTGATGCAGCTAACAGTTACAAAGTGTCAGTCAGTGCCGAAACATTGTACTAAAGAGATAGCACAAAATAAATGTATAATTTGCCAGTTAAGTCCAGCTCTGATGAAACAATGGTGTTACTATTTTATATTTATCAACGTATAACAGCTAAGTTAAGCTAATTCTCACCATGACAAAAAGTCAAGACAATGCAGTTTTTAATCGCACTATTACTTAAAAGTCGTTTTTCATGCTTTCGTTATTATATATATATATATATATATATATATATATATATATATATATATATATATATTTTTTTTTTTTTTTTTTTTTTTTCTGAAAACTTGGGGTTATATGCTTTATCTGACTTTTTCTGAATCCATGATTTTATTTTAATTTAAAACGAGCGAGGATGATTGTTGGGTAACCAAATTGCTTATCAAAATGCCAATCCCCAAATTACCAAAATGTTCATTGTGTTTTGTAATTTCGAAATAATTTCTTTATTATGATGTAAAGATGTTGGAAGAGCACAGAATTCATACTAAACTGAAGTGACTGACAGGTTCACACTCCTTATAAAAGAAAGTGCACTTTGTTTAAATGAACACAATTGTTTTCGTGTTTTTCAAGTTTCTGGCTTTGTGAAAAATTATTAGGAAAAACAAAGTCATCTTATTTAGATGCCAAAAATAGTCCACCCAGTGTAGCAATCAAGCCTAGCTGACATTCATTCACCATAAGAAATAGCAACAGTCATAAATTCATCAGGAACAATCCTAAAAAGAGACAGGGCCCTAGAAATGACCTATAGATATTTATTTGGTCTAATAATACAGACCACTGACATTGACTTGGGAGTTTTAAACTTTACAATGTCTTGAGAAAACTATTATTCATGCAAATTCACTCCAATGCATTTTTCAGGTAGCACTGATTAATTGCATCATATTTATAACACTTGGGGCATGCACATGTTCTCCTTTCACAAAATACAATACAAAACCTCTAAAAAAATGATTAAAAACAATGAGACAAACTCAGAGGAATGCTGGAAGTTTAATAAAAGAACTGAAAAACAAAAACACAGTAATAGTAGCAATTGAGGTGTAAAATGTTCTCGCATCTAAATCGCTAAACAGAACAGATAGAAATTGCTTAGTCCTCAGCTTTCATTGCTACATTAAAAAGAGCAATCCCTCAGTCAAAAAAAAAAAAAAAAAACACTAAAACTAAAAAAAAAAAAAAAAAAAAAAAAACTGAATGCACGAAAACACAAGCATGGCATAATGAACATGGAAAGCAACGTCTCGTCGTCTACAATTCATTTCTTCACTCCGTTAGTCTGTGCTTTGGCTTTTTCTTTTTCCAAATATTTCTGTTGAGGAAAGAAAAAAAAGTTCAAATCGTTTTTCAAAAACACTAAATAAAAAAATGGTTATGACAAAAAAAAAAGAAGTCACCTTAAGTTTATTGTAGTGTGCTTGGCTACTGCAGTGAATCTTCTTAGCAGTGTCCTCATTGGAGTAAAACAGGAAGCAGACTCTGCAATAATATCCCATCTTCACAAACTCCACACCTGAAACCAGTGCAGAAGAATTACCAATATTACCACAATGTCTCCATATTTTCTGTGCTTTGTTTTTCTTAGGATAACACCAGCTCGCACATTTATAAAACAACAAAAACAATATCTTTGTGGGCAAAAATAGCACAGTTTGTTTTTAATAGTACTCTAAATTTCCAATGATATTTAGTTTTACATTTTTTTAAAGATGTTTTTATACCTTCTCAGAGTAAGCTGTGAAACAGACTAGTTCTAGATTTACATTGTATCAAAAAACAAAGGCATCTTACCCACGGGGACGTTAGGGTCAAATGGCTCAAGAGTAGCAGTGCTAGTTTCAAGCTTCATTTCGGATGGTGCTATTGGAATGTTTTTTTCCTCAGACTTAACACTTTTCTCTGATTCAGCAGGGGGAGCAGCATCAGTCTTTTTTTCTTTATCTTCATCCTCAGGCGCCTGGAAAAAGTCATAGATAAAACTATTTAAAATATAATTTGATTCTGCTGGTGGTGCAAATAGCAGTTAAACAGTTTTCTGCTGTTTGGATCTGAGCTTAGATCACTCTTAAAACAACCCATTATATCTTCTGACCAAGCAGCAACATCCCGCTCTCCCTCGTGAAGCCAATCCGAAAGTAACTAAAAGTGCAATTCATCGACTCGCCTTTGAGGGCTGGCTCCATAGCTCCAGATGTTCATTGACTGCAAAATTGGCCAATTTTACAGCTGATAAAAATGTTTACAGCCTGGTACAAAAGATGGTTTTGATCCATATAGCTAATATTACCGTTCACGACAACTGTGAGGGGGTGAATGTTTTTATAACTCATCTGTTTCGTTTTTATTAAGTCATATTAAGTCTGCATAATTAAGGGCGTGGCCACTTGAGTGGCGGCTGGGTCTCGCTGGTTGCAGTCACGTCACTGCAGCTGATTCTAGCTGATTAGCCGCTAAACTGGACATATACATCTTATTTATGTTTCGTTTTATGTGGCTTTACACAGTCAATTGCCTTTTGAAATTATTCCCTACAATTATTAGATGATATGGCATGCTGTATGCACTTAACTGTGCTCACAAACTATTCAAGTTGCCTCCATTTTCCAGGTGAGTGCAATTCTTACAAACTTATATACCATCTCTCTAAATGTATTTGTTTTATTTAGAATAATTTATCATTCATAATTTTCTTTAGACCTGTAATGCACTCCAGAATCTGACAGATTGATTAGCTGTAGGCTCTAGAACAGTCATCTGAAACGTTGTCATACAGTTTTATGCCTGGATTTCATCAATATCCTTGCATTTACTAACATACGACTATATTTGAAGTATTTGGGAGTAATTTGCATTTTCCTCCTGTAAAATACCATCATAAGAACAATGCTTAGTGGCTCAATGTATTACAACAGTGTTTTTAAAAGTCTAAACACTTTATTGATCTGATTAAAGATCAATAAAGACTTTACTGACTTTATTAAAGTCTAAACACTTTATTGACCACAAGCACATGTGGTCAGAACGCAAACGACTCGCAGGTAAAGAAATATTAAGTGTTTCTCCCAAAGAAAAGCCTGTCTAAGCAAAATGCTAGCAGGTGTCTGTAGCTCCACTGACACTTCGCCTCTTTTCCCTTGTTTGGTTACCCCAGGTCAATGCAATGACACGCAAACATAATGGCGACGATCGGCCACGGCTACTTGAAGCATCATTTGCGCTCTTCAGAAACCTATGGGTGATGTAACGGATACTACATTGATCTCTTTTATAGTCTATGCCTCTGACACCAACATGTCTTCTGACATGATGTAATCATATACATTTCATATCAGATGATCATGAATTGCCAATGTAAAACAAAAATGCAGTTCTTAAATCACAATGCACACCTTGTAGTTTCTAGATATAAAATTAATTGATCAATATGTATCTCCAATCTCATTTCTTCCACACACAATTTACGATTCAAGAGCTAAAGTTCACTTAATCACTTTTTGCCATTTAGTGAAAGGCAAAAAACAAACAAACAAACAAACAAACAAATATATTTTTACCCATTTCAAAGCTGCTTTATATAGTAACTTGGTGATCACATTTCATTTCACATTGCACCTCTATCTGTATTTTCCCATAAGTCCTAGTAACTATACTAGATAACTATACAAAACATTTAGATTTAGTTTCTAATATGGTATGTTTATGGTATATATTTTTCATAATTAAATACCATATTAAATAAAAAAAATATAAAAAAATACTATTTTTTTAAAATAATAATAATATTAAAAAATAAAATGTACATTAATGTAAAAGAAAGGGGTTTCACTTCTCAAAGACCATTTTGCCCCTTTTTTTAAAATGGGTTTGAGTAAATCTAAGAAATATTAATACACAACAATATTGCATTCATTTTGTTTTGGGCGCTAGAATAATAATGAGGACTAGACCATTTTTCTCTTACAGAATATTAAACAGCATGATATACAACATATTTATTTTCTTCAAAAAATACTGCATTTGATTAAATTAATGCAGTAACTTATAAATTCACACAACCAACAAAATAAGAAGTTCACTCACAGGTTCAGTCTCCGTAGTCTGGATCTCTGATGTCTCTTTGCTCTGTTCCTCCTCTAGTACTTTCTCCTCATTAGAAGCAGTTTCAGTAGGAGCTTTTTTTCTTTCCTCCTCTTCCTGGCTCTCTCCCTCCTGAGCATCATCAGTAACAGGTTCGTCCTCTTTTATTCTCTTGACAGAAGGTTCTTCGTCTTTCTTTTCTTTACTCTTGCCAGAAGAGCTGCTCTGGGCATCACTCTCTACAGAGCGCTCTCTCTTTTGAGGCCGTTTCTCCTCAGAGTCTGAAGCAGGAGGTCTGTGCCTGTCAAAAGTTTAGAACATTAAAATAGATCTAGTGTAAGATCATTTGAAAACCCATTTCCCAAGAAACAAGCAACTGAAAGTTCAACCGACCCATGTTTGAGCTGCTTATATTTCCTGCTCACGTAGATGAGAAGTCGTTTGCCTTCAATTTTAGGACGGTTTAGCTTGTAGGCCTCTGCCATTTGCTCTGCATCCTCTCCTCTTTCCATCTCAATATAAAACTGGGCCAAACAAACAAATTTCATGAATTTCAGATTTATTTAGCCCCAGTGAATCTGGAAGCCTTTATTTGAACACATTACCTCATTCCGCATTCGGTTCATATAGTATCTCCTGATTTGTCCATATGGCTCTGCGAGTTTCAGAATTTGTGAATCAGAGCCTTTGAAGGCTGGAACATTTCCAATGTAGATGACTCTGCCACTCTGTAGACAAAACAAAATACATTAGATCTCTCAGGCTACATCCAGAGCTCTACACAATAAACCAACTTTAAAAGATTTAGTATAAATGACAGACCAGTATGTGGGGCTGTAATTTTCCCACAGACATACACAAAAAAAAGAGAAGACTTGAAGAATGCACGCTGTATACAGTAGGCCAGGGTTATGTATAATACAATCTCATTTAAATTCGATATAGATTCATCATCAAGATTTCATCTAATATGTTTTGCAGACATGGAATCCATAATTTAACATCAAGGCTGGTAACTGAAAGTACTACTTTGATATATGACAGAAATTATGTGAAAAGTGGAAAATACAAACAGTCAAATAACACAGAAGTACTGGGAAAACAGTTTATAGTTTAGATATAACTACTGATGTTTATGGTAAGGATTACATTTTTAAGCAGCAGTTTCAATTTTTGAACCAGCTGTTCAGATGAAAATGTAGAAGCATCGTTTTGAGATTTACTACTCTGAGACCAAATTAAATTGACCCTTCGCTAAGCTACACCTGAAAACCGCCATACACCAATCGTGGCTTAGCAACTGTAGCTACGTGCAGGCGATCTGTCAAGGCAGGAAGCAGGCAAATTTTGTTGCTACTTAAATGCATTCACAGGCCAAAATCTGACCAAATAGGTTTTCCACTACCTAGAGACACATTTTTTATAAGCTACTTGATTCAGGATTAGCAAATCCAAAACTGAGTTTATAAGTCTCAAGTCTTACCTGGATGGTTGCATAGGTGTGTGAATGATAAACTCTCACAGGCTTTCCACACACAGATGGTAAGACATTTCCACTGTAGAAATTAACCATTGCTTTTGCTTCTTGCTCACTGGCAAGCTCCAGAAAGGCCTAGCACAGAGCACAACAACAAAACAATCTTTAGGCCACTTGTCTAAAGTGAACTCCTTAATTATATTATTTACAACTTAACATTAAAACTAGTTCCTGCTAGCCAAATGACATATAGATGCAGCTTGACAATGGATTTAACATAATTATTCATATATTAGTAATTGCAAATACATTTTTAAATCTAGCATGAGATGTCTGAGTGTATAGCGATAATGAAGCTGTTAAGAGACGCATCTTAAACTACCAAGACACATAAAATCTGACTGCCCTTACCTCAGGCCTCACATCCAAGATTAGGTGCCGCACCACTGTACCGAATGGCTTTGCAAGAGAAAGGATTTCCTCTAGATAACCATAGCCACGTTTAAACCCAACGACATTCACAACTCTCAATCCCTAAAGACAGAAACCACCAATTAACATTTAACAATAAACTAATGTACATCCATTATTAGCAAATTAATATTATATAAAACGTGACTTACTCCGCTTTGCCTGGGGGTTCCTGAAAAACAAGATAAAAAAAGGCATTATTTAAATAAAATGACTTAATTAAAAAATAAAATCACACTCAACAGCTATTTTTGAAATTATACTAAAGTTATTGTGAAATATTATTATAATGTACAATCGTTTTTAAATTTTAATATATTTTACAACAGAACACCTCTGTTATGGTCATTACTTCAGACTACAATAGCACATAATCCTTCGAAAAATTAACAGGCTTGTTGTTCGATCAACTTAATGTTTTCTCTTGCACACTGTTCTTTGATGCAATTAAAAAAATTATTGTGTCTTTGCTAGATAAATGTATTTGTTTTACAAATATATAATTCTGACCCCAAACTCTTTATTGGAAGCATGTTATTTGGTAAGGTAAATATACTAAATATAAATCGAGGTTTCATCCTCTGTTGTAGTTTAAAATAAATAAATAAATAAAATCACAAAATGTTCTATGTTGAAGTTTCTATTAATAAAACTGTACATTTTTTTAACCTTGTAAAGCATTCAAATAAAGACACCCTTGTTACTGTGCGTTCACACTGAAAGCAGCTAGAGCGCCAAAGTAGCCGGAAGTCATTCATTTTCAATGGGAGCCAGTGGCGATAAGTGGCACGGAGCAGCACAGCATTTCTTTGCCGGTGTGGGCGTCAAGAAGAGTTGAAATCAAGTCAACTTTATGGTAATGAGCTATGATGCATTTCGGCAGCAAGTAATTAGAATGTAGAATTCCACCGCTTGAGAGGAGTCCAGAGAACACAGTGCTGTGAACTTTGGTTCCGACCACAGTTCTTCCCAGGGGTTTGATTATTGCAGTCGCTGGATTTCCAGTTATTTACAATGTTTTCTTATAGGGACATACATTAAAAAAAGTTACTGGCGAGTTACTGATGTGCATTATTTTATATATTTTTTTTTTCTTTAAAAAAACAGGAATCTCATGCGACTAAGCAGTATTGCAAATTTCAAACATATGGACACATATTGGATAAGTGGAGCATAGCCACACCACACGCAACTAGATCTACCATTGTTAAATGAATTTGATAAAGTGTGCAACATTTTCATGCTAGAAAGCACGTTTTATGCGGGAATGTAACTGATTTACTGATAATGCTGCAATGGCTACCTTAAATACAAGATCAAATGTAACGAACTTTAACGCTACCGAACTTTGACATTCTCACCGCCTTCGGTGTGAATGCACAGTTATGGATAATTGTTAAAGCCACTGATATTCCTCAAGTGCAGTACCTGTAGTGTTTGTCTCTTGGGCCTTTGATTCTTGTCTCTCAGACTCCTCGTCCTCTGCAAGCTCATCAAGAGTAACAAACTCATCCAAGTTCTCTGGAAAGTCAATTTCAGTTTGACCCTCCTAGAAGAAGATAAAGACACCATTCAGTAAAAAAGCAGATTTTGATAGTTTAACAAGATTGCCACATGAACTTTAAATCACTCATGTTAACATACAGTTATAAGATAGCACTTAGAAATCAAAGTATTTTTCACTTTTTACAAGGATGAACTAATTAAGAGAGAAATGTAGTTTTTAGAAATATGCCTTCAAGGTCTAGTTTGAATTTTTAAACGTGAATTTTTTATTGACTCTTGAGAGATTTCATTGACAACAAGCGGTAACCTAAAATGAATTATTGATTAGAACAAAACATGCAGATTTAAATAAAAATCTGTCCCTTTTATTTAATTTCAAATCCATATTTAGCCTTATCCACTTGTGTTCAGACTGAAGAAAATATCAGGTGTAATCCTAGGTGTAAAAGGGGCCTAAGATGGCATTTCAAATGAATCTCCCACCAAAGGTTATCGCGATTCGATAAATGATAATATATCGAATCGCGATAAAATTTGTCAATAACATTGATAAGCTCTGTACTTTTTTACTCTATATTGATCTAAGAGCCAATCACACAGCAGAAATGTGCTGTGATATTAGTGATGCACTGAATTTATCCACCAACAATTAATCGGCTGAAAATGTTATGCCACTTAATGGACCCTCTAAATTTTGTGGCTTCAGTCATTGTTGGGATACTCTTTTAAATCTGAAAGCAATAACAACTTATTAAATATATATTATTATCATTCAAAATGGAAAATAAGTATCGAGATTGCATTTTTGCCATATCGCCCAGCCCTACTCCCACCTGCTCTGCACTGTCCTCCTCTTCAGCACCTTCATCTTCAGGTTGCCCCTCATTCTGTTCCTCAGGATCTTTAGGAAGCTCTTCTGCGTTCTCCTCCTGATTGGTCTCAGACGCTGCTGGCTCCTCCAGCTCAGTCCGTGCCTCTTTTTCATCACCACCATCATCATCATCTTCTTGTTTCTCTTTAGTCTCTTCATCATAAGAGGCATCTGTGGTTTGCTGTGCTTCAGGGTCCTTCTCCTCCTCCACATTAGCATCATCAGTATCTGGTACTTGTTCACCGGTTTGTTCAGTTTCAAAGGAAAAGTCGATATCTTCTATAGTGACGTCTTCATCAAAACCCTCTTCATCTCCATCACGTGCTTCCATGACATCAGCTTCTTCATCTCCGTTGCCCTGGGCTTCTGCTTCCTCAGGCTTTGGTTCCTCTTCCTTCTCATCAGAGCTCTCTTTGGCTCTGGAGCTTGAAGCCTTCCGGCTCTTCGATGAGGATTTGTCTGCAGGTTTGTCAGGAGTTCTGCTGGTGCTCTTACGATTCGATTCTTCTCCATCATCTTCATGGCCTGGTGGGATCCTAAAACACATATGGCATCATGAGATTTGTGTTCTTTCTAAAGGTATTAGTGGTTTTGTAGTTAAAGTAACACTTACGTTAGAGTCTTATACTTTGTGCAGAGGTTCAATCGGATTAATCTTTTACTGATAGTCAAAGGATTAACAGTGTAGTATTTCACCAACATTTCTGCATCATCAGGATTGGCCATTTGAATAAATGCCTGTTACAAACAAAAAATAAAAGATTAAGAAAAACAAAGAATCAATAAAAAAAACATTTCATGTTCCACAAATTATGTACCTTACCTTATCATTTAGAAAGAGCTGTTTCTCAACAGTACCAAATCGACGAGCTATTGTTAGGAGCTCCGGTTTCTTTTCATTACCTCGTGGTAAATTGGAGAAAAACACCACCTGGCTGACAATTCTCTTTGTGGGTCTGGTGTCTCTGGCTGGCCTTCCACTTTTCTGTATTGACAATGCAAATGAGCTTAATTGTGCTGATAGGTTGATTTGTTTCATGACTTTTATTTAGAAGAATAAAAAGTAAAAATAAAACGTACCCTAATTGCCATCAGTTCCTTTGACAAATAAATTTTTATTTCTTTCCCATGAAAAATGGCTGGTTTACGATGATAATAATTAGCCATGGCCAAAGCCTCCTCGTGAGTTGTGAGCTCCAAGAAAGCCTTTAAAGATTAAAACAAACAACAGATTTTATGGTCAAATTTAAGGCTGCACGATATTAGAAAAATCTAGCATTGCCATTTTTTTTTTTTTTTTTGCGATGTACATTGTGATATGAATACAATTTGACCAGATGACTTAATATCTCTATTTGGAAAGAATGAATTATGATAGATCAACTGACCCTTTGCTAAGCCACACCCAAAAACTGCCACCCACCAATTGTGGCTTAGCAATCGTAGCTACGCGCAGGGGCTCTGTCAAGCTTTCGAGCGAGGGAAATAAGCCAAAGCGTTGTGCATATGGATTGTGCAAATCTGATATCCGGTATCCTTAAAGTGTGGACGGGGTGGTGGAATTTTTTTTCCCTTTTCAAAACCTAAAACCCAAGGGGAGAAATGCCAGCGTGGATCAAGCTGTGTGAGGGGCACTAAAGGAGTGGAGTCAAGTTGGTTTTGATATTCCTGACACATTCAGTGATAGACCGACGGCAATAACTCGCACACCTCTTACGTTACCCTAAAAAGATCTAAACTGTGTTTCCTACAAAAATACAAAGCAGGTTATGTTTCACAGCTGTCTTTTTCTTTTTTTCACTCGATATTATGAGCACTGCTCCATTTAAGAATTCGCCTTAGTAGTCATAATAATAGCAGTCAAATTTCCACCTGTTTCAAGCTACGAATATTTGAAACTACATATCAACAGAACAAAACCGAGATGTGATCACAAACTGAGCACTTGCGATCAATATATTTTACCCGTAACTGTTTTTCAGTAATTTATAATCATCGTGCCCATGTCAGAGCTACAATTCACTGATGTTTTCGTCAGTCTTTTGGAGATTTAGTCATTGGTGACGACAATATTTTGGGTTAGTGTCTGCTTTTATATTTGGTGTCGGATTAATATTTGCTGGTAGGAAAAATCTATTTGTTCACTTCTGCTATTTTTACTTTGATTCTCATTTCAATTTGTTTATTTCTTCCACTTAACTGCAAATTAGAATAGAAACTGGATAAAGAGCACACAAACATACTGACAGTTATAGGTACTGTACATTGTTATGTGTCAATGATGCTAATATTTGGTACGAATCCATCAATTTCCCCTTTCTGGCTGTTTTTTCTATGAATGAATTATGTAGAAGCACTGTCCATGTGTGCTTCCTCATCGCTTAGTAACGCTATATTTCACTGCACAACAATTAATCTATCAGGCTTTTTGACAAAAAAAAATCACGGATTAATTTCACCTCTCCTGCTGTGCATGAACTAAGCTGTTGAATGGTCAGCGTATGAGGCGGCTAGGCTAACCTAGCTTCAATTTTGATTGAATTATTTTCTAATCGGTTGCCTATTATGTTGTGAATATACCCCTGTAATACTACAGTCCTTTTTTGTCTGGCTTTCTCGGATATTTCACCTGTTCCCCAAAAAATGACAATATATATAAAAATTATATCCCTGGGAATGTCTGACACTGGCGCACACACACTGTAATAGACGTGCCAGGGACAAAAGCTTGATAGGCGTAGAAACAATAACTAAGGAGGGCGGGGCTTAGCGAAGGGTCTATTGGGATGATTCTGCAATGGGAATGCACCTGCATGAAAACTAATACACAATCTATAAATTACCCAGAAACATTTTCGTTGTGGTCTGTGCTATTTGCAGTGCATTTCTGTATTTGCATGTGTTGTGAGTATTTTCATGCACGCGTTTAGTCATTGATTGATGAATTGATGTTTACTGTTTGCATCACCATAAAATCTAATAAACAACCTAAAAAATGTTTGGGGTCCCTCTACACATTTTGGTTGTATTGAGTATTTTCAAGCATAACAATCTATAAGTACAATCAAGAAAAAGATACAACAAAAATAACAGAGTCTAACAGAATTCAAGTACAGTAACTGAATGATAAAATATAAATAATTCAATAAAATGAATCATTGTTAAAGTTACAAATGCTACTCAACATTGACATATATCCTGCGATGAGTCTATTGCGAATTATCACATTGCGATATCAATGCTGAAACAATATTTTATGCAGCACTAGTAAAATGTACTCAATATAAACTAGGAATGGTCATTATATTTCAGATTGAGGATAATGACATTGACTCTGGTCTTGAATGACACCTAAAACATATACAGCCATTACCTTGTTATTCAGGATGAGATGCTCACAGATGGTGCCAAATGGTTTTGCCAAGGCAAGCAGGCTGTTTGTGGACAACGGTTTCCTTTCATATTTTGCCACAACCACCCTACTTCTTATCTAAAATAAAATAAAAAAAATATGCATGAGTATACGAGCACCAATCCACTCAAAAGCCCACATAATAATAATTAAGTCCAGGTTACATTAAAAAAAAGTACACCAGAATTGGACTTTCAGCATAATTTTAACAAAACTCTTGGACCAATTTCACATCAAAACTTATTACCTTGGCTGCTGAAGAATATGAAGTTTGTTTACTTGTCATTCCCACACTAGCATCAGACCCTAAATAAAGCAATTTAAAATTGTCATTTAATTTTAGCTGTAAAACATAGAAATAAATTAATAAAATGAAATGAGCTGGATTTTACACAACATTCAAAAAGTAACGTGATTGGCTGTTGTCCTCTGCTTTTTCCACATGTTATGAGCTGTTAAAGCATGTGTATATATTTCTCCTCTAGCAATATCACTAGCAACTGACTCCTTTAATAACATAAATCAACTTAAAAAAAATCTAAACTTGTTCAGCCCCTAAAAATTAAATAAAATATCTATTTAGTTTAGTTAAAATTGGGGAAAAATGTTACTTGTGCACATTTAACCAAAGTATTAGCTTACTAAGTCACTAATGACTTAACCACAGAAAATACATTGCTGAATGCTCTGAAAGAGTTTAGGAGTATACGAAAAGTGGATTGTTGATTAAAAAAAGATACATCTGTAGAAAAATACCGAAAGGATAAAACACCAACTACATCCTCTGAGACATTTCTTACCCCAGCTGGAGCTCATCCCTGTTCTCTGTAGACTACCGATAGGAGCTGCCCCCAGCAATCCATCTGAACGACTCTTTGTGTCCAAGGAAAGTGATGACCTGAGAAGAAATCCTTTTAAAAACTCTTTTCTAATAATATACGCACCTTGTGTGTTCATACAGTATTTACAAAATAACTGATAACATACATGCGGCTGGAAGGCATTTGAGGATCCCAGTCGGGGTACCTAAAAACAACAGAAAACATGACATTGAGTTTCAAGGACTGCAAAAGCAAAACATGTAATTGTGTGAAGATTCTACATGGCAACTTTTTAAAACACTAAGATTTCAGGTTCTCATTCATGAGGTTACATAAAACTAAATTATTCATATTCATGTTTGCTTGTCAAGTGCACCTTCAAAGACTAAAAAAAAAAGCATTTAAAAAGCTAAACGTTGCAAGTATTTACAGAAGAAATTCTCGTTACAAGCAAGACTAATAGTTTTTCAAGCAAGAATAATAGTTTGTTCAATGATTGGTTAAAGTGAACACGGCTACTGCTGCCACTAATAAAAAAGACTAAATATTTAAAAGAATTTTAGAAGAAACTCTTTTTAAAACACACACACGCTGCAAAACTTTACTTGTGCTTTATATTTTTTCACCTGCTTGCTTTATCTTGTTTTAAAAAATGTTGCTAGCCATGCTGCTTCATTCTAAGATTGCATTTGCATGCATATTTGCAAATTCTTCAAAGGCAAATTCTAAACTACTTTCCTAACTTTCTGACCACTGAATATCCTGTCTTCTGCCCAGAGTCCTTCTCACACTGGCCCTGGGTAGTTCTTATTGTCAAGCAGTTTTCACAATTTTCCCAAAATATTCCACTTACATTTGCAGGAGTAGTCGCCGGTTTTCAGAGTGGCGAATCCCAGCTGTGTGCTGAGTCCATTCCTTCACACAAACAGCAAAGAATTAAAAAAAAGAAAAAACTAAACATATTAAAAACACAACAAATTAGCTGTGAGAACTAAAGCGACTCAAAGCCTTGACATACTGGCTCAGAAATAACGTGAGAAGCTCTTCTTTCTGCATGTGTGTGCGTGCAATAAATGAGCACTGAAATGAGTTCTAGATATTCACTGTCCTAACTGGAGCCAAGCATAAAGATCAAGAGTCAAAATCTAATCAAGAAATATACTATAGATGTCCAATGAGATGTAAGGTTTTTTATCTTACACAAATTTAATGCTAAGTTAAACTTAAAGGTGATGATTTAAATGCAACAAATGATGTTTAAAGAGGGTCTTCAACGAGCAGGACTCAAGAAGACAAAAATGTGTGTGCAGGAGTCAAGCGACTTACCATGACAGAGTGCACATCAAAATCACAAAGGGTGCACATATGAGGAAACATGAGCGGCCTGACTCCCAAGAAATCCTGCACTTTTCCCTGAGACGGGGCGCCCATTCTTCTCTGCATGAACATATCGTCGGATGTTGATGATGAAGACATACCAAGGCTGCGGTAGGAGTCATGGGAAAGCTCAGAATATTGGCGGTCTTTGCCACTACCGCTGCCATAATCTAACATGTCGTATCCACGACTGGAAGTGTCTTGCATGGAAGAATAACTGAAGTTGCCTTGGGAACGGCTTTGTGACTGGCCACTGGAACGGTCCAATCGTCCACCCTGCCCTTCACCCCAGGTGTCTCGGCCACCTCTGTATGAAGTCTCGGAAGAATGGGTTGACATATCACCAGACATTCGGCGGCCAGCTTCCATCTTGCGGTTTTTAAGTTGCATAATAAGATGGGGCAAAGTCTCCACACTGATGTTCTCCTCTGGAACCTGTGCCAGTGCATCCAGATCACTTGGTGACAGACCTAGGCTGACGAACAGTTTCATAGTATTGCTAATGTGGCTGCCCGCTCGGCGGGAAAGCTGAGATTCATGGTCTTTGCCATCCACTCCACCCAAGACAGACATGCCACCACGTGACTGTGAAGACGAGCCAAAGTGGTCAGACTGCGTCTCACCCATACTAAAGTTCAAAGTCTCAGCAGCAGCCAAAAGCCCGCGGCCAACAGCCAAGCCTTTCTGAAGATCATCGCCGGTCAATTTCTGAGACATGGCCTTGAAATTACGGTGCTCCAGATGAGTGGAAAAAGAGAGGAATAAAGTGAATCAAAAAGTCCCCAAAAGGACAATCCGTCGATTTAAGCCTGGATCGAGAAAAGAGCTCCTCCAGAATGAAACACGTCTGCAGAAACACAATGGAGCAATGATTTCTAGCATGCTCACGAAATGATTAGCAGTGGCATAGGAAAGCAAGACAATGAGCTCCACAAATCCATACAATGTAAATAACAGAGGTCAAAAAAACAAATAAAAAAGCCTTACTTACAATGACAGAGGTACAAATGGACAGTTTGGAACGCTGGCCAAATAGATTTACAAGAACCACAAAGAGCATATTTAATATTAAACTGGAACTTACAACAGACCTTTGAAGGAAGAAAATATCGGAGTCAAAATTTAGGTCCTTAAATGTGGATGGGAAAGAAAGGGAAAGTTGATCAGAAGAGAAAAAGGAGAGATTGGGTTCATGCCTCTGAGTTGACCTAAAACTACAAATCAGAAATCCATGAACTAATTTTGCAGAAATAAGGCCAATCAATTTAGTACTTAACCACAAATAGAATTTGGTATCAAAGGGTCTTGACAATATACAAGCCATCAATCATTTGGCTCAAGTAAAATAAAGAGTGCAAAGAGAGCACAAAGTTATCAGAACAAGTTTTGTCTCTTCATCCAAAGAAAAGTGAATTCTTACCACTTGAAATTGAAAGTCATAGAAAAGTAAATAGATACAATTGAAAATAAGAAAAAAACAGGGACGTCATGGGTTCAAACTCGAAAAGCCTATTATCTTTAAGGTTTTATTGAACATGAAACAAATGACACAAAGGTGGGTCAGCTCTGTTTCTCAACGGTGTTGTTTTCAGAAAGTTGAATTGACATTGTGAAAAGTGTCTTAAAACATGTAGACATTTTCACCAAGAAAACAGAGAAAATCAGTTGATTATCGAACTTACCATGCGGGGAAGAGTTCTTTTTAATGTAAATGAACAAATGAATAAGCTTCACTTTGACAGGGTCAGCTAAATGAATTAGGTGCAGGCCTATGTGACTGAATAAAGTTCCAGTCATGCATCACTGTTAGAACCTATTGAAGACTGTCAAACATTTATGAATTTCTTTAAAAGTGATAAGTCTATTTTTTTTTTAAATGTGATTTTTTTTTCTTTTAATTTTGTGGTCAAATGAATAAGTGGAGTAATAATAGCCTTGGTCTATAAAAGTCAACATTTGAAGTGGATCAAAAATATTTTTCAAAATAGTCCAAAGACAAGAATGGGTGTTGCTTAATGGTTGTAGGACAATTTTGATGAAAGCTTTGGATCCACTTCAGATGTGGACTACAGTATAGGTTGTTTTCACATGACGTCACTGATGACGAGCAAAATTCAGATGGAGGACAGGACGTGATTCTTCTGTATAGAAATCGCTATCAGAACATCAAAATGTTTCTGTTTTATTTTGTTTATAATTGTTTAAATCAGCCAAAATAAGAAATGGTGAACAGCTTTTATAAACTTACAAAAGTTTTTGCTAATAAAGGGTGGAAAGTTCAAGAATCTGGCTGAAAAACGGTAGAAAAGGCAGAATGTAATAAACATTCATTCAATACATCCCTGCATGTGTACAAACTTTTTTTAAACCCGGTAATTCATTTGACAGCACCAATAAAGATTATATACAAGCCTAGCTATGTGTATAAATGTAAATGTGTTATATAAAAATCAGATACAAACACCACCACACTTATATATCCAGGAGAATATAAATAACATTCCCTCCCATGTAATCGCTGTAATGAAATCTCTGTCTTGTTTTGCAATAATCCAAGTCTTGACTGGCGTTTTGGCAGAATAAACAACCGTAACTTGAACATCGAGATGTGCAGCAGTGGTGAATGTTTGTTGACGCAAGTTCATCAAAAAACGAAATGCAACCCTTGTGACAAAACTAGATGGTTATTATTGTGGAGCACTTTTCCCCTTAAAAAGTGTATTAATAATTATGTAGACTATGCCTGCATATATAGAGAAAAAAACCTGTAACTGTAATACTGTAAGGTTAGTGTAAACTGTGGTGTATTGTGATGGTGTATAATTATAGAAACTGAAGCCTATTGAATAATTTGTTTATTACTACAGTAGTGTCATATCACAGCAAGAATATAATTACTACAACAGTTAAATTTGAGTAATCATCTACAGTATACAGTAACACTATATTTACTACAGTATCTACCGCCTCAATGACATTTTAGTTCAGTGGAAAGGATCATGATATAAGGATCATGCCAAACATGTGGTTATTTTCTATTTATATCTCCTTTGAAATATGGTATAAATCGCAAAAATGCAGATTTTCCTTTATGTCTCCCAATCAGTTTTTTACTTCCTGCCCTCCATCTGAATTTCGTGCGCCACCAGGACCATGTGATTGAAAACAACCGATACCTTACCTCTATAGAGGGCAACATTTGGGCTCAGAAAACAAAGAGCTGATATGTTTTCACTAAAAGATGGTTGAACTGTTTGATAATGCATAAAGCATTAAAGACACACATACTGGGACCTACAGCCTGCATTAAGAAATTTTTAAATGTACATCACCCACAATTCTTAAAAAACAAATTACCTCTTTTAAATAAAGCTCTTTTAATATTGTGTAACAAACAATTTGTTTGTAATAAATTTATTTAATGAGAAAATTGTTGTCTTAATATTTCACTAAGAAATTCCTTCTGCAGTTAGGTCTTTAGTGAACCACAGAAAATCATTAAATTATGCTGTGTAAAGGTAGTGTCGAACAGCTATGTATTGTTTATGTGTAGTCAAAATGTGGCAAAGTTCTCCCAAAATGTAAAAACGAAAAATTGAATGTTTATTTACAAGCAACATTAATAATAATAATACAAAAAAACATTTCAACTATTATTTTAAATTGACTCCCTGTTGAAATGCTTAATGGGATTGTAGTTTCATTCTGTAAAGTATCTTTGGCTTTTTGCCTGGTTTTCAAACACTTTTGCTTCAAATGAAGTGTGTAACGGTGTCATTCTCCTCATAACTGGTTGGTTTGGAAGGTTGGTTAAACTTCCTGAATAAAGGCCACTTAAAAAAGTGGAAAGCATTAATGTGCTTTGCATTAGAAACAGGAATAAGTGGAAGTCCAATGTACAAGTGGGTCTGCTTACATGCATCCTTATTTGAACTGCAATGAAATGCAAACCAATGACAAGAGCAAAAAGGATGGTGGAGAGGTATAAAGAACACCTTGATGCAAAGAATTAATGCAGCTTCAGATGATTACGATTTGAAGGTTTTATAGCATAATTTGCAGAATTCCAAGACGATGTATGAAGATTGATTTAGTTGGAAATAATATGCATTAGTAAAGCAATTATTTCGTAACAGTGCAAGAGCTGCCAAATTGAATTTGGTATTAAACCTCATGCAGAAATATGAATTTGAGGCACCATAAAAAGTGCAGACATGAAAACGGCACTTTCAGTTTCAGTGCAGACAAAGAAAACAGAATATACAGAAACCTATTGAGTACTGGTTAATGGCTCACAGCAAATCAGCACAACGCTTTCAGTATTGAAAGAAAATGTCCGATGCGCGTGAACCCGAGTTAAAGCAATCAACGCTAACAGCATAATGTAGTTACATTTGATTTGAGCAAATATTTACCAAAAAATAAACCAAAATCGATCAAAGCATCCATGGACGAAACGTGAGGATGAATTGAAAGCACGAGAGTAAACGTGCACGATGAGGCCTAAGTTAGGCCGCAACCTTGGAACTGTTGTTAACGTGATTTCTGCAGCTCAGGCTTAAATAGACCTTTATTAAAACATAGACGACTTAATATTACATCTGTAATTCGAACGCAATGTGTTGTTACTTACATTTTTTTCTTCTTATTTCCAAGCCTCGAGTTAAAATCCTTTACGTCGCACGAAGTGAAACACGATCAAACAGTAGAGCAAATGCGCACGGCGTGAAAGCGGGAACAACCGCGAACGTGAAACATTTCCACTTCCGATGCAAGTCAAAATAAAAGTCCAACTACTAACCCTTAGAACAACGACAAAAGGCAAGATTCTTTACTACAAATACCATCAAAGCTGACAAAATTATGACGTCTTTATTATTTACAAATCGACTGAAGTTCGAGAAAGCATGATTGATGTATAATGACATGATGAAAATTTGAGTTTTTAATTTTCTACACTTACACTAGCTAAAATCAAAACATACTTTTAACCGTGTTGTTGAAAAATCCAACTCTGATATGTGATGTCACTGTGTATTTTGTGTGAAGAGAAAATAATCTTTCAGTCTTCAGATGAGAATATTGGTTGAGAACAAGGATCATTGCTTGTGAAAGATCTGCACCATTAGGTGACCATAAAGAGTTGCATGCAATATTGCACCAATTTATTCTGCATGTATATGCAGAAATACAGACCAGCTTTGTGACATTTGAACATTCATATACCATTTTCAATGAATAGTTTTTAAATAAAATACACAAAACAGTAACTCAGTCCAATTAATAAAATTTATAAAACCTTAAAGAGATGACATATTCAATTTAAAACAAATAAAAACGTTGCTGGGGGTGACACTCCATTCACTGCGCTGTATACTATATAAAAAGCTTAAATCTAATTTTCTCAGATTTTCCAACAGCCTGCTTTGAACAAATATAAGATCAAAAATCAATTTTTGTCATTAAATATATATTCAAACATTTGTGTTCTCTGTTATTTTTTCGTCTGTGCTTTAGTTTTAGTGATCAACAACAGAAACCCATTCATATATCCCATCCTCTTCTGCACAAGACTCATGATAGCAGGCCTTACAGTTGGTGCATCTGATCCACGCTTCAGAAGCTTTCGGATCATCATCTGTGCCATGTTTTATTAGACAGCCACCGCAATTGTAGGAGGTGGTCTTTTGTATTTGTTTTAAATGTTCATTGTAAAAAAGGTCTTGTAAGTTTTCTTGCAAATATGGCATAGTGTTGCCTCTGGGTGTCTTTACCCACCTACTATTTTGTACAACAACAAAGTCTTTGAATGACGCCATTTCAGCAGCTGCAGGTTGATTCGAGCCACTTTCAGTGCTGCAATGTGCTTCATCTTCAGCAGGCGCTGTGAAACCCTCCAGGCTGGAAAGAGGAAGTTCATACTCAATGGAGGCAAACTCATTTATTGGGAACATCCCCATTGTCCTGAACCCACCCTGAGCTCTTTCCACAGTGGCAGTTTTCTTCCATGTTTCCATAAAAACAGAACAATAATGAGCTTTGGGCAACTTCATGTCTTCATGTTGATGATTCCACTGATTAGTGATCGCTTCACACCAGTTGTGTTTGAGACTGTGAAACAGAGCTTGGCTTGATTGTTGCAATGCAGGATAGCATATGACTTCCACATTGTTCTGGTTCATGAGACTGAGGAAGCTGAGGTTAAAGACATGGCGACTCTGGCCATCGAGGAGCAGAAGGTGCGGCCTGGCGTCGTCTTTCGGGAGCTGTGCTACAAACATTTCACCCCACTCATTAAACATCTCTGCAGTTATCCAGCCGCTCTCTGATGCTCTCATGCACATGTTTTCAAGAGACGCGCTCAACCACTCATTTCTCACTATGCTTCCTTTAAAAATGATAAGTGGTGGTGCAAATGTACCACAGGCATTGAATGCTGCTAATACAGCAGAAACCTCCCCAGTTTCCTCTTCAGTGTTGATCCGAAAGCAAGGGTCTTCTCCTTTATTGACATATTGCTCAGACAAAAAGATGTCTTGTAGTTCTGATAAATCACACTTCCAAATATGTGAAGGTATGTCCTTAATTCCCAATGCATCAAGGTTGACTTTGTACATTCTGAACCAATTACTCAGTTCCTTTTCATTCATTTTTGTAGCTGGTGATATGGCCTCTGGTTTCTTTATTTGCAGCCCAGGGTTTCGCTTCATAAAGCCCTCAAACCAGTAATAGCCTGCCTTTTGCTTGTCTTCTGAAAATCCTTGTATGCCATTTATTTTGGCAAACTCAAAAGCAAGAGACTGAACATCAGTCTTCCTCAACAGGAAGCCTCTCTCTAAAAGCGAGGTGAGAAGGTTTGCTAATTCACGCTCAGATTCAACAGGAATAAATGGTTTTCTTCCAGATGCATGCTCGGATCCCTCAACTAGTCCTTTCAAACGTCTTTGAAGAGTTGTTTTCGGCAAGTTCCACTTCCTTGCAAGCAGTCGTACCACTGGTTTCTTCCCTGATTCAACCTGCACTTTATACTCCTCTAGCGCACCTTTCATTTGGTCCTCATTCCAAAGATTCATCTTCAGTCCTTTTCTTCCTTTGAGCTGCATTTCATCTTGTTGTATTCCTGACTGTTTTCGATTAGGTGCCATTTTTCTATAAAAAGATAAAACAATGCAGTTAAATTAGGTCTACTCTTTCCTCCGCTAATAAAACTGAAACAAGTGTAAATTAAATCTAACAATGCATAAAAGCAAAATTCACTTAGATTAAATTGGAAACCAAAAATATATGAAAAAAAAAAAAAACAATTTAACTAATTTAACTCATGAATGCATAAAATACTAAAATAGTACTGCTGTGGAAAAAACAGCTTTAGGGTAAACAGCCCACACTGTTAGGATCCCTAATTAGCTTTCATTGATTATACATATACCACAGGCCCTGTATACTTTAAATGAGGACTTTTTTCATTCTTCATTCAAAGAATTTCATATACTGCCAAACACCCTTTCTACAAGAAGCACCACTACATCTTTGTTTTTCATTTGCCACTGACAGACACCAAATGGTGCCACTGGTGTACACACTTTCATAGAATATATGTGGCATAACTATATGGACCTCTCTCTCAGTATGTGACCCCCTCTAAGTCTTTAAAATCTCTTCGCGAGCGATCATACAGGTGCGGATACATCTGCACCAGCTCTGCTACTCGACTCTCCAAGATGGTTTAAGTCATAATTAACTGACAGGTACCAGTTTGTAAATATTAATGGACAGCTTTCACAAGTCAGGCCAGTAAAGTATGGGGTGCCTCAAGAATCAGTTTAAGGCCCTTTGATTTTTACAATATACATGCGGTGCCTGGGAGTCTTTAATGGAAGGCACTGGATTCGCTTTCACTGCTATGCAGATGATAATCAATAATATATTTTAACAAAACCTGATGAGACATCTGAACTGTCTAAGCTTACTGCGCGTATTAAAGTTGTAAAAGTCTGGATGACCAACAATTTCCTTCCATTAAACTCAGACAAAACAGAAGTATTAATTATTGGGCCAAAATCCTGTACACAACAGGTCTCACAACTTGACCTGCAATTAGAGGTTTATACAGTATTAACAGCAACTTAACTTTTGAAAACCATATCTCCCATGTCACAAAAATAGCCTTCTTTCATCTGAGAAATGTCACTAAGCTAAGAAGCATGCTATCTATCTCAGATGCAGAAAAGTTATTTCATGCTTCTATGACCACTAGATTTTAACTGCTGTAATGCTCTGTTTGCTGGTTGCCTGGCATCCTCTATTAGTAAACTTTTTAGTGCAAAAATGCAACTGCCAGAGTTATTACCAGGTCAAGAGAATATGATCATGTCAACCTAATTTTATCTTCCTTACACTGGCTGCCTGTTAAGTTCTGTATTGTTTATAAAATTATACTTCTTACCTATAAACCTTTAAACAGTCTAGCTCCTGTTTATCTAACCAACATTCTGTCTCGCTACAATCCAACCCACTCTTTAAAATCTCAAACCTCAGGAGAGGGGTCTGGATGCAGACCTGGTGCAGTGCGATCTGAGCTGCATGCAATGCTTTTTAATGCGCTCACCTAACCCCACCCCTAACCCTACCCGTCACAGTGACGACACTCACTCCATTGAATGCATTGTGTGTCTGACACTGCATCGCTGAGTGATGCAATCTCAGCTTGCATCATAAAGGCTGCATCCGGATACTATTGAACCTCAGGGCTTCTGGTAGTACCCAGAATAGCAAAGTCCACTAAAGAAGTGAGACGTTTTCATATATGGCTCCTTAACTCTGGAATAGCCTTTCTGATAATGTCCGAGGCTCAGACACACTGTCTCAGTTCAAACCTAGATTAAAGATCTATAATTTTAGTAAAGTATATACACAATGCATCACATAACTGCAGAATAAGTGAATGTGCTCCATGCAGGTGAGTGGGCTTGTCAATTCACCAGTAGGACACGCTCTTCCTGTCTTAATACATCAGACACTTTTTTAGAAATACTTCTATGTTTTATATGTTTGTTTCTATGATTGTTTATATAGCACCCATTTTCATTTATAGCACTGGATTTTCACACTGACATTCACATCTCTTGTTTAAATACATTACGAACAACAGCTACGCTAATTATTTTCTTTGCTCTCCATTTCCACCTGGGGGTGTCCAAGGCCTCTAGGGATTGTGCAGTGCCATTTGATGAGATCCAAGACTTGTGAAGAGATGATGCCAACAATCCGAGTATTTCGAGAACAACACATACACTTAATACACTTCGTTGAACATGTACACATAGACATCACATATATACTATATAACTGCAGGTTAGCTATGTTTATATATAATATTTTTAACTGTTAAAAGTTAATAGTGATTAGTTACTATTAATTAAAGTTATTAGTAACTAATAAAGTTATGGTAACTAATAACGTTAACTTTTCTGATTTTAATTGTAATGTAATAATGTGGACCTTTTGTAAAGCTGCTTTGAAATAATTATTGAGAAAAGTGCTATGCAAATAAACTTGAATTTAATTAAATGTTCTATCAGACAGCCACTTCAATTGTAGAAGGTGGGGTGTCTTTTTTGTTTTAAATGTTCATTATAAAGAAGGTTATCCGAGTTTATTTACAAACATGGCATAGGGTGTCTTTACTCACTTGCTGATTGTTTGAACATTGACAAAGTCTTTGAATAAAGCCACTTCAGCAGCTGGAGGTTCATCCAAGCCACTTTCAGTGCTGCAATGTGCTTCATCTTCAACAGGCGCTGTGAAACTCTCCAGGGTGGAAGAAGGAAGTTCATGCTCAATGGAGGCAAACTCATTTATTGGGAACATCCCCATTGCCCTGAACCCATCCTGAGCTGTCTCCACAGTGGCAGTTTTCTTCCATGTTTCCATAAAAACAGAACAATAATGAGCTTTGGGTAACTTCATGTCTGCACATTGATTATTCCACCAACTGGTGCTCACTTCACACCAGTTGTGTTTAAGACTTTGAAACAGAGCTTGGCTTGATTGTTGCAATGCAGGATAGCATATGACTTCCACATTGTTCTGGTTCATGAGACTGAGGAAGCTGAGGTTAAAGACATGGCGACTCTGGCCATCGAGGAGCAGAAGGTGCGGCCTGGCGTCGTCTTTCGGGAGCTGTGCTACAAACATTTCACCCCACTCATTAAACATCTCTGCAGTTATCCAGCCGCTCTCTGATGCTCTCATGCACATGTTTTCAAGAGACGCGCTCAACCACTCATTTCTCACCATGCTTCCTTTAAAAATGATAAGTGGTGGTGCAAATGTACCACAGGCATTGAATGCTGCTAATACAGCAGAAACCTCCCCAGTTTCCTCTTCAGTGTTGATCTGAAAGCAAGGGTCTTCTCCTTTATTGACATATTGCTCAGACAAAAAGATGTCTTGTAGTTCTGATAAATCACACTTCCAAATATGTGAAGGTATGTCCTTAATTTCCAATGCATCAAGGGTGACTTTGTACATTCTAAACCAGTTGCTTAGTTCCTTTTCATTCATTTTTGTAGCTGGTGATATGGCCTCTGGTTTCTTTATTTGCAGCCCAGGGTTTCGCTTCATAAAGCCCTCAAACCAGTAATAGCCTGCCTTTTGCTTGTCTTCTGAAAATCCTTGTATGCCATTTATTTTGGCAAACTCAAAAGCAAGAGACTGAACATCAGTCTTCCTCAACAGGAAGCCTCTCTCTAAAAGCGAGGTGAGAAGGTTTGCTAATTCACGCTCAGATTCAACAGGAATGAATGGTTTTCTTCCAGATGCATGCTCAGATCCCTTAATAAGTCCTTTCACACGTCTTTGGAGGGTTGTTTTCGGTAAATTCCACTTCCTTGCAAGCAATCGTACCCTAGGTTTCTTCCCTGATTCAACCTGCACTTTATACTCCTCTATTGCACCTTTCATTTGGTCCTCTTTCCACAGATTCATCTTCAGTCCTTTTCTTCCTTTGAGCTGCATTTCATCTTGTTGTATTCCTGACTGCTTTCGGTTAGGTGCCATTTTTCTATAAAAAGATAAAACAATGCAGTTAAATTAGGTCTACCCTTTCCTCTGCTAATAATAATATTAATAATAAAAATAATAATAATATCACTCAATTTCCTTCAGCTTAGTCCCTGATTTATCAGGGGTCACCAGAGCAGAATGAATCACCAATTACTCTGGCATAAGTTTTTTTTTTATGCGGTGGATGCCCTCTGAACATTGCCATGACGCAGGTCATGCCTTAGAGACTCTGAAAGTTTATTATTATTAATTCATTTTTTAAAATGTTTATCATTTATCAAATCATCATGCAAATGATGTTTAATAGAACAAGAAAATTTTCACAGTATGTCTGATAATATTTTTTCTTCAGGAGAAAGTCTTATTTGTTTTATTTCGGCCAGAATAAAAGCAGTTTTTAATTTTTTAGAAACTATTTTAAGGTCAAAATTATTAGCCCCTTTAAGCTAATTTTTCTTTCGATAGTCTACAGAACAAACCATCGTTATACAATAACTTGCCTAATTACCCTAACCTGCCTGTTTAACCTAAGTAAACCAGTTAAGCCTTTACATGTCACTTTAAAGGGTCACGAAACACCAAAACACATTTTTTGAGCTGTTGACAGTCATATATGTGTCCCACGCTGCTATAAACACTATTAGGACACATATATTGCACTAAAAAGTGAAAGTTGGTTGTTTTTGTGTTATTTTGAGCAAATTCGTTCTTCCGGTTTGAAACGAATTTTTGAAGCTATGTCACGGCCATGAGATACATAGGTGTAAATCCAGAGTGGAGAGTGGCTGTCTGTCTTTTCCAGAACATTCTGACGTATGTGAGTGTGCGGCATTAATTCATGACAAAGACGTGCTTCAAACCAATCAGCGCGCTCTATTGTGTATGACGTGAAACTTCATTAATATGCATGATAGCTCCGGAGTGAAAGAACAAGAATTTGGAGACAAGAGTCATCGGTTTTGCGTTTATTAGTGTGCTGCAACAAGGTTTTGTTTTCATTTTCCCTCTATGAGAGAGCTGCTGGACTCACGTGTGGATTACAGTGCACGCGACACGCGACAGAAATGCGTTTGTAAGGAACATTTTTTACCCGAGAGCTTTTCGCATCTGGAAATGGTGAAATCCGGATTTGTCGCTCGTCTCCTTTTTGTCCTGTCGCTACAGATTAGGTAAGTGTGTGTGATCAGTGCTCTTTGTTTAACCCAGATTACAAAGTTTGTCGTATCTTCAGCAGTGCTCTTTCAGTTTTTAAAGACATACCTCAGTCAAAATGATTTAGTTACTAAGTTTACAGTATGTTAATATCACTGCAATATTACAGTACAATATTATAGACTGAAAGATCCGCTGTAAATGCTGCTCTCTGAGTGTAAACATATAAACACAAACTATTCCCGTCGTGCAGGATTTTCGCCGCATTTTGTGACAGGATAGCCTATACAGACACGGCTTTCTGACGCTATCTACCTACCGAGTACATAAGTTACAGAGAAATGCGGAGGATTTTTTTTCTCTCATTCGCCATGCTGTATCAAATCAGCCTCTCTCGTTTTGTTTTGCCTGTGAAACTTAGCGCGCGCCCAAATGGAAACGCCCTTTTATGCATATCTTACCCTCTTTCCCTCCCCCGACACTCCCACACTCCCAGAGCTGGACACGCCCAACTTTCCTGACTTTTTTCAAAACAGAGGTGTGAAAACACCCTGCTGAGACAGGGGGTTTCGTGGCCCTTTAAGCTTCTTTATCTATCTTTAAATATCTGGCTCTTTGAATTCAGAAAGTGCCCTGGATGTTCTGGACATTACAGGTAAAACCAACATGTGGGCCTGCTACATGACTAAAGACCCTAGAAAGGCACAAGAATATGTTTGCCAAATACGATAAGATCCTGCGAAGTACTTCATACATACTAATGAACAGCCAATATCTCAATAATAGGCGATTATAAGCCACAAGTTAATAGTAAAAATTGTCATTTATTTGAATTGGGAATCCTTCAAAAAAGTTCTTAGAATCGTTCAGGGTGCTTTCACACCCGTGAATCGATTCATTTGTTCCAAAACAGGGATTAAAATTGTTACAATGTTGCTCTTTGTTCTTGGTGCGGTTCGCTTTCACACGGCAAAGTTTCTAAATGGACCAAAATAGCTAAAACAAGTCACGTGTGAGTAAACTCTCCTCACGTTGGTCAGAGTTTCCGGTTTATTTTGCAGAGTCCCGCTCAGCTGTTGAGGGAGCGGGTGGATGGTGTTTGACAGGGTGCGTGCGACATGTCTGAAGAGCGAGGAGGGATGCGGTGGGGAGGGGTGAGAAGGGTGCTCGACGTATTTGAGGACCGGGACAGAGATGCCCGATTTTCGGGAGATTATCACTCGTTTGCGGGCATCCGGGAGTCTCTGTGCATTTGTGAGAGACTCCCGGAAGTTCCGGGAGACTTGGGATGTCTGGAATGACCTCCCGCCATACTCATAATTCTCTCTTCATATGGCCGTATGCCTATTACATATCCATAAAACACTGTGATATAGCCGGGCTCGGATCGTATCGCTTTCTCACTACAATCGATCCGCTCCAGAGTTCGTTTCAATCGAGCCGAGACCACCTCATTCAGGTGGTCTCGGAGCGATTGCTTTGGCGCATATCCGAGCGCGATTGCCCTGTTCACATATGCCAAACGAACCGCGCTAACTGGGTAAACGCGGCAGGTTCCGGTACAAAAGTCTAAGTGTGAAAGCACCCTCAGTGAATAATTGTGGAATAATTTAAACATTTTGAAACTGACTGGTTGAACTATGTCTAAGCATTCATTCAACTTAAAAATGATGGCATATTTATTTTTAAACAAGCTTCTGGATCATCATCTGTGCCAAGTTCTATCAGACAGCCACTTCAATTGTAGAAGGTGGCGTGTCTTTTTTGTTTTAAATGTTCATTATAAAGAAGGTGCTCTGAGTTTTTTTTTTTTTTTACAAACATGGCATAGGGTGTCTTTACTCACTTGCTGCTTTTTTGAACTCTGACAAACTCTTTGAATAAAGCCACTTCAGCAGCTGGAGGTTCATCCAGGCCATTTTCAGTGCTGCAATGTGCTTCATCTTCAACAGACGCTGTGAAACTCTCCAGGGTGGAAGGAGAAATTTCATGCTCAATGGAGGCAAACTCATTTTTTGGAAACATCCCCATTGTGCTGAACCCATCTTGAGCTCTTTCCACAGTGGCAGTTTTCTTCCATGTTTCCATAAAAACAGAACAATAATGAGCTTTGGGCAACTTCATGTCTTCATGTTGATGATTCCACTGATTGGTGATCGCTTCACACCAGTTGTGTTTGAGACTGTGAAACAGAGCTTGGCTTGATTGTTGCAATGCAGGATAGCATATGACTTCCACATTGTTCTGGTTCATGAGACTGAGGAAGCTGAGGTTAAAGACATGGCGACTCTGGCCATCGAGGAGCAGAAGGTGCGGCCTGGCGTCGTCTTTCGGGAGCTGTGCCACAAACATTTCACCCCACTCATTAAACATCTCTGCAGTTATCCAGCCGCTCTCTGATGCTCTCATGCACATGTTTTCAAGAGACGCGCTCAACCACTCATTTCTCACTATGCTTCCTTTAAAAATGATAAGTGGTGGTGCAAATGTACCACAGGCATTGAATGCTGCTAATACAGCAGAAACCTCCCCAGTTTCCTCTTCAGTGTTGATCTGAAAGCAAGAGTCTTCTCCTTTATTGACATATTGCTCAGACAAAAAGATGTCTTGTAGCTCTGATAAATCACACTTCCAAATATGTGAAGGTATGTCCTTAATTCCCAATGCATCAAGGGTGACTTTGTACATTCTAAACCAGCTACTCTGTTCCTTTTCATTCATATTTGAAGCTGGTGATATGGCCTCTGGTTTCTTTATTTGCAGCCCAGGGTTTCGCTTCATAAAGCCCTCAAACCAGTAACAGCCTGCCTTTTGCTTGTCTTCTGAAAATCCTTGTATGCCATTTATTTTGGCAAACTCAAAAGCAAGAGACTGAACATCAGTCTTCCTCAACAGGAAGCCTCTCTCTAAAAGCGAGGTGAGAAGGTTTGCTAATTCACGCTCAGATTCAACAGGAATGAATGCTTTTCTTCCAGATTCATGCTCGGATCCCTCAACTAGTCCTTTCAAACGTCTTTGAAGAGTTGTTTTCGGCAAGTTCCACTTCCTTGCAAGCAGTCGTACCACTGGTTTCTTCCCTGATTCAACCTGCACTTTATACTCCTCTAGCGCACCTTTCATTTGGTCTTCTTTCCACAGATTCATCATCAATCCTTTTCTTTCTTCGAGAAGGCTTTCATCTAGCTGTTCTCGGTCGGGTGCCAGTTTTCTATAAAAAGACAAAACAATGTTGAATTGGGTACACTCTACTCCACTAATAAGATTATGTCTTGCACATATTTCAACCTCAGCTACAGTTAAAATATCACTTCTGTACAAAAGTTTTAACACACACACACACACACACACACACACACACACACACACACACACACACACACACACACACATTCATTAGGCCTTCTCCACACTGCAACTCTCCCTGATGGGGGAAAGACAGTAAAGGTGGACTCATCAGAGAACAATACATATTTTAAATGGTCCAAGATTTACGCTGCTGGCACCATTGAAAATGTTTGGAATTGGCACAAGTGACCAAAAGTTTGGCAATTGCAGCCCGGCCTTGTACATTGACCCTGTTGTTTTGGTGGAAACACTAGGGTTGAGGTGCACATTTAATTCTGCATTGAGTTGGGCAGCTGTGGTTTTATGTTTTTTGGATACAATCTGGGTTAGCATCCAGGCATACCTTTCAGACAGCTTCCTCTCGTGTCTACAGTTACTTTTGTTGGATGTGGTTCATACTCTTTGGTGGTATGCTGACATTACTCTGGATACCGTGGCTCTTGATACATCACAAGAACTTGTTGTCTTGGTCACAGATGTGTCAGCGAGATACACACCAACAATTTGTCCTCTTCTGAACTATATGTCCCCCATAATGTTGTGTGCATTACAATATTTTAAGCAAAATATTGTGATATTACTTTGTTAATTAAACCTTCATACTCTGCGCATACTGGTGGAACGTGCAATCAATGAAGATCAAATGTACTCATGAAACCTCCAACACGAAGTTGGCCAGTGTTTCAGTTTCATTGTCCAACCCATGTTTGTTTGATTTGTAATGCTCGACAAAATAAAGAACTCAATACACTGTTTGCGCATCTCTCTCTCTCTCTGATAAGCACTGATTTCATCTGTATTTGTTCCATTTTATTTATGTACATTATTGGTTCTAATTGGCCTTTTTTTATTACTGACTGTTCACTAGAATTTAATAATGTTTTACCTTTATTTAAGTTAGACTAGCAGTTCCTTTTTTTATATTGAAATGAAATTAAGATTTGTGAAATTTACTATATTTGCTACATGGCATCATTAGAATTGCACATGGTTCAAAACGATGAATAAGCCAGAATATCTAAGATTATCTTTTTTAAACCTGTAATAAACTGGAATTAAGTGAAATTCTGAACAACTGTCTTGACTGGACAAGTAGTAAAAATCCTTAACATTGAGTCATGCTGATATTTAAGGTAGCATATATATATATATATATATATATATATATATATATATATATATAAGAAAAAAAAAACACTTTAATGTTAAAGTATCTGGTATGATCTCTCATATTTTGTTAAAATTATTCACATTTTCTGCAAGAGGTTCACAAACGCTGCCACTGTAGATATTAGTATTTATATTGCAAAATGAGAAGGTTTACTCACCCCAACTCAGATTCAACAGGAATGAATGGTGTTCTTCCAGATTCACACCCAGATCCCTCAAGAATTCCTTTTAAACGTCTTTGAAGAGTTGTTTTCGGCAAGTTCCACTTTCTTGCAAGCAATCGTACCACAGGTTTCTTCCCTGACTCAACCTGCACTTTATACTCCTCTATTGCAGCTTTCATTTGATCCTCTTTCCACAAATTCATCTTCAGCCCTTTTCTTCCTTTGAGCTGTATTTCATCTTGCTGTTTTCCTGACTGCTTTCGAATAGGTGCCATTTTTTCTATAAAAAATAAAAATAATGTTCTTGAATTAGGCCTATCATCTACTCCACTAATAATATTGTTTTTTAAGTATATTTTACACCCATCTACAGTTAAATAACCAAATCTATGCAACTTTTAATTATATACTGACCATGTGTACGCACACACACGTTTTAGTGTTGTCAAACATATTGATATCAATACCTGCCTAATTTCAAAAATTGATGTGAACAATATAAAGATAATGAACAAGACAGTTAAACAGCAACCCAGGCCAATGCAATAACATCAATCCAGTTCTCATCAGCACTTTACAGGGTTTCTGGGGTACAGGGTTTCATCAAGTCAACTAAGACCACTAAGAATGAAATTTTAGACTTATACAAGGTTAAACACTAAGGATTTTTTTTCTAATGACCCGATATTATCATGAGGAAGCATATAATTGTTTTTAGTTTTCTTTGCCTAAATAGGGATTTAATTAGGAATTTGCTGTAAAAATGTCTATAAGATGTTGTGAATTGTGTCTCTTCGCAATAAAAAACTTAAATATAAAGAACAAGACTTTATTGAGATGTATTGTTGGTGATTGGATAGATGTCAGCCCGATTGAGTAACTTTATTTGCACAATGTTTGGACAAAATTAAGACCTACAACACAGTATTTCAGTGAATTTAAGACTTTTTAAGGCCTAAAATTTAGTTTTTGAATATTAATACATTTTAAGACTTTTTAAAACTCAGCGGACACCCTGACTTTTGTTCTTACACCCACAATAAAGACCCTCAGGTGTAAAAAAAATCATGGTCACAACACTCTTAAAACTCCTAAAACGTTGATATTGTCTCACAGTGAATTTAAACATCTGAAAACATGGCACATTTGCTATAGCTAGCAGCATTTTCTGTAATTCTTGTTATCTTTTAACAAAACTGATCTGATTCAAACTAACGTTACTCATACCTTTAAACAACAGAAATAGAAACATTGGACATTACATTAGCATCCATTTTCCTGTATAATATTAGAAAACAGCGAGCCTTTGATTTGATCCGTGTATGACGGCGAATGTTCATTTTTAATCGGAAGAGCTTTGAATCGTCCCACATTAACGGGCAGCAACTGTCCCACTTTACCTTAACATGCTAACGTGCTAAGCTAAGCTAAGTGGGTCACAATAATAAACCTTCTTTCAAATAATCGAATGAGTCTTTCAGAAAATGTCAATTCAGATATTTAAAATAAAAGTACATCGTAAAATACATTAATAAAAGCTTCTATGCAGAGTATTTGTCAATGAACTTACCATGTGCTTGTTGTGTTGAAGCAAACCAATGATGTCACGTCAAATCGGCCACATTGTGGTAATTATTCATGAGTGCTACAATATGATTGGCTCCTGATACTTAAAGAATAATCAAGAATTATATGTAGTTGACCCACTTTACCTTATGTCCCACTTTTCCGGACGTCTCTCTTAAAGCTTTGTTTCTGTAGTTGCAGTAAAACAGGCTAAAGCCGGGTTATAAAATATAAATGTTATTTACATTTAGAGGATGGAAAGGCCATGCAGAATCAATTAACAGGCCTTGACATTTTAATTTTATTAACTGCACCATTTGAACAATCTTGGGTAAGTATAAAGATGTACTTTACTTTCATGAACAGTAATGTTAAAACAATTTAATTACATTACATTTTATTACTAAAACTACAATGAAAACAGAAAATATAAAAGCGAAACAAATTGCATTAATAGCCCAAATGGTTATCTTTTATTAATCATACATACAGCTTCATATGCACTTCAAACATTTACAACTAACTTTAAACATTATAAACTATATGTATTTAACGCATACACAACATTAATCAGGGATTTTCTTTTTATAATGTTCCTTGAACTTCTGCATGTAATTATTTCTTTGACTTGAAAACTGACCTTTTACTCTATTTGAGCTTTGTTTTTTGTTGACCTTTTACATTATTGACTTTAACAGTGAAGACAAGTAAGTTGTCACAATATTAGACAGTACGATGTCTAAGTACAAGTCGATGTGACATAAATGTCAATTGGATAAGTGATGTAGGTGTGAGACATGGCAACCAGCAGAAATAAAACGAATTTAAGTTGAAAAAAAAAACTATATATATATATATATATATATATATATATATATATATATATATATATATATATATATACACACACACACAGCATAAAAGAGTTCACCTCATTTTGAAAATGTATTTCTCAAGTGAATATAGGTATAAAATTCAAAATACAAACATTTATTAAAATATAAGACATATTTAATAAAATATTTTAGTCACTGAATGTATTTGGAAATATAAAAATAATATATTTAAATAAATAAAAAACTTTACAAACTACAAAATGTCCACAATTTCCACTATAATTTTGAAATCCAAAGGGGTGGACTTAGGGATTTGGAGGCCCTAAGCAGTTCCAGATATGGGGCCCTTAGGGATGCTCAGTTCGGTTAATTTTCCTAACTGACGCTGGCTAACCAAATATTAACAATTAACCGGTCAGATTAATATTGACTTATTATTTAATAAATTTTTTTTGTCTGTTTTGTGTCTGACACATTAAATACTGTATTTTAAAATAGGCTCTACTGATTTATTTTAACATGCAAACAGCATACAGAACATTAACATCAGAACATCTTCATGAACCTGTGTTTCCAACAGCGTAAAAAAATAATAAATTAAATAAAAAGAATAAAATAAAGAGGCCTGCCCTTTATTTTAATAATGTTAAAATCTTTAACGGTTATAGACAGATTTTATAACATATGATAGAAAATTTATAAAAGAGTTATATGATTCATATAGGCTTCTTGACGTTGGTCGGGGGCCCCTAATACCCCAGGGCCTTAAGCGGCTGCTTACCTTGCTTTTTGGTTAAGTCCACCCCTGATTCCAAACACCAGTCTTTTTAAAATACTTTTTATATACCATTCTTATAACATTAACCTATTCATATCTGATAGTATTCTCATTATTATTATTTTTCTTAATGGCATTATATTATTACTGGTATTTGAAGAATGTTCCAAAGAAGTAGTAAGCCCTCTTTTACTGAACTGTCACCTTGCTAAACCAGCAGATGGCAGCAAAAGAACACTTTATATTATGACTGTCAGACGACAGCACGTTCAACTCACTTTAGTTAGTTCAGTTAGTTATTTACAATAGTTTATATTGTAAGCACTGTTTGTCCAGATATTACAGCTCTGCATATTTACTCAATTACCGTCAAGAGGGGAATATGGGATGTGTTTAAAACTTAACGAAGGACCTTATGTCTGTTGGACATTGATAGACTTCACAGGAAGGTTTGACTGTTGTTACAGCTGATTTTCCTTCATTTTCGCTTCTTTCGCTAATGACTTAAAAGAGTTGAAATGTCAACTTTGTAAAGATATTGATATGTTGGCACAAGCTGTCGAAAAAATATACAGAAGGAAAATGTGTGCTGTTTTTATTCAGGTGCATCCAGACAGGTCGTCAGGCTGAACTTACCATTGGGCCTGAGTGGCTACAACCCATGGGCCTTCACCTATTTACATTTGTTTTACTTGTTCAGAAATATGCCAGACACGTTCCCGTTGCTGGCCCAGAGCGAGTGGTGAGGGCTATATAAACAGGCCAGCTGGGGCTAATAGCCTCCAACGGTGTCCCAAACAATGCTGGATTCTGATTGGCTGATGGAAATTCTAAGGTATACAATTATTTTTAGATAAACGCACACCTAAAGTAGTTCCAGGCAGGTCTTGACCCCATTACAGTTTTATATCACTACCTTGAATAATTTCAGTTAATTCTAATTACTCACACACACAGAATCAAAACAAAAGACTTTGGATGAGATGGAAGAAACTAGTCCAATAGACAGCAGTGGTTTGATGATAAAAACCTGACCATATCTTGAAATACAACACTTGAACCTCCTTAAGTATAATAGTATACTAAATAGGATCAATTACTTCAGTGCATTGAATTATTAAAAACTAATGCACATCATGAAGCAGAGTCAGTTATTCCTTACATAATGCTATGGACCAGAGTCAATTACTCCTTAAAAAATCAGCACACTTGAAACCCATTCATAAATACAGTCATTTGTTTAGTTAAACGAATTAACAAATCGGTTGAAGTAGAGATTCAACTCCAAGGAAAAATTTTGTTTCACCATTTACTCACCCAGAAATGACAAAAAAAACATTGTTAATCTCCGTCTTTAACGTTGTTATTTCAGTTGTAACAGTCACAGAGAGCATGCTGTAACTTATTGATGTTTAATATGACTTTTAAAGTTGATCTCTTAATATATTTGAGGCATAGTAGGGGCCAAAAGATAATCTCAAGCCCAGACCCTTAAATCCGTCTCTGTTAGCAGTGTATAATGAGCTCATCTGGTTTAAGAATGTATTGTAATGTAAGCTGCACAAAACATAAATATTAATTTGACTTAGTGCTTCTTATCAGGCTGTTTCAGTTGAACTACAGGTGAAGATGGCTGAAAGAGTCAATCCTTTATCCCACCATATCTGCAAATCTGGGAAACATTACATACATTATCTCTAACTTTTTTACACATTCATTTTGTGCATATTTCTCTGATTGCCTGTTTATATGCATATTCACATAGATTATCTCCATTCATTATGCATGACTGATGAGCTACAGATGCCTTTCAGGAGTTCAGCTCATGTTTCCATATCAACACAGTCAAACTACACATTTATGTGATGGTGAGATGCACTTAAAAAGAAACAATATACCATGCAAGGCAGAAGGGATGAGTCAGAAACAGATTAAAGAAAAATAAACGAACATCCATTATTCCCACGTAGCAAAGTTTTTCTGGCCCAGATCTGGCCCTCACAATCAGCTTTTGCTTAGCCCATATGCCGCAGTGAATTACGCTACATGATTGGACCAAATCTGGCTTCCATACATCGGCCAAACATGGACCATATCTGGGCCAAGTCTCAGCCAATTTAATAACTGGGCCAAATATGTTTGTGTGACGACTGCAATGAATTTGATGAACCCGTGAAGCATTTTGCATTGGTAGAATTTTTACTTTACTTAAAAATCATTTAAATGTATTTTAAAATTGGGTCAAGATAGGCCAAAGTTACATGGCCCACATATACATTTTTAACATCTGGGCCAAATACTCCATTTTATCTGGCCCAAGTCTTATGTAATGCTTTAAAGACGGTGCCACCTCTGCCAAACCCAGGCCATGTTTGGCCCACATGCTGTATACCAGTGCCGGGCGAATGCTTGCTGTGCCAGATTTATGCCAAATCTGGGCCAGAATTCTTTGCTACCTGGGTTGCTTCTTGCACGATTGTGGCCTCAAAAGGTTTGTCCATTTTCCTAACACTTTAAAAAAAATTTTGTCACTGTGTGGCTTAGAGGGTAGCACTGTCACCTCACACAAAGTAAGTCCTTGTTTCAAGTCCCGGCTGGGCCATGATGTCTTTTATATGGAGTTTGACTTTCTCATAGTGTCCTGTGGGTTTCCTCTGGGTGCTGCGGTTTCCTCCTACAGTTCCAAGGCATGTGAATTGGATGTTAGTATATAGGTGTGTGTGTGTGGGTGTTTCCAAATTCCCAGCACTGGGGGTTGCATGAGTAAGTGCACTCTCACAGCTGGATTGCTGCAGGAAGGGCATCTGCCAGTAGAATATGGCCAGAGTAATGGACTGTTCATTGCCCTAAGCTGAAGGAAAGTGAGTGAGGGACTGATTTATTTTGAACAGAATATCATACACTTAAAACAATTTTTCAAACAATATACATTAATTATGATCAATAAAAATATTTACTTATCCCTATGCACTTAAAATAACAAATGAATTTAGCTGGTTTGAAATGGAGACAGGTGAAGGCGCAAGCTTATTGTTTCCCCCACCCCATTACCACATCTTTCCACATCTCTGGTCTGTCACTTCTTACGTGTGACGTATTTCATTCATTCATTCATTTTCTTTTTGGCTTAGTCCCTTTATTAATCCGGGGTCGCCACAGCGGAATGAACCGCCAACTCATCCAGCACATGTTTTACGCAGCGGATGCCCTTCCAGCTGCAACCCATCTCTGGGAAACATCCATACACACTCATTCACACTCATACACTATGGACAATTTAGCCTACCCAATTCACCTGTACCGCATGTCTTTGGACTGTAGGGGAAACCGGAGCACCCGGAGGAAACCCACGCGAATGCGGGGAGAACATGCAAACTCCACACAGAAGCGCCAACTGACCCATTCGAGGCTCAAACCAGACCTTCTTGCTGTGAGGCGACAGCACTACCTACTGCGCTACTGCGTCGCCCGACGTATTTCATTTTTTTCTTATTTCTTCTTTTTACATGAAACTTATTTAATTCCTTTTTAATCTTTTAAAAATTATATATTCAGTTCACCTTTTGTACATTTCCATCACCCTGTGTTCACCGAAGTGCTGAAAATGCCAGTGCTCTTTTATAAATGATCAGCTGCTAGCGCTTCTCCAATAAGTTGTTTTCACATGTCATTGATGACGCATGAAATTCAGATGCGCAGGAAGTGATTCTTCTACATAGGAATCGCTATCAGAACATCAAAATGTTTCTGTTTTATGTTTTTTATAATTGTTTAAATCAGCCAATATAAGAAATCCCGAACAGCTTTTATAGACTTCAAAAGTTCTTGCTAATAAAGGTGGGAAAGTTCAAGAAATTGGCTGAAAAACGTAAAAAAAAACTGAAAAGGCAGCATGTAATAAACATTTTTTCAATACATCCATGTGTACAAACTTTTTTTGAATGCGATAATTCGCATTACATAATTTGACAGCACCAATAAAGATTATATACAGGCCTAGCTGTGTGTATAAATATGTTAATGTGTTATATAAAAATCTGATACAAACAGTGGTGGAAAGAGTACTGAAAAATCACAATCAAGTAAAAGTACCATTACTTGCCTAAAAATGTAGTGCAAGTAGAGTAAAAGTACCTGTTGTAAATATTACTCAAAGTATGAGTAAAAAGTAGCCCTTATAAAAGTACTCAAGAGTATTGAGTAGTGAGTATTGCACTGTTAAAAGCTGATGCGTTTACATGTAACTTGTGCATGTGATTGTAACGTAACATTCTGTAGTGCATTTAGTTATTGCGAAGCAGGCACACAACATCATAAGACGTTAATATTAGGTTAGATTTAGGTTGTGATGTCAGGTGACCAAAATTTAATGTCTATGCACAACGTTATTTTGATGTCCAGTAATGACGTCAAATGACGTTGATATTTGGTTGATTTTAGGTTGTTAGAAAGTGACCAAAATCCAACGTCGAGCCAACATCTTAAACCAACGTCATATTGACGCCAAATACTGACATTTATTCGTCAGGTATGGCAACCAAAATCCAGTGTCTGATAGACGTCATAGGGGTAACGTCCACAGAACGTCAAGTTGTAACATCATTAGACGTTGATATTTGGTTGGTTTTAGATTGGACATCGACATTGGCTTGACGTTGAGTTCTGACATCAACCCGATTTTCATTTCCAAGCAAAATGCAAAGTCCCCATGACGTTAGAGTTCAACGTCAACCAGACGTCATGTTGATGTCTTGTGCCTGCTGGGTGTTTAATTCCATTTCGTTCATCATACAGTAAACATCCGTCATCTTCTCATCAGTGACATGCATCTAAACAGTCTCTGGGTCAATGCGCGTAAAGATAAACATCTTCAGGGACACTTTTAATGCTTCCGAACAGTTTGCTGCAATTATAAAGTGCACACATCTTGAGGTAGTTCATTATGATGCAATTTACCTTATATGGTTTGTGTGATTTGATTGGATAGGATAACAGGACTGATTTTTCTAATCCCCATAGTCAAGAAAAATAAAGTAGTGACTGCAGGTTGAAAGAAAGTAGTGGAGAAGAGTACTGATACTGCACTACAAATGTACTTAAGTGAAAAAGTAAAAGTACACATTTTTAAAATTACTCTGTAAATTACAATTCCTGAGAAAAGCTACTCAATTACAGTAATTTAAGTATTTGTAATTAGTTACTTTACACCACTGGATACAAACACCACCACACTTACAAAATCCAGGAGAATATAAATAACGTACCCTGCCATGTGATCGCTGTAATGAAATCTCTGTCTTGTTTTGCAATAATCAAAGCCTTTACTGGCATTTTGGTGGAATAAACAACCGTAACGTTAACGTCTACTGTATATGCGCAGCAGTTTGTTTGTTTGTTGACGGTAAGTATAAAAAGAATTGCTACCCTTGTGACAAAACTAGACAGTTATTATTGTGAAGCACTTTTCACCCCTTACAAAAATAAATGAATAATAATGTAGACTATGCGTCCACGCTTTTGCATGCTTTCATCTGTTATTTCACGATGTCTGGAAGATATCCACATGGGGAAAACTATAGTAATAATAAACATGTTTTTTAACCACATAGTAAAGTGTATAATGTGTACAACTCTTTGTTAATGACTGTTTGTGTAAACTGTAGTGCACTGTGATGGTGTATAATTATAGAATAGAAAACTGAAGCCTACTGAATAATTTGTTTATTACTACAGTTGTGTCGTACCACTGTAACAATGTAATTATCATGACAGATTAATTCAAGTAATCATCTATAGTAAGCTTCCAAACACTATAGTATTTACTGTAGTATTTTTCATGTAACGTAATAGCCTATACAGTATCTATCGTCTCGATGACAGGCAAATACATTTTAGTTCAGTGTAAAACTCGGCCTCTTCATGATATAAGAATCATGCCCAACATATGTGGTTATTTTCTATTTATATCTCCTTTAAAATGTGGTATAAATCGCAAAAATGCAGACTTTTCTCTATGTCTCCCATTCAGATTTTTACTTCTTGCCCTCCATCTGAATTTCACGCATCACCAGAACCACGTCACTGAAAACAAGCTATTGTCGAAGCTAAGCACCTTATTATGTTGCTGGTTTCATCTTAACTAGTTTAACTCTAGAGACAACAACAGAAAAAACAACAACATTTGCCTTGGGATAAGACACTTTGGAGGACACATGCCCTTGATGCAAGTCTTGTGAAACGAGTGATGGAAACACCAAATTTTGGTCACACTTTATTTTGACGGTCCGTTTGTTGAATTTAAGTTACATTGCAACTAATTATCATTAGATTATAAGTAGACTGTTAGGTTGGGGTTAGGGTTAGTGTAAGTTGACATGTAATTTCAAAGTTTCTTATAGTCAGTTAAATGTCTGTTAAAGGACTGTTAAATGTCAGTGTCAACAGATATTAAGCAGACAGTCTACTAATACTCAAATGGACCATCAAAATAAAGTGTTACCCAAATTTTGAATAAAAATCCCTTAATTCACAAAAATAAATGTTTAGCAAAAAAGGGTTCAATGTGAAATGAAAACACATTTAACTAAATAAACTGAATAAACTCAGAAGAAACGAACATCATACAGTGCATATGTGACTAATCTGTCTACATCATGATTGCCTTGTTTACTGCTGGTTACCAATACTACAGTCAGCTGCTCTAACAACTTGATGGATATGCACCTAATTCACATTTTGTCTTTTTTTTATTGCAAAAGTTTTTTCTTCATGTCAGAACGGAAGCCCAGTTATTGTGTAATGTTGCTTTATATACAGTTGAAACCAGAAGTTTACATACACTCTAAAAAAAGGAACATAACCATTTTTTTTTTAAATGTCTGATAGTAAATAATACTAAACGTTTACTATTTTAGGTCCGTTAGGATTACCTAAATCATTTACATTTGCTAAATGCCAGAATAATGAAAGAATTTTTTTTTGTTTGAGAATTTCTTATTAGTTTCTAGACAGTGAAAAGTTTACATACATTTCCCATACATTTTAGCTTTGCTTTTAAACTGTATAACTTTGGTCAAATGTTTTGGGTATCCTTCCACAAGCTTCTCACAATAGTTTGCAGGAATTTTGGCCCATTCCTCCTTACAGAATTGGTGTAACTGAGTCAGATTTGTAGGCTGTCTTGCTCGCACAAGCTTTTTCAACTCTGCCCACAAATTTTGCTATAGGATTGAGTTCAGGGCTTTGTGATGGCCACTCCAAAACAATCCCTCTGTTGTCCTTAAAGCACATTTTAACTAATTTGGGAGTATGCTTATAGGGTCATGGTCTGTTTGGAAGACCCATTTGTGGCCAAGTTTTAATTTCCTGGCTGATGTCTTGAGATGTTGCTTCAGTATTTCTATAATGTTCTTTCTTCATGATGCTATCTATGCTGTGAAGTGGACCAGTCCTAGCAAAACAGCCCCACAACATGATGCTGCCACCCCCATACTTCACAGTTGGGATGGTGTTCCTAAGCTTGTACGCTTTCCCCTTTGTCCTGCAAATGTAACACTGGTCATTATGGTGAAACAGTTCAATCTTAGTTCCATCAGACCCAGGCACGTGCAGAGGTGGGGGCTTTGGGTGCTTGAGCCCCTGCCATTTTTTCTCCTGGAGAGAAAGTGTGCTTTTTTTCCTGGGGATAATAATTATTTTTTAAATACTAATAATAATATGTACATAAGTTAATGCGTGTTTTATTTACCGGCGATTTGGAAAGAAAAACCACATGCGAGGCGAATGCTCTAACGAAGACTCTATTTACATTGTTATTCTGTCCTCAAAAGTGTTAACAGTGGAGTAACGTCTATTAGCGCTTATGCCAACTACTGCATCCGGGCCATAGCTTTGCAGTCTGGCCCATACACACACTGCAGACGGAGTGTGTGTAAAACATACATTACTAGCTGCCCCCTGTTACGGCAGCACGATATGATCGATAGAACCACCGATGTAAATTCATCCGTCATTCATCTATATTGTGTGGAGGTGAGTAACGGTTAACAAAAGACTACCTGAGGCTCAAATTTAACGTCAGCTATTTATCCAAAAGTTCAAACACAAATAGGCTATTTTGTCTTGCTATTTGGTCTTACATCCTCCTGTTTAACAACCATAATATAAAGCTAAAGTTTATCCAGGGCAATATCTTAGGCATACAGGCTAATGTAAGGAGAAACATCAGCTGGATAGTAAAATATTGCCCTCTCGTTTTTGTAGTCATTTATTCAGAATATATAATGTTAATTGAAGCTATAAAACATGTACATATAGGCTAGCTATGGAAGTCAGTGGCTATCAGTGTGTCCTACATTCTTCAACATATTTTATTATTTTGTTCAACAGAAAAAAAATACTCAAACAAAAATAATAGATTGAGAAAAGGGATAGTTCACCCAAACATTTAAATTTACTCACCCTCAAGTGGTTTTAATCTTTATTTCTTTAATTTGTTGAACATTAACGAATTAAAGATTAAAAAAAGAAACATTGACTTCCAGAGTAGGAAAAACAAATACCATGAAAGTCAATGGTTACAGGTTTCCTGCTTTCTTCAAAATATTATTTTGTGTGTTCAACAGAAGAAAAAAGTCAAATAGGTTTGCAACAAGTAAATGGTGACAGATTTATTAGTTTTGAATGAGCTATCCTTTTAAGGGTGAGTATATGGTGAATTTAGGGTGAAATCTCCTTTAATATATTTTATTTATTAAAGTACAATTATTATTCTTATTTAATAAAAAGTGCCCTTTTTTCCACTTAAGCCCCTGCCCCTTAAAAGATCTCTGCACGTCCCTGATCAGACCACAGGACATGTCTCCAAAAATTATTCTTTTTCCCAGTGTAATTTAGCTAATTGTAATCTGGCTTTTTTGATGATTCTGGCTTGTTGATCTTCCCATGTTGTCACTCAAGGAAGCAGTGTGTTTGAGGTTTTCCTTAAATACTATTTTACAGTTTTGCCTCCAATGAACTCAAATGTTGTCAATTAGCCAATCAGAAACTTCCAAAACCTTGACACCATCATCTGAGCTTTTTCAGAGGCATAATAATCTTATTGTATGTAAAAAAAGTTATAACAATTTCTCAAAAAATCTCTCTCTCATTATTCTGCTATTACGCATAATTTGATAATCCTAACTTACCTAAAACAGAAAAAGTTTAGTCACATTAACATCTGACTTTTATTTAAATGGTCATGTGCCTTTTTATACAGTCTTTGTAAACTTCTGGTTTCAACTGTATATAAAGAGAATCTACGAGGATGAAGATATTCTATTTAACATTAAATAATTTTCTAGAATATTGTCTCATTTAGGCCATAATGCTTTTTTTTTTTTTACAAAATTTGTGACATCTCACATCCATCATTTACATGTTTTCGCCTTTTTTGGATGTATTCTCATCCAAATTCATCTGTCGCATGCTTTAAATGCTCAACTGTGATGAAGGTTCACCTTCCCATATACAGTTTAAGTCAGAATTATTAGCCCCCCTTTGATTTTTATTTTCTTTTTTAAATATTTCCCAAATGATGTTTCACAGAGCAAGGACATTTTCACAGTATGTCTGATAGTATTTTTTCTTCTGGAGAAAGTCATATTTGTTTTATTTCGGCCAGAATAAAAGCATTTTTTAATTTTTCAATAGCCATTTTAAGGTCAAAATTATTAGCCCCTTTAAGCTATTTTGTTTTTTGATCGTCTACAGAACAAACCATCATTATACAATAAATTGCCTAATTACCCTAACCTGCCTGGTTAACCTAATTAACCCAGTTAAGCCTTTAAATGTCACTTTAAGCTGTATAGAAGTGTCTTGAAAAATATCTAGTCAAATATTATTTACTGTCATCATGGCAAAGATAAAATAAATCAGTTATTAGAAATGAGTTATTAAAACTATTATGTTTAGAAATGTGTTGAAAAAATCTTCTCTCTGTTAAACAGAATTTGGGGGGAAAAAATAAACAGGGGGGCTAATAATTCAGGGGGTCTAATAATTCTGACTTCAACTGTATATGAACTTAAAAAGCTGTTTATCTGTCCTAGGCTATAACTGCTCCAGGTGACTTTCCATCATATGTTTCGTTGCCATTGCCTAAACTCAGGTGGTAGAGAGCTCCATTGGCACAATCTGAACACAACAATCCCAATCCCTCTATTGCTTTGTTTTCAGTGATGAGGGCATACCAGGGCTCCAGATTTATAGCGCAGGTGGGGGATGCAATGTCAGGTGCAGATAGCAGGACGTTTTTAGTTGTGTACCCAGAAGTGCTGTCCCCACCTGCCCTCATAGTCTGGTGCCCCCGGTTGCCCCAATCACAGAGAACAAACCAACAGAGTAAAATGTACCTTGTCAGCTCACAGAAGGAATCACTTATGCGACAATATTAGTCTTAAAGCTAAAATATTGCAATGTAATATATATGCTTTGTGTATTTTTATTTATTTATTTTATTATATTATTTTTTGTCACCATTAAATGTCTTATATCTTATTAAATGTCATAATTTGAATGTATTCTAGACTACAGACACATCTCTTTGCACTAGCACACATACAAAACAGAACTGCATGGCTTTTAAATCCAAATCATTTAAAGAGGTGGCCCACTACGATATCATATCTTAAACTTTAGTTGATGTGTAATGTAGCTGTGTGAACATAAACAACATTTCTGAATATAATACTCTCAAAGTTAAATGCAAAGGGAGATAGTGGCTTTTACAGAGTTAGCTTATAGCAAAGCCTACAGCAAACAAAGTTTGAAGACTACAAAAAATAGTGGTCACAAACGCTTCAGGTGGCGTGCATTCACCACATGCATACACCTCACGCAGCAAAGGGCCGTGGCCAGAGGCGCTGTAATTTTATAGCAGAGAAAGCAAAAATGCCATCCAAATGCTGCTACAGTGAGAGCTTGTTCTGTTTCTGTATTTGGGCTTTCAAAGGACACGACACAAAGAGGGAAGTGCTTACAATTTAATTATGTTCCAGACAATTATAAAAAAGTATATAGCTAGCATTTGACAAAGGACAGCTTCCAGAATCTCTCTCAGTTCAGTGCTGGATTTGGCTTTAAACTCCTCAAAGAAGAAGCAGCTCCAGCCATAATAGATGAAGCTGTGGATTGTGAGCCACAACCTGTATTTTATTTGTTAAAATTGATCTATTACATGCATAGTTTCTAGCATTAATGGTATGTTGTAGCAAGGATGTAAACAAGGACATAAAAAACGGGAAATGCTGTTTGGCATTGTTAACAATTTAGCTACAAATTCATATTTATCCGTCAAACTGCTGTAAACACCCACAATCTTCACCAGCGCTGCAGTGTCTCTCTATGCGGCCAAAAAAAAATAAAAAATAATGTGATTTTCTACAAATGAAGCATGAACACACATGGCTTTCAATCTTATAAACACAATCAAGCCTTAAAAATACACTCTGGACCACCCCTTTAATGGATTGTTTGGTGGTATTAGTCAGGTCAACCGGAGCTTACAGCATTTTCCAAACAGACACTGTAATTTGAGACTTGTGTTAGTCTGTCTGTTTCTCCTTATCCTAAGGTTCACATAATTGGTGATCCAGCCCGTATCAAGAGCGGATGGTTGTCTTGTTCATGGTTAAGTCAAGATGTTTTGCCAAGGGAGAACTGCTGAGTAATGGTAATAATTGTGACGTAATTCATCCACCACGTTTCATTATCTAATGACTTACCTGCGTCATTTGCTTTACTTACCATTCATAACGTTGCCTCACGGGATTGGATGCACACTTCAGAATCTCACCAGAATTAGTAGGGCACCCAGATACGTTTCGCTAACAGTTTTTTGAATGCTATGAATTTATAATTTGCACATGTGCTATTTTCACATATTCTACAGTATAGGGAAGTGTATGTGATGTCAGAAGTACTGCACGACTTCAAGAAAATAGTATATAGGGCCCCTTTAATACATTGGTTATAGTATTTAGGACCTCTTTAATAGCCTTTCTCTCAAGGTTTTTTTTCCTTTACTTTCATCAATTGGTGAAGTTTGTTCCTCGCCACTGGCTTGCTTGGTTTGGGACTTGTGGAGCTGCGCATTGATGGATTTGCTCTTCAGTGTTTGGACTTCCAGCAGTAAAATTTAAACCACACTGAACTGAAGACTCTGAAAACTGGACTGACACAGTTTTAATTTACTAGAACTTCTACGTTAAGCTGCTTTGACACAATCAACATTGTAAAAGCACTATAGAAATAAAGATGAATTGAATTGAACTGTTTCATGCACATATTGCTGACACTAAATGGTCAAAGCTCCATCGTGTTTAAAAATAACAAGCAACCTTTCCATAATCTTAAACCTACCCAATAAAAATGCTAAATACATATACTGAATGTCATTTTACCTTGTTCTTCCTTGGAAGTGACAAATCCAGACGAGTGTTTAGAGTTCAGAATTTCAAATCCATCATCACATAGAGCTTGTTGCCCCGTCCTGGCATATTTATAATAACATTGGTCCATCAAAATGGCCTTTTCCGTGACTGATTCTTAAATTCGTTCCCTCTAGACATGAAAATTTGGTAACATCCCGGCTTTGATCTTTATTACACAGCAGCCTGCAAGACTCTTCTCATGTAAAATCAATTAAATAAATAAATACTGTTAGAAATCAGCGTGAGAAAAGCTTCAAAAGCCACTTCCCAAGAGAAGGCAACTCCATTTACAGAACTGATGGATTACATTCCATCTTCAGACATATTTTGGGATAAATGTGGTCACATTCAGAAGCTTTTTGGCTTTTTTTCTCCCGTTTTCATTCTTACTACAGTTGCTTACACAAGCATTTGAGATGTTCACTTATCTGTGAACTGTTTTCCTCGCATCGAAAGTCTGCTGTTAAAACTGATGTCGTTTCAGTGACTGATGTGGCCTGGGCTGACTGAAAAGAAAAGCACCATTTGATTTATCAAACAGCCGTCTCATAAAAAGACAAAAGCGAGATATGAAGAAAAACTGCTGCGTGTCGTAGACTCTGAAAGCATTTCAAGCTCAGGTCAAAGTTATAAACCTTTGAGAGGATAACAAACGCCTATTCAGTTTCCATTGCCGTGTGCCACGCTGCGAAGCCTTCGGAGTTACTCTTCCCGGAAAAATAGCCCATTTATCCAGAAAGAACTGAAGAGAGGACAACATCCCCAACAGTACTCACACGGATAGTCCAACCGACTCATTACAAGTCCAGAACAAAGGGCAAACAGCATACTCTTTGTCTAAAACACGGCTAATAGCCTGACATTCGCTTGTAAATCATCTCATTAGAGGGTTTCTCCACACACCTCAATCTACCTCCAGTGACTTTTTCAGCTCAGTCAGCGCAAGACGTTAAGGCTCAGGCTTAAGGCCTAAATTTCCCCTCACATTTTAAAGGTTAGATTCATTATTAGCATCCCACGAGGGACATGAAATCTTCAAATATGCAAAAAGGCCAACACGAATTAGCGGAGGGCCCACATGCACATTAAGCGCCGGGAAAATAAGCAAAATAACCTCGTAGCTTGGTTGCATTAAAAATTGAAGAGCTGAAAAGCAAACAGAGAGCTTCACACGGAATTGCTAGCCCGTGTGTGCGAGTGCTAATTGCTATGTTCGATTTCCCACCGGCCGGCCGGCACTCCGCTTAGACTTTGATTAAGCGAGAGCTCACCAAGCACAAAGGCCATTATCACACTTGACATTTGAGTTGTGTAAATGAAGCATTTTGAGAATTTTCACCTAAAAAACGCCAAAGTCTGTTCTCCAGGGCTGATGAGGGAGCACTTAACTCAGCAAGTCACTCCAAAATGCAATCAGGGGAAAAGACGATCCTCAGCCCTTCAGATAACTCCCTCAGTACGGCTCCTGTGATCAACCGCAAAGCTGAAATGGGGTCTAGGGTCATGCGAATTCAGTGATAATGGCCAAGCTGGTGTTTTTAAGAGTTAGCAACTCAACTGCGTCATCATTTCCATCAAGGTCTGAGAAAAATGGCCCATTATACCAGTCAGATAGTTCTTTACATCCAATTCAATGGGGTCCTTTTATGTCCTTTATGTTTTGATCTCCTCAGAATAAGTCTGTGAAGTTTCCGCTCAAAATACCTCATGTATCATTTATCTTTCATGCTGTAAATGCCACTTTTGTGTACAATAAATTTCACAAAACAACCTGTGTCTATGGTTTGGATCTGAAAATGTTTGCCTCTACCATCTCTTTCCATATAGACAACTTTTCTGGCATGGTCAGTTTGCTTGGTTGCTCACCTTGTATGCAATTGTACTTACTTACGCTCGGGTTTGAATCCGGTAAAACACATTAGGTATTCAGTATTTTAGATTAAATTAATCCAGTTTACATAATGCGAAGCAAAATACATTTCCCTGATGCATTTTGCCGACTGACAAAACATTAGAGGCTCCATAGATGAAATAAAACACGTACAAAATCAATCTCACAGAAAAAAAATTGACCAGTTTGGTGGCCTTCTGACAGCAGCATAGGATTTGACACAGACATTTGATTTTTAAACCCCGTCAGTCAAAATAGCTTGCTATAATAAAAAACTATAATAGGTTGAAGATATTATTGGAGGTGCATTTGAGAGATGGAGAAAGCGTAAAGTCTATTCCCAACTGTGCTCATTCCTGTTGGTGTCATCAATCTGGCAACCCTTGTTTGCCAGTATTTGGAATTTTGAATGACTGTACCAGAGTAGAACTACAGGCTATCTGTATTACATACTTCACCTTTAAACTCCTGATATATATATATATACACATACATTTTTATTTATTTTATTTATTTCATTTATACATATATACGTTTTTCTGAGCATACAGAAAGCTGTTAGACAAAGTTTTTTTTTTTGTTTTATAGCAAAAGAATATAAAAGTTCACATAATGTTGGTTATGTTTGCCACTGTATATACTATACTGTACTATATAGGCTAAACAGTTGGGAAAGACAACAAATGATAAACATTTTATTAGACTTCTGAAACAGCATCTCTCACACTACTAACGAAATTGTAAAATATGTTACTCCGGGTGGGTTTCGTTGCACATTTCAGATGACAAATCCCAACATAGGCTTATTCTGAAAACGTAGCCCTATATACATTTCTGGAGATTGCAAAGTATTTAGCCAGAGTTCCTCACTTACCAGCTGACTGCTTGCCTCTGTATGGACGCTTTCCCAATGTTACTAGTTAGTCCGATAGCTTGACTGCATGTCAGCGGAGTTGAGACACAGAGCAGAGTTGACCATGACATTGTGGTTCGAGTCCGGTGAAGAATGGTTCCAGAAAGCAGGTAAGACAAAAACAAAAGCTAAAAATAAAATAAACAAGTAAAAAAAGGGTGAAAATGTGGTAAAAATCAGGAGGCTTTTCTATTTCTGGATTGCTTTTCAAAACAATCGATTGCTTTTGGGATTAGGGAAGGGGGTGGGCGGGTCAATTGGTGCTTTTTAAAACACTATTGGTTAGGTTTAGGATAGGGGGAGGGTGGGGGTGGGGGTGGGGGGATCGGTCGGTTGGTCAGTCAGTCAGTTGACAGCGGCCTCTGATGGATTTACACGAGAATAGCTGGCACGAATAGTACTTGCGAGAGGAATGCTGACACCAGTCTGGCCATTCTCCTCTGACCTCTGGCATCAACAACATTCATGCCCACAGAACTGCCGTTCACTGGATATTTTCTCTTTTTCGGACCATTCTCTATAAACCCTAGAGATAGTTGTGCTTAAAATTCCCAGTAGATCAGCAGTTTCTGAAATACTTAAACCAACCTGTCTGACACCAACAACCATGCCACTTTCAAAGTCACTTAAATCACCTTTCTTCCCCATTCTGATGCTCGGTTTGAACTGCAGCAGATCGTCTTGATCATGTCTACATGCCTAAATGTATTGAGTTGGTGCCATGTGATTGGCTGATTAGAAATTTGCCTTAAAGAGCAGTTAGACAGGTGTACCTAATAAAGTGGCCGGTGAGTGTACGTTTCACAAAATTTAGGCTGAAGCACATATTTCCAATAAGCTTGTGTTGAAGCAAGCTGAATTAAGTCGAAAGCATTATCGGACTCCAATAAATCTGACAGCACACTGACTTGGAAACATCAGTGCACATTTTCAAAATATGAATAGACAGCATAACAACAAGGCAAAAGTTCCAGGAATGTGACTCAGGAAGGTAAGAGAAGAGCTTTTAAAGCAGTTTATGGACCATCAGATTGGGAAAGGGAAATGAGTTCTGGCTTGGGTAAAGGTGGATGTGGAGAGAGTAAACCTGAACAGTCTGAACCTCATTACAGCACAGCTCACTGCCAGCCTGTTGTTTCTCACATGATCAATTATTAAATGCTCAGATTTCTTCTCTCAACAGGAAAGGTGCATCGAGGAGAATCCTATACAGAACATCCTATAATGGACATAACATCATAGATAATGGACAGGAAATAGAGAGACATCTAAAATAAAATGAGACAATATGAGATTGAGTTCAAATGTTTGTAATATCATACCAATAAGTGTTTGCTCTTACTGTTTTTTCAGAACATAAAGTATGTACTCCAAGTGGCACCAGCCTTGCCTTGCCTTGTTAAATGTTACATGTAACAACAATATAGGTTAATTGTAGCATATTTCATGTAATTAATCACCATATTCAGTACATAACAATATTACAATATACAGTAGTAAATACATGTCATTAAATAATTGATATTTTCAGTTTTTAAACATATAGTAACGCTTTAAAAATGACACCATATTTGGATATTAAGAAACTTAAAAAGCTTAAAATCAGTTAAAAATATCAGTGCAAATGACCTTTTCTCAGTGTCTTTCAACATGCCTTGATTTTTGAATTTTCAACATTGTTTCCTTTAATTTTACAATATTTTGTTTATGCTTCTTAACTTTTTATCATATTTTTATTGTTCTTCTGTCTTATTTTATTTGTCGTAGTGTCCTTTTTTAGTTTTTGTAAAGCAACACCATGTTTTAAAGCAGGGGTCACCAAACTTGTTCCTGGAGGGCCGGTGTCCTGCAGACTTTTGCTCCAACTCTAATCAAACACACCTGAACAAGCTAATCAAGGTCTTACTAGGTATACTTGAAACATCCAGGCAGGTGTGTTGAGGCAAGTTGGAGCTAAACCCTGTAGGGACACCGGCCCTCCAGGACCGGGATTGGTGACCCCTGTTTTAAGGAACATCTTTGGTCAACACCATTTGTTTATTAAAATGCTATATAAATAAACTTGTATTGTATTACAAAGCTATTTAAAAAACAGATAAGTACACTAAAAGAACTGTTAAATATAAAATGCTGATTTTGACAACAATAATGGTGTTTAATTATTTTTGAGTAAACAAAATAGTGATTATAATTTGTTTATAACAATATGAAAACTTTACATTTACCTTTTTTTTCTTTAATATAATTTGATCTATTATTTTAAGAATACACAACTAGTCAAACGTTTGAAAACATTAATGTTTTAAAGTTTTAAAACAAAATCTCGTAAGTTGACCAAGCCTGTATTTATTTAATAAAAAATACAATAGAAACAGTAAAACGTTGGGAAATGTTATATAATTGTTTCTATTTAAATATATTTTAAATTGTAATTATTCCTGTGATCAAAGTTGAATATTCAAAATGGCAGCATTTTAAAATAAAACCTTTTGATTCAATTAATGTGTGATAATAGGGGGAAAATGTACACTGTAAAAAAGTCCGATATTTTACGTTTTTTCTTCTTCTGGCAGCTGGGGTGCCAGAACAAAAACGTAAAATAATGGGCGTTAAATTATAGAAATTTACTGTAAAATAATGGATGTTAAATTACAGAAATTTCCTTAAGTTTAAATTTCTAGTAAATTTCTGTCATTTAACATCAGCTATATTACGGTAAATTTCTGTCATTTAACATCAGTTGTTTTACGTTTTTTTAACACCCCAGCTGCCTGAACCCCCCCGTAAAATAATGGATTTTAAAAAAAAATGTACATGTTTTTGATGGGTACTATATCACAGTTGCCACAATAATATGAAGCACACATAAGATAATCTTGAGAAACAAAATAAACTATCTGAGCAGAAAAGAGTTCTTTCAAAACTTGCCACATAAAACAGCAATAGTTTTATTCAGCAAGGGTCATATAATAAAAGCTAAAACTTGATTAAATATATCATAATCAGTGTTGTGCAAGTTACTTCCAAACTGTAATACATTACAGATTACTTGTTACTGTTATTTAAAAGTAATCCCTTACATTACAATATTACTGTCTCAGAATTGTAATATGTTACATTACTCTTATATTACTTTTTAGTTACTTTCACCAAAATAACTCCAGAATTAGAACTTAACATTCTAAAGTGACCAAATGTACTGCAGAGCATTTTACGTCCAGTAGAAAGCGATATGATGTAGCATAATGACTGTGACCTATCCAGGCTACTAACAATATAGTATATAACTGGCAACGTGAAGGCTCAAGACAATGCAGGAGAGGATGACAGTCAGATTCACAAATGATCTGTTAAAAGTATGGTAGAGTTAAAGTGGTTATCTGGCAATATCTGTGAATATTCTTTCATTCATTGTCTTGTCGGCTTAGTCCCTTTATTAATCCGGGGTCGCCACAGCAGAATGAACCGCCAACTTATCCAGCACAATTTTACGCAGCGGATGCCCTTCCAGCCGCAACCCATCTCTGGGAAACATCCTCACACTCATAGACTACGGACAATTTAGCCTACCCAATTCACCTGTACCGCATGTCTTTGGACTGTGGGGGAAACCGGAGCACCCGGAGGAAACCCAAGTGAACACAGGGAAACGCCAACTGACCCATATCTGTGAATAGCTTGACTATATTCATATTAGACACAACAGGCCTATATGTAAACTCCAATGCCATGACAAAATGCAGATTTTTTTTCTCTTCTTATTGTTGCCATTATTGTGTTCACTTTAAATTCAAGTGGCTCACAACACAAAACTGTCATGCACAAAGTGAGCATGATGAGCATAGCTTTCTCAATATAATGCTCGTGCACCGATTGCCTCTGTGGACAAAACTGCTTGTGAGCTCTCAATATACGCTGTTCGCGTGCAAATTTTCTAACGTTCTCTCAAATATGCACTGCTCACGCACAAATTTTCTTGCACGCTCTCAGTACACTCGCTCAGTGAGATTGTATGCAGACTCGCAATTTGTCTTGTGTTCCCTCTTCCTTTTGTGCTTTTTGATATGATTTATATTGGTGCACTGTTTATTAACAATAACCAAAATACTAAAATAAACTTACATATAAATTTTTTTATCTAATAAACCATAACCTTTTTGGCTGTATGTTATATGATGAGATATTTCCAGTTTTAAACACTAAAAGTCAGAGAATAGACGTTGGATGTAAAGAATATGTTTTATTTTAAAAACATTTAAACATCTAAAAGGTGCACCATGCTAATCAAATGAAAAACATTTAAACTAAAATATAACGAACTCATGCAGAAATGTAACTGATAGAAAATATGGATAAACTTGATAAGGTATTACTGTATAGCCTACTGTACTATTCACTCTTCAAATAAATGTCACTATAAATCCCATTTTATCATGGCAACTAAATAAAGTGAACTAGTCTCTGCTGTTTTCCACATTGTTGATAAGATTGTGCAGGACATTTTGTCCGTCATCCTCTTCATTTTGAGGAAAAGCTGTTCCACAGGGCCCCTGAACACACATACTGGCATGTACTGCATGTACTATAGTAAAGTACTTCAATTAATCTGTTGTGGTAATACTATAGTTGCTATGGTAACACAAGTGTAATGTATAATAAATGACCCAATGCTGTAGTGTTTTTTTACAACATAGGGTATAATATACTACAATTCACCACACTTTACTGTAGTAAACTTTGTATTTCATTTTATGAATTCACTATTCTTAATACTACAGTATGCTGAAGCATTCATTAACAAGTTGTAAATATTACTAGCCTAAAACAGTAGTATACCTAACTCTCAAAAACACTTGTATTTATTATAGAATTTACCTTAACCTGTAGGTAAATAGTGCAGCAATATACCTGTATAAACCATATCAACATTCTTGGGATAACAATTTAACAGGAGGATCTCTGGAGAGCAAAAGCACGAAAAGAGGAGGAAACACAAGGCACAAATTGTGAGTCTGCATCATCTGAAGGAGCGAGCAGATCATTCACACGTGAGCAGCACAGACAGTGTTTTGAGTGCACGAGAGGAGTTTTGTTCACCACACCGGCGCGTTCGCTCGCTCGTATTACATGAATGCGCTCTCGACTTGTAATACTTACGACATTTGTCAGTGAAATAACACCAAATGCACGTACGTCCATCTCGCGAATGTCTTCTGTCATTTCCATCTATTTGCCGCTTTTCCGCTGCGCGTTAGGGCTTAATGTTACTGCGAACCAGGCTGAGCCACTAGCCCCGGACCTCAAGCTCAGAGGCTGAAATCATTCCGCGTTCAAAGAAAGAAGTTCCAATAGCCAGAGGGAGATTAATGACAACACACACGTATGTTCACTCACCACGAACAGAAAATAGATCTGCGGTATTTTTTATTTGTTAATGTCTTGCGGGCGAAAAGTTTGTTGTAACGCACGCGTTACTGAACATGTACCGAGTAAAATATTACTGAAAATGTAAAAGTAATGCCTTACACTACTGCGTTACTTGAAAAAGTAATATGTTACTGTAATACATTACTTTTGTAACGCATTACTCCCAACACTGATCATAATACATTTTGAAAGTCTTATAATTTATTATAGATTAAATTTTTTTAAAGTTTACATTTAGAGTCGGCAAATTAGCATTTTAAACATGGCCAAAATGTGTTCCTTTAACAGCTGTTTCTAGTCAACATCAAATGAACAATTCCAGCTCACAAGTTTTTGTTTAGTCTACTGTGCAAAAAAACAAGACATTTTCCTTACTGTAGTGAAAAGTCAGAGTGTCATGTGGAAGAAAAAAAAACTTTCTTGTCTCATAATCACTCATAATAATAAGAATGTCTAAAAAATCATTCATCTTTACTGAAAAAAGACAATTAGAAATAAAAATAAAATAAAATGAGCTGAAACACAATTCTTGTTTTTTAGGACAACGTAATTGTTTTATGTTCAATCCACTTAAATTTGTAAAACAAACTAACAAGTTAACTTTATTCCTTCACAACACAAAAGGACTGTGTGAAACCCAGCATTTTTTACAGTTTACCTTTTACAATAACATACAGTTAACTTAATAGTTTTTTTTTTTTTTACAAATTTAAGTGGATTGAACATAAAACATTTAAGTTGTCCTAAAAAACTTCAAGAATTGTGATATTTCAGCTCATTTTAAATACGCTGTTTTAACAAGCATAATTTTTTGAGAGTATCAGGAAGTTATTTTGATGTCAGCGTGCAAACTTTGTGATTTTATTTAATAAAACACCAAAGGCAAAAGGATTAATAACATCTCATAGTCTTTAATTATCATTTTTTAGAGCTGTCACATAGCAACAGAAAAAGTAATACACATAGCTCCCTGAAAGAGAAGCCTTACATGAAAATATCAATCTTAAATCCACCAAAATAAATACTGAGTTTACAAAAGTTCTACAACTTGTTGGGAGATTTACAACACATTCATGCTCAGAACTTCTGCCTGAAGGGCTCTGCGGTGTTCGATTTAGCTTCGTTTGTGAGATTTGTGGAGCGGTGGGTAATGATGACTTACCCTGAAGGGAAGGTTTGGGGCAAAGGTCCTAATGTTGTGTCTGTCATATCTGACACAAATCTGTAGAAGCAATAACGCACGGCGCATATATGAATGTTTTTGGTTCTGTCATGGCTATGGAGTGTCGTAATTTCCCCATTTCCTTCTATATGCATCGGTGCTGCATCTCTCCTTTCTGCTCCCAATCGCAGTTCCTAAGCTTCAGCTGTTTCCAAATCTCCATCATTAAACATGATGACATCCAGAGAACACAGATAGGAAATTGTGCAAGCTGTTTGTCGCTGTCACCAACAAAACTGCTTACGGTTTGGGCATTTTCACACCTGCTCATTTGGAGTGTTTGTTTTTGAACCTGATGCATTTTCTACTTTAGCTCAGTTAGTTCTGGCATACATTTGTGAACATAGGAACTTTAGTTTTCAGGTTGAGGAAGTTCAGTTGGTTTTAACTGGGTTGTGTCACCATGGTAACTTATGCTACATGACTTAAGTGACATATACACTCCCCGGCCACTTTACAAGTATCGTGTTGGACAGCTTTTGCCTTCAGAACTACCTTAATCCTTTGTGGCATAGATTCAACAAGGTACTGGAAATATTCCTTAGAGATTTTGGTCCATATTGACATGATAGTATCACGCAGTTGCTGCAGATTTGTCAGCTGCACATCCATCATGCGAATCTCCCATTCCACCACATCCCAATGGTGCTCTATTGGATTGAGTCCTGGAGACTGTGGAGGCCATTTGAGTACAGTGAACTTATTATCATGTTCGAGAAACCAGTCTGAGATGATTCGCTCTTTATGACATGGTGCATTATCCCTCTGGAAGTAATGTAGTTCTGAAGGCAAAAGAGGGTCCAACCGGGTACTAGTAAGGTGTACCTAATAAAGTGGCCGGTGAGTGTATAAGTGTGTGATGCACCAAAACGACCCCCAGTCCTCTCATTTTATTTAAAAAGTCTTTTGTTATAAGTTATAAATATGAATTCATTATTTTTTATATTATTATATTATATGTGACCAGGTATCATTAGAAAAAGGACAATGTTTGTTACTATAACTACATTTTTGTATTAGTTGCAATAGAAAATCTGGAATTTGAGAGTTCAAAAAAATCTAAATATTGGGGAAAATTACCTTTCAAGTTGACCAAATTAAATTCTCTGCAATTCATTTTACTAATACAAAATAAAAAACAATTATATTTACAGTAGGACATTTACACAACGTCTTCATGGATCATGACTGATCCTTTTGCTATTTGTAAATGTATTAAAATTCATTATATTTCTCACAATAAAATCTCTAAATCTTCAACAAAGAAGTGAATTGTGTACTGACTCTCTGTCTGAATGCATTATGTCTCACAGTAAGGGGCACTATTTTAGTAAACGCTCCTATGAGTCGTATTTCAGAAAAGTGACAACAAACTATATAGTCGTGTAAGTTGGAGGACAGGATGGACTCAACAGAGGACTCTGTAATGTCCTATTATAATAGGACATTACAGAGTCCTCTGTTGAGTCCATCCTGTCCTCCAACTTACACGACTATATAGTTTGTTGTCACTTTTCTGAAATACGACTCATAGGAGCGTTTACTAAAATAGTGCCTACTGTCTAAAATAGTGCCTAATGTCTACTGCAAAAATGATGTCTTTATGAAACCTTGATTTCTGCTCTGTCAGTCCATTAGGGTTGTTAAAAGTATCGAATTCAGTACTAATCGAAGTGAAGTTTCACAAACTAATTTCGAGAGGAGCACGTGATATGATTGATCGCAGATGGTCTCCCACTTGTAATAAATAGGAAGCCAATCTGATTAATCCAAACCCACTATAAATAGCCTCTAGAATTACTCCCTTATCTTCGTTTTTCGAAGAATCCCCCCATCCACCCCCTTTCCACCTTTACCAGGGGGAGCTCTCAAGAAATTCCTGATCTTGTACCTCTGACATGCTCATTGACCAGTCGGGAGCCCTGGGCTCAATTATCTCCGAGCTCAGGGTTCTCTCCTGGGACAGTATGCCAAACCTGCTAATATTATCAAACAATATCTAAGGCCGCATTTACACTGCAGATCTTAATGGTCAATTGCGATTTTGTGACTGCATCCAATTTTTTTTGACCAGCTTACATCATCTTTTAAAAGTGGTCATGACAAAGGCGCAATGACCAGGAAAAAAGAATGAGCGCTGACTGACAGCTGATAATAAAAGAGCGCTTTTTTTCTCCATTTCTGTATTAAATCTGTTCACAAGGTTTAATTAAAAAAAAATATATATTTTTTGACAAGTTGTTTTACTGTAGTTTACGGCAGAAAAGTTCTCATTTTGCCATCTTCTTTTGATCTAGGCATTTTTAAACCAGTAGGCTTCTTAATGTAATGTCCATGGTGTGATTTATGCACGTGATGTATGCCACAGTTTTATAATAGTATTTAAATTGGTTACGTGGCAGATATTGTGCGTTCTCTCTCTCATTAACATGCTTAAAAACTTGTGCTACATGACAATATAAAAGCTTTTTTAATCTTCGTGTTTGAGATTTAAGGTTTGGGACTACTGAAGTCTGTTTCAAAATGAAAGCGCCAGAGTTTAAGCCATTCACTATGGTTTTCAATGATGTGCGACTCGCATTGACAGGTAAAATCCGATCTACCTGCTTACACTGTAGACACGAGGGCACGTATCCAATTCATATCAGATAAATTTCCACATATGAACAAGGCCTGAATCTGATTTGTGTAAATCGGAATCCATGTGATTTTTTTACTGCTTACACGTACATGGGCCATATCCGATCTGTGCCACATGGGAGAAAAAAAAGCGGAATTGAGTCACTTAAACCATGCAGTGTAAATGCAGCCAAAGTGTGAACTCTTGAAATTGAAATTAAAAAAATTCCCACTAACATTTGCTCAACATTGCTCATATGTTAGCAAGAAATGAATGTTTTTAAAATGTCAGCACTGATTGGTACTTGACTGCCCTTAGAGTCCATAATAACGGATAAGCCAATGAGAGAATAGATTTACTCACACGCGACTTGCAGAAACACATTGTGGTGTGCTTTAAAATGCTGCTCTCTAATAGAAAACTGAACCAAGTAGAAAATGCAATACTGTAACAAATGAAATCTGTTTCAGAACAAAGCAAAAGGTGTGAAAATGCCTTTAAATTACCTCAAAGTACCTTTAAATCAAAAAAAAAAAAAAAAAAAAAAAACGTGCTACATAATTGAAAGTGTAGAAATGAAAACAGAATATCTCAATTTTGGACATTATTACTCAGAGTTTGCCTTTGAACCTTCTACATTTGAACCTTTTAAAAGGAATATTTTCAACCACTACCAGCTTTTGTTGGTGTTAACTTGCACAGTTTCACTGCGAATCACAATGCTCTGTACATTTGTAAAGTGAAGGCACGACCATTTATACATGTTTGATTGTAAAAAAAAAAAAAAAAAAAAAAAAAAACAAGTAGCCCAGTGTACAGTTTATCTGGACATTGCTTTGAATGACACGGTATTTCATGGTCATACACCAGACTGGAAGAAGAAACGCATTCGACTAAAGCATTTTAAGGAACACACTGACTGCTATCAAATCTTTTGCATAAAAATATATTCCTATGTACAAGAAATCAAACTAAACTCTACCTTTAGAAATTAAATATCGCTTGATAAAAAACGAGAAGATGAGAAAAAGAAAGCTAAAGTGGGAATTTCCATGAACTAGATAATGTAGCTAGCTCTGTTAGCATTCCAACAAATAAAGCCATAATAGATTCTTCCATTGGTTGATCAAATCTTAGTGTGTCTTATTTGTTCCTTCATCGCATCACCACGTCTGCCACTGCCCATCAGTGATTACCTTTATAAAAAACTGATCACGAAAGTCAAATTCCTTTCATATTTCTCAAATATTTATACGGCCTATTCGTGACCAGAATACTGAATGACTTGTGGATGCAATAATCTTCATATTATAAAAGTGCTACAAGTGCTTTATTTGCAGGAGAGGTTGTTGTTTTTAAATAATCAGAAAACTGACGCATGAGGACAGTGCTGAGCTGTACATGTACATTTTTTCTCTGTGTGTGTGTGTGTGTTATGCTGACATTACTGCGGTCAGTACATCCCTGCAAACAGCAAACAAAACCAAACCTGTTTTCTGAAGAAACTGGCTGACACATAAAATGTAATTATTTAAAAGTATTTACATCTCTTAGATCAATTCAAACAATTGGAGTTCCCAAAGGTAATTAATCTGAGGTGGAGGCACAGTTCAGCAGCCTGACAGGGGCTGAGATGAGGGATGGAGATTGTTCTGGGTCACTTCTGCTATATTGAGGCTCTCTAGGGAGCATGTTTATTGGGGTCCTCAACTCTGGAAGTGAGCTTTATTATGGCACGTAACTGCTTTTAGTTAGAAATGTCAAGGAATAACAATTCATCTACTAATTTATTTATTTATTTGATGGAATTTAGATCATTTATTTTAATTTATTTATATAACAAATAGAATTATGCAGGAGCGAAATTTACTAACCTGATGCCTGGGAAGCTTTTGCACAATTATTTAAAGGGATAGTTCACCCAAAATGACTCATCCTCATGTCACTTCAAATCTGTATGAGCTTTATTTTCAGTGTTTCCAATAATTCTAAAGGAAATTTGGTAATATTTAGCAAAATTGTCATTAGCAACATGATTTCATGCAAAAACTTAATTAACTAATTAGTGGCCAATTTTTATAAATTTCTACATATCCATCATACAAAAATATAAGATTTTTTATGTAAGCAAACTGTATGGAAATGTACAAATGAGGTGTATGAATTCATATCAATTAGCCAATAATGCACCATGAATTGTTATGGGATTGGCTTGATCATAAAAGTCTCTTATGCGCTCAACTGCATTGCTTTTAATGTAGATGCATAACAAGCATGCTTACAACAGAATGAGCTGAGCTGAAATCACAATGCTCGTGTGTTGGGATACGCTTGTTTTTCCAGGTTTCTTTTCTCTTCTGGCTGCCATTATCAGTCTAACCCAATTTTTGCTTTTTTTATGAAAGTTGTGATAACACAATATTTCTTTTGTTAAGCAAGCTGCAATACAAAATTTTGTTCACTTCAGTTTACTCAGTTTACTTCTGCTGCTGAGAAGCCATGAAATGTGAAAAGATTCAATTACTCTTCCCATGTCGTTCCAAACCTTTGAGACATTTGTTCATCTACAGAGCACAAATACAAATATTGTGAAAGAAACCCAAGATCACCTTCACCCTCAGACAGCAAAAGCTGCCAAGATGATTAAAGTCTCATGGGATTGAAAATTCATGGGGGTGAGTAAATAATGACAAAATTAATGTCACCTTGCATCATTTATGTTTCACAAAAGAAACTCCTACAATTTGAAATCACATGAGGGTGAATAAATAATAATAATATTTTTTGTCCAAACTATACCTTTAAGAACCTTTGCAAGAACCATTGAAACTGTTAAAACTCAGTATTTGGGAGAAGTGGCCCTGGTTGCTGTCACCAAAGGTTTTGTTTGGAGTGGCCTGACACTTTCTCAGTAACAGGCAGAGTCAGCAGGCATCATGTAGTGTTAACGCTCTCGGAAAAGCACTGCTCTGTGTATGTCGGTGAATTGTGTCAGAAGAGATTGTATGGAAATCATTTAGAAATGGATGCATTTAGCAATGCATAAAGCTGACCTGACTGAATACAGTCATCTTTGGGTCAAAGAAATCTGTGTATTCAGAAGGTTTTACAAGAAACCAAATGACACAAATGAACTCTGACTAAATCTCATTTCCATGAGAGCTTTAGAAATCTTACAATGTCTAAATCAGATTTCAGTTTACAAAAGAACAACGTAAAAATGGAGATGTTATGTTTTTTAATTGCTTGGAAAAAAAACTCATGTTTGTATGAAATTATTTAAGTAATTTTTTGTTTTATAGCTCTGAAATATGCCGAATTGTTGAAAGATCAATTTTTCAATGTTATTCAGAATATGCTTAAGGATGCCTGAATCCTGTTGGAAAAATCCATATATTCAGTATATATGTAAATATATATGGGGAAATGGAGGAGTTGGTCAGCTCTGCGCCCAGCTCTTAATACTGTGGTCTGAATGTTTGTTTGTGGAACTCATTTTAATTTCTAGAACAAAAATAAATCTTTATTTTTGTTTAATAAAGTGTCAGCTATTCAGCATTTGTGCAGTACCTTTAAGGAAGTGTTATCCTGACCTCATAGAGCTCTCTATACCTCTCTGTATAAAGCTTGTAAGATGCATTTTTGGCATTACCAAAAGAAATTACCAATTTGGGGGAAAAAAACCTTACCAATATTCCTTTGCCATGGAAATTCATATCCTAAAATCTAGATACCTTTGGCAACATTACTCTTTCCTTCATTGTTCAGCAGCTCTTTGAGCAGACGGTTCAGTCCAGCTCCCAGTATGTGAGTCCTGAAATGCTCCGGTCGGGCTTGAGCTGCAGGCAGGCCCGTAAGAAATGGGACCTTCCAGAGCTGGTCCTCATTAGAGGGTGGCCTGTGTCAGAAACATGACTCCTGGGACTCTGTGTCATTCTGTATTGACAGTTTCTCCTGTTCGTTGTGGTTTCCATTGTGAAGAACTGCATACCTGAAAGCACAAAAGAAACCAAGACACTGCTTTAATTACATTTCTGGATGGAGAAAGTGCTTAATATTCAGCTCCTGACAAGCGTTTAGTAACAAGCTCGAGCTATATCGAAGTACCATTTCACATAGAGTGCAGAAACATTGAGAATATTAAGACAGACTGTGGTATGGACACTTGATTAGAGTTATTCCTAAGAAATATGAAAAATGACTCTTTACCAATGCACCTGTACTTTCTGTGGGTCAAAAAAACATTTATGGCTCAAAGAAAATCTCATTTTGGTGTCTTTAAAGTATGTTTGAAATCACTTTTTGTTTTCATGTTGCTAGCGCACATTGTTAGTCTTAGGGTGCTTTTTTAGGGTTTAATTGTCCCCCCTTGCCACCTTCTCAGCTGGTTTGTGTTCACACCACCCTTTTTCCTTCTGAATGCCGGTAGGCTTGCGTCATTGATCTGCTGTTGTGTGTACAGCTGTTGTAAGGTGATGGCCACCGAAGCCAAAATGGAAAGACGTACCCATATCATGGTCATTCTGCTTTTACTGAATCTTATGTTTTTGTTAACATGAAGTAACAGAGAGCCACTTTCGTCTATCTAAAAACTATTAAAAACGTTCGGAACATAACTTAATGTCTGCAATTGTTGTTTTTGGAGAAGACAAGCAGACATTATTACTGTTTGCACTGGGTCACTCCTGCTTGTCACCAGGGTAACGTTAGGTGATACACAGACATACACACACAAATAAACGTTATGAAAACTAAAGTAATAACTTCCGTTATTTAGTTCGATTGCATTCATATCAGATGTGAACTGGACCAAAGTTTGTGCAAATCATAGCCCAGACCACCTTTCATGCGCACTCAGGTACAGTTCACGGGTGCGCACCAGAGTTCAGAAGACATCGTTCACACTAGCTAAACGTACCAAACTCTGACCTCAAACGAACCCAGGTGCAGACCAAAAATGCTAGTGTGAAAGCACCCTTAATGTGAAGATTCATCTATGCAAGTTAATCCAAGAATTTTTTGGCTTGTTTTGGTAATCTTTAATCAAAATCCAACCATTTGCTTCTGTACTGAAATGTCAGTACTTTTCTAGCTTGGGTGAAATATGCCTAGTCCCACCCCTCCAGTGAAAGATGAGAGGAGGAGCACAAAAATAAACCCCATCTCCTACTCAATGTTCCATTTCAGTTGGAAATACATACTGATATTAAAGACTGCAGCAACTTCTGGATCACATAGACTATAAATGCAGAAATGTTTTGCCAATCATTATTACATATTTGGGTCTTTACTGACCCGGACAAAAATAAGTTTATCATGAACTATAAACTTCTTACTGACAAGTGGGTAAAATCTAGTGTTTTGGAGGACAGTGGCAAAATATGAAGATTTTAAATGACAATTTACTTGCTTTTTGTGCTTGTGCACTAATCCTACAGTAAGTATAATTCTTGTTGAAATTATTATTGTTCTAAATATGCCTTACAAGTTTATTTTATTTCAGTTTTTGGTATATCAGCATTAGTTAGTGTTTTCTATAAATCATGGTATATATTACAGTCATTATTTTCTGCTCAGAAAATAGAACAAATCAATGTATGAGGGGAATTAAATCTGTATCTGTAGAAAACTGTCATTTTACTGTGTTGATTTCTGAAAACCTTTTTTGTACATTGTAGAATGTAATTTTTATTTCTGTACAGTTAATTAAGATATGAGTTTAATTACTTGAAGAAATTTTCTGAAAACGTCAACTAGGCATAGGACGATAACCGTTTTCAAGGTATACTGCGATTTGGAAAATGTTCTGTTATACTGTTCCTATGGTATATGTAAGATTTTTTGTTTGTTTGTTTGTTTTTTAGGACAACAGTATCTCCTGCAAAAAAGATTGGCAAAGATGTCGTTTTAAATTGTAAAGAAATCAGTGTTTTTGAAACTAACGAAGACAGCAGAAATCAATGATTCATTGAAATTAATTAGCCTGACATGTTTACTGTTCTAAAATGTTATAAATGTTTTTCAAAATAAAATATATTGTGTTCACTGGAGGAAAGGGTTTTGTTTTTTACCCAGACATTTAAAAAATATATATTTTAGAGCAGTAATCACAATACCATGAAACCGTGATATTTTTATGCAAAGTAATCAAACCGTCAGAATCTTATACCAGCCCATGTTTGTCGTCAACAACATTGTAACCCCCCCCCAAAAAAAATACATTTGTGCATAGATATATCTACGCCTGGTTTTGCTAAATCAGTGAAGCAGAACACATTGCCCTGCAATTGCTTCTTTTCCTTTGTCTGTAGCTGCACAGGGAATGAAAAAACGCTTCCTTCCAGGACAAAAAAAGAAAGAAAAAGAAAAATCATTACAATCTCTATTCATAAACAAGCAAACTAAAGGCAATTCCTGCAGAGCAATTGGCCATGAAATTTACCTGAAAAAAAAGGAAAACACACAAAAGAACTCCGTGATTTAAAAAGGAAACAAGGACCAGCTTTTCAATGGAGCAGAACCCAAAATTGGTGCCACATTGTTGCTTTCTAGATGGCGTGAAACATCTGTTGAATTAACATGATCTAGTGCAAACATACAATACTGCCCCAATACACTTCAGTAATAATGTCTCGATCATGCTGGTACATCCAGTGTCGACATTAGCTGGCCGGATTAGCAGCAGAGCTCATTAATTTACATTAACATGAGCTTTGGGTGACATACACACACACACACACAGAGGCAAAGATCTACATCAGTCTTTCTGACAACTTCATCCTTAATTATGTGAGTGTGGACATCAGGGAACTGCATAATACATGCCCACACTAGCTCCATATAAGGACTCCATAAAGTGGAACTTGTCCAGAGAAAATTATTGTATAAGACAACAAATTATGAATATGAAATGTGAAGAGATATGATGACTGTGAATGTTTTTGTGAATGTTAGTAAATGAGACCCATTTTTTTTATGATTAAATTTGAAATCTGTGCTGCTGCTTACTATATTTTCTTTATTGAATAGAAAATATTCATTTTAAAAACTATTTAATAATTCATTTGAAATCAAAATATTGTGTAATTATTGCAGTTTAAAGGGCACCCTTATTTACCCCTTTTTCAAGATTTAATACAAGTTGTTTGTGCGACAGGATGCACGTTAATATCCACTGCTGTATGGATATCCGTTATGTTAATGTACAAAATAAACCAGGTTTAATGTCCACACACCGGGATCCAAGCCTCTTCTTTTATAATTGTACTGACATGTGGCAGTGGTGATAAGTAAAGCTGAAGTAAATCGCTGTAATTCATTATAAACATGTACTGCTTTTAAAATGTTTTAAACTTGTAAAACTCATTCTTGATCACATTTGATGATGATTGATGATCACAGAGAGCTGAACAGATATTTTAGTCCCAGTTGCTTTGCGCACGTCCTGTCTTGCTGATACGATTGTACGCGTTACTATGAAGACAATGGAAATATGCAGCTGTCAATCAATTTGGTGGGCAGGGAAACCACACTCCTATGTCATGTTGCGGTCGGTCTCAAAATGGGAGGGATTTGGATCCTATTTAAACGTCAGGAAATAAAAGAAAAGAGAGACTTATTGTCTTTACATCACCCCAATATGACTGTGGACACACTATACTTACACACAGTTCTGTCCAAACAGCTTCCAAAAGATGATTTTAATCATAGGTGCTCTTTAAAGCATCCTTGCTAAAAAAAAGTATCAACTTCTTCAAAAAAATTTCTCACAGCCCTTTTAAATAGCATTGCATATGAATATACAGTACATATGATATACTAATTATATACAGATATGAATACCAATACCTCAATAATATAATGGTACTATTCATTCATTCATTCATTCAGGCGACGCAGTGGCGCAGTAGGTAGTGCTGTCGCCTCACACTAAGAAGGTCGCGGCTGGGTCAGTTGGCGTTTCTGTGTGGAGTGTGCATGTTCTCCCTGTGTTTGCGTTGGTTTCCTCCGGGTGCTCCGGTTTCCCCCAGTCCAAAGACATGCGGTACAGGTAAATTGGGTAGGCTAAATTGTCCGTAGTGTATGAGTGTGAAGGAGTGAGCATGAATGTTTCCCAGAGATGGGTTGCGCTTGAAAGGGCATCCGCTGCGTAAAACAAATGCTGGATAAGTTGGCGGTTCATTCCGCTGTGGCGACCCCAGATTAATAAAGTTACTAAGCTGAAAAGAAAATGAATGAATGAATATTTAACCGCCAACTTATCAAGCATATGTTTTACGCAGCGGATGCCCTTCCAGCTGCAACTTAACACTGGGAAACACCCATATACAGTACTCTCACATTCACACACATACACTACAGCCAGCTTATTAAATTCACCTGTAGCTTATTCAATTCCCCTGTACCCAAAATGGTACTATTTCTATGTTATTTGTAATCTCATAAATGTTTTAAATTGCATGCTGGTTTATTAAATTATTTATCTCTAGGTAGCTGATATTGTATTTCTTTTGTGACTAACCAAATTCTTCCACAATTTTATTAACTTAATTTTGATACTTGCAGTTATATATAAATATGTAATTTCATTGTTAAAATTGCTAAAAAATTACACTACATCACGCCAAATGCAGTGTTTATAAAGCAATAGTATGAATACTCAGTTGCTGAACAATAGGGTTTGCACCTATAGACTCCATCTTGAGTTGGATTTTCAATAAAATGTAAAAACAATCACTAAATGTAACAGACAACCTAGCAGGTCCACACAGTCCTCCTATACTGACCACTTTCTCAGCATCAGCACTTCTCCACACTCACTGACGTATGAAATTGGCAGAAGCTTTCCAAAAATACACATTCAGATCTGAGCTGTGCCATTAGCTCAGCAAAGAAATGCCCAACCAAGAGTGACAAAATATGTTCAAGTTCATCACAAATGCAGGGTTTTCCGACACTGAGATCTCAAATTATATTTTTGATGTTGTAGTGGAGACAGAAAATGGTAGATTCAGTAGAGTCTGGGAAAAAGCCATTAATTTCCTGAACAATTGAATGCCATTTCAAATGGGTTCCATCTCCATATCCATTGATTTTGAGTAAAGTCTGTCAGAAGTACGGTATATGGATATAAACTGCACTGATTCATTTACGTAGAAAGAGTTGCATCCCAGAAAAGTTCATAGAGGCAGTAAAACAGAATAACTGTCTGATGATAAATAGCCTATTAAAGAAAGGTACTGCTCTTCTCATGAGTTTCACAACATTTATTTATACATATTGGGGCTGGAAAGATCAATCCTGAAATATAAATATACTTCTTATACTGCTATATATTAGAACGTTGTGATTGTATTCAAGTGTTAAATCAGTATATTATGATTCAACTTTTGTGTAGCATCATAGGTCCCATGAAAAGCTATGAAATGTTTTTTTTTTCAATGTGTGCTGTCATTTCAGTCAAAACCTGAAGACAGAATAGCCTTCCCTTTCACACATCACCCTATCACAGCTCTACCAGTGAGAGTGGTTGAGCTCAAGCACAGACGATTTGATGAGAAACTGATGTATGAGGTGACATGAAAAAAACAAAAAAACAGTGATCTATTTAGGTGGAAGTGATTAGCTTTAAGTCTTCGGATGTGTATATCTTCTAAATGCAAATTGTCACTGTTTGGAAGCACACACTATATATATATATATATATATACACACACACACACACACATACATACATACATACACATATATATATATATATACTGTATATATAGTTGAAGCCAGAATTATTAGCCCCCCTTTGAATTTTTTTGTCTTTTTAAAATATTTCCCAAATAATGTTGAATAGAGCAAGGAAATTTTCACAGTATGTCTGAATGTCTGATAATATTTTTTTTCTGGAGAAAGTCTAATTTGTTTTATTTCAGCTAGAATAAAAGCAGTTATTAATTTTTTAAAAAACATTTTAAGGTCAAAATTATTAGCCCCTATACAGAACAAACATCATTATACAATAACTTGCCTAATTACCCTAACCTAGCTAGTTAATTTACCTAGTTAAGCCTTTAAATGTCACTTTAAGCTGTATAGAAGTGTCTTGGAAAATGTCTAGTACAATATTATTTACTGTCATCATGGCAAAGAGAAAATAAATCAGTTATTAGAAATGGGTTATTAAAACTATTATGCTTAGAAATGTGTTGAAAAAATCTTCTCTCCATTAAACAGAAATTGGGGAAAAAAATGTTGGATTTTTTTCCCAGAAAGATAAATAGTTTTATTCAGCAAGGATGCATTAGATTGATTATTGAATATTGTAAAAAAAAATTAAAAATGTGGTTCTTTTGAGAATGAATTGGGGTAAAAGTGTTAGAATTAGGGTAAAAATGTTCACCCACAGGAGCACTAAGCTGTTTTCAACAGTGATAATAAATGTTTCGTGATCAGCAGCTGAGCATATTAGAATGAACCTCTGAATGATCATGTGACCCTGATAATGTGAGTAATGACTGGATTAATGTTGAATAATCAAGTTTAACCAGGCATACAGTGGTTCAAGGAGTTACTTGCTTAATGTTTGCTGTGATAGTCCTTGGTAACCAGTCAAATAGGGGAAAAAAACAGAGGTTTTCCCCCATCTTCACCAAAATCAAATGAATTTTGCATAGTAAGATCAAAACTAGAGGGAATATTGGTCTCTACTGCCCACTCCAAATCTACACTTGAGAAAGCAGAATGAAGGCCAGAAAGATTTGTTAATTCTCACTTCTATTCCACTGTTTCATGACATCATTAATGCCACAAACACACTTGTTTGGCTGTGCAAGTCAGTCACACCAATCCACGGCCATCTGGAGCGCAGAAAATCAAAAGTGCAAAGTGTGAAGCACTGCAGTAGCAAAGGAATGATGATCAGATCTGTTATAATAAGACCAAATAATATCATAATTATAATATGATAAGGCTGCACGGTGGTGCAGTGGGTAGCACAATCGCCTCACAGCAAGAAGGTCGATGGTTCGAGCCCCAGCTGGGTTAGTTGGCATTTCTGTGTGGAGTTTGCATGTTCTCCCCGTGTTCCTTCGGGTGCTCCGGTTTCCCCCACAAGTCCAAAGACATGTGTTATAGGTGAATTGGGTATAGCTAAATCATCCGTTGTGTATGTCTGTGAATGAGTGTGTATGGATGTTTCCCAGTTATGGGTTGCAGGTGGAAGGGCATCCGCTGCGTAAAACAGATGCTGGATAAGTTGGCGGTTCATTCCGCTGTGGTGACCCCAGATTAATAAAGGGACTAAGCCGAAAAGAAAATGAATAAATAAATGAATTATATGATAAAGAAAAAAAAAAATTTGATTTACTTTTTGGCAATTTACACTCAAAATTACAAGATTTTACAAATAATTACAGCAAGTAACACACTGAATTAAACATGACAATTTTAAGAAGAGAAATTCAATTTTGACTAAATTAAAGTAACTGAAATAGTATTTTCTTGTAAATGTGTTTATGTTTTTACAAGTTTTTTCATCTTTTTACAGGTTTACGTGATCAGTTTTTTTACATGATGTCAAGATTTTCACTGTTGAGTGCTAATGTAAAAAAAGTGTTACTTCAAAACACAATACACTTTAAAATAACTTTAAATAAATACTTTAAATACTTGAAATAAGCAAACAGTTTGGAAGGCCATCATGGACAAAGGTTTTTAAATGAAACTGTATTGTGTTAACATGCACAGTTTTACTTAGTTAAGCAGTTTTTTTTTTTTTACCACCTAATACCTGCATTCACACATCGGAGTGTATAATTATGGTATATCTGTCATGAATAATCATGATGTCTGATGTTTATCCCACATATGCAAACATAGTCCTAAATACTGCACACTTTAAAAAACTTTATGCCCAAACCCAATGAGCTATATGCACAGCTAGTGTTTTTCAGCCATTGATGAACTTTCTGTGAAACGTTTATATGACTATTTTTAATTTCATAAGGTTCCTTTTACAGCATCAATGTTGTATTCAAATTCAAATCAGTTTAATAGACTTAAGCGTCCATTTGGTTGTTAAAGCGTAAAAGGAGACGAAAGAGAGTTTAATTGTAGGTGCCGTCATTAGCTGCAGGCCATCACAGAAGGTAAAATTAATGTCCATATTTAAAAGACATGACGCGAAAAAACATAATTTAATGCAGTGCTTCTTGTTTGGTCTGATACGCACTTTATATCGCATCTCAGCCAGGCAGTGAAGATTGCTGGTTTTTAAAGAAATCAGATCTTAAACGCCATGATTTTGTATGGGATGACAATTAACCCGAAGCCCTGGGGCTGGCTGACTGAAATTAAAAGTCTGTGTGCATATGCCCCATTTAAAAAGTGTAATTTAAATCTAATTGAAAGAATTATCCCAAAATTTGGTTTGTCCATATTTAACCCCAATATTAGGCTAAATCAACACAGCATTTAACTTTTTTGGTGTTCATATTGGGGGTTCAACTGTCATGGTCATCAATAGGTGTCTACTGAATTCAGTCTTAATGCTTTAAGAAAAGCAGAGATGCTTTATATAGATTGTAAAATGTCAAAAACTTGCTGTTGTTCACATACTGCTTTTTCTTCTTTTGAGATGTGATCTGAATATTCATGGCTTGATAGAAATGAAAACTTGACAGGTTTGTACAGCCATTCAATGAATGTTCTGCCCTCCAGGTCTCTGTGCTGAAAACTATGAATAATCCTTCTCTTCTACACTTTTGAAAAATCCTTTCTTTTCTTTTACTTAATTGCTTAAAGAGCGTCTGGGTTAATCAGGAAAGACTATAATCAATGCTAATTGTAAAGTTGCTCAGAAATGCTTTAGTTAATATTTTTTTTTGCTTACAGTTTTATTGTTTCATTTTAAGATGTTTTATCATGCCTCATGCTGGATGTATCAGACACACTTATCATAAGCAAAATAATGCACTTTTCCACCCTTTCATGTTAATGAGGTTTTATCACAGATTGGCAGTATGAGGACTGACACATCCTTTACCCAATTATTTTGTTCCGAGGGATAATTCAATGTTTATGCCTCTGTTTTTTCCTACTTTAGACTGTCTGGCGCCATACTGAAATGAGGGGTTGTGTCTTTGATCATAATGTTTCTATTTACTACTGTGAATTGTATAATAATATAATATTCGAATAGAAAAATACATTTGATATCATCATAAATCACAATTTTCAAACGCATATGAGATAAACAGGCCATTTTTCAAAACTGATATCAGAGTACATGTGGAGTTGGTACAAAAGGCCAATGTTTGCAGAAAAACCCAAAGGCCTGAGAGTTTAATTTGATCTGCGATACAGTAAGTTCGCTCAAAAGAAGAAGAAAACCCCCCAGAATTGTCTGAAACTGAGAGCACTGACTAAAATTAATGCTTTCGATAAATAACAGGCTTGTATCTTCACAAAATATCATTATTAGAAGACTGGAAAGACAAACTATTGTTTAAAACACATACGTCTCAAGCAGGTACTGATAAGACTTGTTTAATTGGAGCCCTACAGCGTGTTTATCAAACTCTCTTATCTGATAAAATGAGCCCTTTGTGATTTAGTTTGTGACACACACACACACACACACTATGGTTTCAGTTTGGGAGAAGAGGCAATCCAGGAAAATCTCCCCTCGCCGAACTCTTTAGGATTAACCAGTAAAGGCAGGGCAAGATAACTTTCTTTGGTGTCTGATACCATCTGCAATTCCGGGCCACTTCACAGGAAAAGCGGCTGGGCAATCTATTACGAACTTATCTATTCAGACATATTCCAGTTCACATCAGGTCAGACAGGGCACTTCAGAATGAGTCCAATCTCAGCAGCGCCTGACGTATCGCAGCTCTCATTTGGTGCCAGACTAACAGGCCTTCACTCTGACGCTCCTCGGAAACACCACTCATCGCTACTTCTTGAAGTGAATTGAACAGTATTGGACCCATTTTACCTTGCCTTCATCATTCATTTTCTTTCAGTTTCTTTCAGCAAGGACGCATTAAATATATCAAATGCAATAGTAAATCTATTTATAATGGTGCAAAATCATTGGTGACACTTTATTTTATGGTTATAAAACATTATCCATGTAGTTCTTTAGCAAATACAGCTAATTGTGCATAGTTACTATAACTAACCCCAAACATAGCCCATATTATAAGTACATGTATTTAATATTACTCAGTAGTTAAATATAGTTCCACTGTAACAAGGAAAGCATAAAATAAAGTGTAACCAAATATTTTTATTTAAAAAAAAAAAAATGTTTTTCTTAACATTCTATTCAACAGAAAATCCAGGCTACAACTAGCTGCCATAAAAAAGCATCTCTGTCTCTCTTTTAGGTAAAAAATAGTTTTCTAGCATTATTTGCAAGACAGAGTGCAATTTGTAGTAGTAGCCTATTTGGAATAAGCTGAAGATAATAATGAGCAGAAGTTTTACTCAGAAATTGTATATTTCTATATATTACTATATGAATTTATGCTAAATTGCTTGTAGGTTCCGGTTATAATCATTTATACGTCATAATCTATTATTTGTACTTGTAATACAAATAAAGTACACTTTAAAGAGCCCCTATTATGCATTAAAAGGGCATATTTTGGTTTTGGGGGTCTCCAACGACAGGCTGATATGCATGCAAGGTCAAAAAACACTTTCATTGTCTTATAATATGTATTTCTAACCGCATGCACCGATTTAAGACAGATTTCAATCGGTCTGCGCAGCGCTGCATGAAGTTGAACGCACCTTTTGTCTTCCTCTTTTTCTTACAGTGTTTGTGGGTGGGGCCAGGGGTTTCAATTTTCCCGGGTCTGCAAGCACAACAAATGGGCGGGGCTTGAGTTCCGTATCGACGTCACGCCAACACGGCTAAAGATTAATTATCTCAGGCATATACATAAAGTATACTAAAAATACTACTGTATACTATTATTTATTTGTATAATTTAACTAGAATTAAAACATACTTAGCACAAAAATTATTGTTCTAAATTTGCACATGCACTTCAGGTTAACTAATCATTTTCACATTATACTGTTTACTGGCAATTAGTCTGGCTGTAAGCATATCGTTTATATATATTTTTCACTAGAGAAGACCTGAGAAGACCTTTTATAAAAAAAAAAGTGTGAAAAAAAATGCTGGTGTGCACAAAACAAGACTGTTGAGGTTATTTTAGTTAAGAAAGCTTAAACATGCAGTTTAATCTCAAGCCTTTTCTCTGAAACTGGGGGAGTATGTAATATTATGTGGAAAGAAAATAGGCCACTCAATCAAAATAATGAAATCAAACTAATGCATACGTTTACTTATGTCAATGAACAAATATAGTTTAGGCCAAATATACAAAGACTTTTCTGTCAGTATAAATCAAGTATACTAAAGTGCAATTTTAAGTATATTTTAAATATAAGTATTAAGTATACAGAATTTAACATTTGAAGTAGTTCAAAACCTTTCATCAAAGTCCTAAAACTGTTAAACAGCCCCCATTCTTGTATAATAGAAGAATCTAAAGTAATACATTCAGTCTACTTAAAAATGTCACAGAGGAATAGCAGTTAAAATTGTTATTTTCCCCATATCTTGATGTACATCCAATTCAAACAGTTTCAAAATTAAAAAGAAATGTAGAGGGGTGCATGATTTCATCCATTGGGAACTGATTGGATTGTTGGAAGATAAGTGTTGCTAACAAAATGAAGAAAGATTGATGAATGGATGGGCAGAAATAAGACACACCTTGATAGCCCCTCCCAAAAGGCATTGTACAGTATGTGGCCAGAAGTGAAGAAAAGCCATTTTGAGGGGGCAGTGAAGGTTATGGTATTTGATAAAAGATTATGAGGGCAAAAGAACTGTTACTAAATAAAGAAGTGCACAGGTTATAAATGGCATCATTTATAAAAAGCACTAAATATGCATTTTAAATTAGAAGAGCAAGTTTAATTTCAAGACAACTTTAAAATAACTATACTAATAGCACACTGAATAAACTTCTTTTTCATAAGGAATTTGTCTGAAAGGTATTGATACCTACAAAGAAAAATAAAGGTTGTCATCCAGACCACTTTCAGTCTAAATGGGCATATCTGCAAAAAAATATGCTGCAATGCGAATGCAGAATTTTGCCTAAAGTCAAAAGTCTGGCTATGTGTTCTCTAGACCTTCACTGCCAGCCAGATGGTAATGTCAATTCACAACGAATCATGCCATTTCCTCATTCAGCACGTATATGTGTGTGTGTTTGTCTTCCCAGAACTGTCTGAGGCTCCTCAAACACACGCGCACAGATAGAAGACCTGATTATTGTGGAGCAGAGTGGCACCAGGACAGGACCATGACCTGATTGTTTTCTGAAAGAAATAAGACACAGATATGGTGTGGAGGAGGCTGGCAAAGATAGACAGGAATGAAAAAAAATGTTTGTGCGTGTATACCTTGCATTCCACCAAATGTCCCAAAAGTACCAAAAGTAAAGTAATACCAGTAAATTTTGACATTGTGGGGACATTTAGAGGTGGCGTTTAGAGGTAGGGTTAGAGTAGGGGGATAGAATATACAGTAAAAATCATTATGTCTATAGGAGTCTCCATAAAGATTGCTTTGTGCGTGTCAGATTTTGCTGACATTGTTGCATATCAAAAAAAATTGCACTTTATAAGACAATTAATACATTAATACATTATTTTTGTGTAAAATATATAAACCAGTGACAAGGCAACATACCATAAGGTCAGGGATGACCCTGCCCAGAAATAGTAAACTGACAGTGCTTTAAAATGCAGATGAACTTTAAACGAAGAACTCACATTTCACATGAGCTTGATAGTCATGATAATGAAAACCAAAGAGATGTTTTGTCTTAACAGTGTCAGAGTCACATGTTGTAAAAGCTCCACTATCTTGTGAAAAGAGGCAACTTGCATTTAAAGAGACCAACACAAACGCACTGTCATTCCATTCAAAATATAGTCCTTAATATAGGAGGCTGGCGAAGATAGACAGGAAGCAAAAAAAAAAAAAAAACCTTTGTGTGCGTGTATACCTTGCATTCCACCAAATGTACTAAAGGTACCAAAAGTAAAGCAATAGCAGAATATTTTGATGTTGTGGGGACAGTTTTTTTTGTTCACCGTGAAAACTGTTTATAAATCATATATTTTGAAAATTTTTATATATTTCAATCATACATTTTGAAAACTGATTGTTTCCTGAGAGGGTTGGTTGGGTTTAGAGGTAGGGGGATGGAATATACAGTTTGTAAAAATCATTATGTCTATGGGAGTCCCCATAAAGATTGCCGTGTATGGGTGTCAGATTTTGCCTACATTGTTGCATATCATATACATTTGCACTTTTTAATACAATGTAAAACATTTTAAAACTTTTTTGAGTAAAATATACTGTATAAACCTGTGACAAGGCAACATACCGTAAGGTCAGGGATGGCCCTGCCTAGAAATAGTAAACTGGCAGTGCTTATGCAGATAATAAACTTCAATGATGACGAAGAACTCACGTCACTTGAGCCTGATAGTCTTGATAATGTGAACCATTCATTCATTTTCTTTTTCGGCTTAGTCCCTTTATTAATCTGGGGTTGGCACAGCGGAATGAACCGCCAACTTATCCAGCATATGTTTTACGCAGGGGATGCCCTTTCTGCTGCAACCCATCACTGGGAAACATCCATACACACGCATTCACACTACGGACAATTTAGCTTACCCAATTCAACTATGGCGCATGTCTTTGGACTTGTGGGGGAAACCCACGCGAACACGGGGAGAACATTCAAACTCCACACAGAAATGCCAACTGACCCAGCTGAAGCTCGAACCAGCAACCTTCTTGCTGTGAGGCGATCCTGCTACCCACTGCACCACCGTGACGCCATAATGAGAACCAAAAAGATGTTTTGTCTTAAGAGTGTCACAGGCTGTAAAAGCTCCACCTTCTTATGAAAAAGGGGCAGGGGCAGCAACACATTTGCATTTAAAGAGACCAATACAAAAAGCACCATCATTCCATTCAAAAATGGTCTTTAACATAGTAAAATAAATGACATGTGGTGTTTTTTTGAGCTGCACAGATATATTCTAAGACCAACATTGCTTGAGATTACATTACATATCTCATTTTCTGGAGAGAAAAAAAAAGTTTCAGAATGTTCAAGCTTAAAACAAAAATAAAGGAGAGCAAGATTATTTTAGGTCCCCACAGTGTTTAGCAAAAACTGACTTCATGTGACATATTTTTATACTAAAAGTGTATATTAAATTATATTTTAACACTTAATATCCTAAGTAATTTTTCTCTCAAGTAAATATATCTTTACTTAATAATGTTTATATATTTGTCCTATATGATACATGACAAAATACTGAAAAACACATAGATTTTGGAGTGTAAACTTTATAGGAAACAGTTAATAAATGTAATTTGCATAAAATTAGTCAGCCATTCTAAATCATTTACTTACCTCATTGTATTAGTATAGATGCATACAGAATGTCCACACTGAATCAATTAAAATTTCATAACAAATTTAGGTTTAAATGGATGGAAAATATTAGCCTAGCATCAAGACAACAGAAATCATGACTGAGATACAAATGTGTGTGCAAGTCTGTGTATATTTCACAGCAAGTCTGTCAGAACTCATTGAACAAAATCCAAGCTCAGGATGGTGTGCAGATCCATCTATGCGAACGTCTGATTTATTTTTCCATGATATAAACCAGAGCAAAATCTCCTAATAACATTTCTCAAGTCTTGCCTCTGGCCGAAGTTAACAGAAGAACAGCATCAATACAGAACTCATAATACCAAAGGTGGGATTGATCTCCACTTCCACTCCCAGCAGGCCATTCTTTGCGTACGCAGGATTATCCAGCAAGCCAAAAAAGGAAACCGCACCAGGTAAGAAGCGATATGAATAATGGAAATGACTAGCCTAGTCTGTTATCAGCAAGGAAAGCCCTGTAAGCTGGAGAGGCTGAGATATAGCAGCTGCTGTTTACCTGTCTAGACCGTCTCGGGTGGCAGCTTACAGCATTCACAATTCTAAATAATCAACATAAATGTTTGCCTTTTATGCGAAGGAAGAAAATTGATCAGTTATTGTTCTTTATTCAAATCTTCTGTCAAGTATTACGTTCATATTTGGGTGAGACAGATTCCATTATTTTAATAGTCAGTCTTAGAGATTATTCAAATTCATTCAAATATTCAGCTTCTCAATTGTTTCTGCTATGGATTATTGAGTAAAAATTAAAGTTTCAGGTATCCTGCTTAGCATTTTTTCCCCACTCCAGACAAAAAACAAAAACAGTAATGACGTTTCTCCTCTAAAGTTTCATAAGTTACAAAAATGTGATCAAATCACAATAAAATCTTAACATGGATTTAGATATCAATGATTATTTATGCTCCATTGATATTTATATCAATCATTAAACACTTGTACTCTTAAAGAAAACCTATTATGCATTATTAAAGGGCATATTTTGGTTTTGGGGGTCTCCAACAACAGGCTGATATGCATGCAATGTCAAAAAATACTTTCATTGTCTTATAATTTGCATTTATTTTTACCTAACTATCCCAACGACTCCCATATGATTCGTTCAGCGATTCATTTGCTCCCAAACCCCTCCTTTGCGTGAGGCTAATCTGTGCTCATTGGTCCGATGACCCAGTCTGTTGTGATTGGTCGACTGATTTCAACACGAGATGGAGAGAAACGCCCGACACAGTTATGAAGTAGTCAGAGCACAGAGTATATGTGCGAGCCCAATGCAAGAATGCATTAAAGCAATGCAGTTAAACACCAGCATATCGCTCTACTCTTAAACCTAACCCCAAGTAATAACAACAACACACATTCGGTATTAATCCACACAGTGGCAAAAGTTGGAACAGCTGATGGTGGCCATAGCAACAAACAGCAGGAGATCGCGAGCACAAAATCAATTAAATTGGTAAAGGAAGAAGCAAGCGTCGCGTTTTCAACGTGGTTTTGGACGCGATATGTGAAAACATCACAAGCACTGATCAATAATGTATGAGTGTTTACAAGCCGCATGGAGTGATTACAAGTTACAACACACAATTAAATGCATATTTTGCAAACTACAGAAAACGAGGCAACCATTTTAATCACACTTGATGTTGTGCAAGAAGGAGCATTTACAGGATCTGGAGGATGAAGAAACTGCTCCATACAAACTGTGTAACAGTTACTGACAAAGTCCCATAGATGAATAATCTTTGCTGCTCCTTCCTTTAATAACAAACGACCGACAAATCTAACACTGCAGAGTAGGTTATTGTATCAACCATCAGAAAAATGACAGGAACAAACACAGCACACAGTTGGCTATACTGTGGTGTTTCTGTGAAAATTAACCCAGAGCTGCATGTCTGGCCATCTCTTAGTGATAGTGATCTTTGTGTCATGATCAATCCCATGATCCCTTACACACCACTAGTGTCTAAAGGGAAAGGCGTGTTCACGTTTTACCGGATACGGCACGTCATATTTGGCGATGTCCCGAATCAGCGTCGACGTGTGCAAGCAAAACATCCAAACAAAAGATGAATCAATAATTTTACTCTGAGTCGACTTAATAGAATCGATAGTTTTAAACACGGTGCACTTTCAGATTTATACCTCAGTTGGATGTTTCTATTTCCTTAGAGTTGTTACACACTGCATGGATGGTAATTTTCAACAACCCATAATAGGGGCTCTTTAAAGAAAATTCATTTGTGTATGTGATTAATTAAATCCATTTTACTTCGATAAAAATAACACAGTTTGCATTGTTTTAATTAGACATCATCTAACTGATTCTTTCTGTTGTTTCTTATTAATAGTGACACAGGTCATTCTCCTTAACAACTGTAACACTGTGACAAGAAAGCGTGAGACTATTGTTTACTGATTTTAATTATTGCACATACTGTAGCTGAACATAATTCTTAGAAATTTCAGGAGAAATAAAAAAAGCATTAAACAAAGCGACAGGGTCTTAATTAATAGAAAATGACTAAATAAGCTAAATATCTCTGAATATTTTTTGTCATTCCTCGGATGGAATGTAGCAAAAATGTCTGCAATAGTAAATGTATGACTTCATTCTTTCTATTTCCGTCCAGTTCAGTCTTTCAAATGTTCTCAGAAGAAAAAACTTGAGTGGCTTCTTTAGAAAAGCCTTCGCATGACCTGCTCCGATCCTAGGAAGTGTTCGTGTTTTAACCATCAGTCAAGGATCATTTAGATTCTCTGCTGTATATGGTTCATTCATCTGACGTGAATGCCAGTCTTCCTTGCATATAAAAGCCAGTGAAAGCCTTTCTGCAGCGATTTTTCACTTATTTAATGTGATATTACATGAAAGCGGAAAAAGTAATCTCTGTTCACTATATTCATCGCTTGCTATTATGAGAATCAAAAAGCCTTTGAGTTCTATGACCGAATTAATTAATAAATTCTCCCTTTATTTCCCCAAATGGCTTGGGAATTTGTGAGACATTCAGTAATGGCATGTCAGTTAATATACTTTATATTGTATTTTATTTAGCTGTGAGAAATGTAGGGCTTATATTTCATCGTAGTCATATTCAACATATTCAATGTATGCAGTTATTAAAATAAATTAAAATATATTTATGTGGCGTCATGGTGGCGCAGTGGGTAGCACGATCAACTCACAGCAAAAAGGTTGCTGGTTCGAACCTCAGCTGGGTCAGTTGGCATTTCTGTGTGGAGTTTGCATGTTCTCCCTAAATTGGCCGTAGTGTATGTGTGTGAATGCAAGAGTGTATGGGTGTTTCCCAGTGTTGGGTTGCAGCTGGAAGGGCATCTGCTGTGTAAAACATATGCTGTATAAGTTGGCGGTTCATTCCACTGTGGAGACCGTAGAGTAACAAAGGGACTAAGCCAAAAAGAAAATGAATTTTTTTCTTCAAAAGATTTATTTCTTCAAGACCTACCTGTCTATAATCAAATAGAAAAAGTAATAAAAAAAGAGGAAACTGGAATCAAATATTAAAGAGCACCTATGATGAGAATTATCTTTTGGAAGCTGTTTGGACAGAACTGTGTGCAGGTCTAGAGTGTCCACACTCATATTGGAGTGATATAAACAAAATAAGTATCTTTTTTTAATTTCCTGATGTTAAAATAGGATCCAAATCCCTCCTATTTTGAGACCCACCACAACGTGATGTAGGAGTGCAGTTTCCCCGCCCACCGAATTGATTGACAGCTGTGTATTAACATGACTGCATGGTAACTTGTATAGCCATATCCACAAGACAGGATGTGCGCAAAGCAACTGGGATTAAAAGATCTGTTCAGCTCTCTGTGATTATCTGCACCTCAAGAATGAGTTTTACAAGTTTAAAACGATTTTAAATCAGTGCATGTTTGTAATAAAGAAAAGACAGTTAAATCACACGCGCGAACTTTATAACAACATTGTGTCCGACTCATTGCAGAAAGGCTTGAATTAACTCAATTGAATTAAATAACAATTGGGAAAGTTCTTACTGTAGTAAGGGAGATCTGCTTCGTTCTTGTCTGTCACTGTGCTGTTTATCTACGTGAGACCCAGCAGGTGAAGCTACACCCTTCAGAGCAATCTCTGTGGCTCTGACATGTGGGGAGAACCAGCTCAATTGCGTTTGCAACAAAAACAGCTACAATGTCTTACTGTAACAGCTTAAATCTGCCACATTAAGAAAGGTATAATAAATTATCTGATGGGTGTTTTGAGCTTAAACTTTACAGACACATTTTGGACACACAAATAACTTATCTTAAATCTTGAAAAAGGGGTAAAATAGGTGCCCTTTAAAGCAAAAATGTTTATACAAAATCAAGAAATTATTTGAATAAAATTGAGGTACCAAAACATTCATGCCGCTAATACACTATATGCCAGGGATGTCAAACTCAATTCCTGGAGGGCCGCAGCCCTGCACAGTTTAGATCCAACCCTAATTAAACACACCTGATAAAACTAATTGAGTCCTTTAGGCTTGTTTGAAACCTACCAGTAAAGCTGCGGTCACACTGGACTTTACTCCCCATAGACTTCCATTCATACGCACGCGAATGCGTCAGACCGGAAACGCAAGGTCATGCGTCGAGTTACGCAGGTTGCTGCAGTGCAAAGTTCAAGCTTGGTGAACTCTGACCTGCGAAATCACATCACTTGACTGCGTGAGACCAATCCAGGATCAAAACATGACCAGTCTGAACTGAAATTTAAAACATGGAGCAATCGCTGGCTTTTTAAAATGTCTAATCATCTTGTTTAATCCCGCCTCTTTTCGCAGCGCCGTACGACAGAATTGCGCAAGCTCAAACTCTAATGTGACTTCGGCTTTAGTGTGTTGAAGCAGGGTTGGAATTAAACTTTGCAGGGCTGCGGCCCTCCAGGAATTGAGTTTGACATCCCTGCTATATGCCATCAGGCTACACACATACTGTACTAATGACAAAACCAGTGTCACAAAAAATGTACAAATACCCTTGCATGTATTTGTACAGCTGAAGCATCCTTAGTTCTCTAGTGATGTTAAGAATGGCTGGCAAAGATTGCGACCAGTTAGTTAATGCATGGAATTCAAGGCCTCAACCATCTTAACAAGACCTCATGCTCATATAACCGAAGGCATTTGCAATTATGCTGCTGTTTATTCCCTGTAACTTATTGGCTCTGAACTGGATGTGTCATCAAACACAGATCATCCTAAGATGGCTTGTTTATTCAGGGCCACAGAGCCGGTTGTGGCTTCATGGCACAGCGGGGCAGAGCGAAGTGTGCAAAACACAAACACTCTATTGAGCGACCACACCGCAACATTATTACAACACTCAGAGATGGCGAGCCAGCCAGACTATAAACACATCAGCGCTCAATACTTTATATGCTACAGCTGTGCGCTTAAGGGGAAATAAATTCAGAGGGTATATAAAGGTGCAGTGTGCGCAAAATGTATATTTTAAAATTAAATGGCAAGTGATTACGAGAAATGCAATTAAATGCAAAAGAGCAGTTTATGAGCTCAGAAGAGCAAGGAGGATAATGCGGCCTTTGGAAAACAAACAATCAACAATCTTAAAAGTTTGGCTCAAAGTTCTTCAGTTGTGAAAAAAAGCACTGCTGGATGAAAGCAAGGAATGCTGGGCACGGCTGGACTTCTCTAAGTGCCCCATTATTCTCATGCAATGATTGCTGTTATGTAACTTATAAGAGCTAATAATAGAGCTGCCTCTTTGTTTTTTCTTTATGACCTGATATAGAAACAGCACTCAACAAAACCCCTCTCGATTTATCAGGGTTCACCCCATTCTGCTTAAATTAATGCACTCGGTGGGGGAAGCACAGCACGCAACGTTTTCTAGAAGTTTACTTTTTTCTTTTAAAAACACTCTGAGCTGTTTACTGCGAGCAATCCTATTGTCGAAAGCATTGATCCATTCTCTGAATTCTTATTTGTTCGCATTAGGCCACAAAAAGAAAAATTTTCAGAAACACAGGAGACGCAGATACTTCATGACTCGCCCAGAGACCTTTGACTAAACGTCTGATGCATTTGGTCGTCCTCTGATTCGTTTAAGTATACAGAATTTCCAGGAGATAAGTGTGCAGTAGGGGTGTGATGGGACGCTTACTCCACGAGACGAGACACGAGATTGGGTTTGCGAGAACGAGACAAGACATTTACAGTATTTTTAAGAAATCTTCAATGATGAAATATATGAATGGAAAATATTTTATTCAATTGAAAAAAATAATTATAAATTGCAAAACTATTTAAGTGCTTTTTAAAATCGACTTGTAATAAATGTTATTTTACTTCTATTTTAATAAATTCTATGGAGTAAAGGACATGCAAACACTGCTAAATATTTGCTAATATACAGTATGAATGAAAAAAATAATTTTTATTCAACTGAAGAAAAATCACAAAATGTAAAACAATTCAGGTGCTTTTTTTAAATCAACTTGTAATTATTTTACATTTATTTTAATGAATTGTGCCATAAAGCAGTGTTTCTCAACCACGTTGCTGGAGGCCCACAAGCTCTGCACATTTTCCATGTCTCCTTAACCAAACACACCTGATTCAGATCATCATCCCAATAGCAGAGACTGAAAGACCTGTAATGGGTGTGACAGACAAAGAAGACATCCAAAACATGGAGTGTTGGTGGTCCTCCAGGAACATGGTTGAGAAACACTGCCATGCAAACACTGCAAAATATTTAGCTATGAACTCTACTGACCGGCTTCTTCCCTGTACAATTTCACATGAGAATCAAACTCCTTTCCACAAATTAAACTTTATAAAAAATGTATGTGATCATGTCATTTTTGGTTTTTAGTTTTTTAACAGTTTCACTTTCATTCAGCAACAGCTTCTGTTTTTTTCCGGACAGCATAAATGTGTGTTCCGTGATGATGATAATGGCGACGACAGGTGTATGTGTCTCCAGGAGTTCACGGTGTATGTGTGTGTGTGTGTCTGTGTGTGTGTGTATGGCTTATCTTGTCGCAAAAGGCAGCTAAAAGTCCTACACAACAATAATAGTTTGATTACGTCGTTCACATGCCTGTACTACACTTCAGTAATGCGACTGAAATAGGAATACTCCACATGTCTTAATTCGATTAGTGTTCACGACGATTATGGCTTTAAGCATATCTAAAATGCTATTCCATCGTATGTTATGTTAATGCGTGTGACTGCAGTTGTAGCAGCCTCTGCTTTTGGACGCGGCAACCTTTGAACTCCGGTGAAGAAGAAAAAAAAAATCGGTTATGTCACACTCACCGACCCTAAATGAGTGAACTCTGAGGCCAGCCTGTCGGGTGTGTGGAAAGCACTTGATGTGCGGTTCTAATCCAATCCTGCCTCCAATCTTCAGTGCTAAATTTACCCTCACGCTCAATCATAACATCACAACTCACCAGACAAATTTTCACCACGACAAATCTTGTCGCGATGTAGTCTCGCGAGATCTCGTAGTCCGAGATCTTGTCACATCCCTAGTCTGCAGCAATCTTAATCAGCCGGCCTGGAAACCAGTCTGAGTGTATAAAAAAGCTGCAATGTTTATATTGATAACAGTTTAATTAATAAATGTATGAGTTTCAGAGACATTAATACATCAGTGATTTACTGCCTGCATTTATCAATTTGACTTAAATGCTGATTTATTAAAAGTATGCAATACTCACTGCATAAAAGCTTCAACACTGATTTTGACAAAGAGACAAGACAAGAGAAATACTCAAAAATACAACAAAACCTTGCTTTTATAGAACAATAAAACTTTCACTCAGTCATCTGTCATCTCAGTCTGACTGATCTTTATAAGAAATGTGCCACCAAAATAATGTAAGACTCTCAGAACAAAGTCTACACATGTCCTACGGATTTCCTGTGTTTTGCTGACAGATCATTTAGAATATTTTTTTTATTTTTGTAAAATGTTAAAGACGTTCAAAAATGAATGAAGTTCTGGGCTGTTATTCTAAAGATTCAATGTTATTTTCACACCTACAAACATGATTGGTTGGTTAACCTGTCAGTCAAATAACATAGTGCGCGGTCCTTCACCATTCAAAGTTTCAAAGCATCCAGAACTTCAGCCATCAGTATGAGGTCTGTGTGAGATTACTTCAAGCCAATACATAAACTATAGTGAATCGTCCCTTATTTCCCAATCAACATTCATTAATATACCACATTAACTAATTGACCTTTACTGTATTTTAAAGTGTTACCAAAAAAAAAAAAGAGGCAAATTTGGTGGGCCTATTAGACGCTGAAAAATCAACCTCAAACTTTTAAACAATAGTGTCAAGTGAAAAAAAACATAAGTGGTGCAACACAGTTTACCGGCACATTTTACCCCACTGTGCCCGACATTTAATTGTGTGCTCATTAGGAGGAAAACAAGAGCTTGTCTGATGGAAACAAAACAAACTAGATAAACACTAACACCTATTTTAAAGGTCAAATTGAAGGCATCATTTTCTGCCATAAAGTTACTGACAAGCAACACTAGACATCCTGTAATTGTGCCTCTGCATGCTGAATATTCAGCCTTTATTAAAACCCAGAGAAATATATTTAATTAGAGTGCAGCAACCCCAGCCAAACAGACATTTTAACTCAACTTGGTAAAGTTAAATAGTTCATTAAACCAAACTTTTGCATTGTCTGTTGAAAATGAGTGTGCCTGCAAAACTCAGTCATGGTGTTGCTAATTTGTTTGAGTGGTTGTAAATGTTGTCAACCATGCAGTTGCTAGGGTTTTCTGAGTGGTTGCTAGGGTGTTAGGTTGGTTTACATTTGCTGAGAAGTTACACAGTGCAAATGAACAAAGAACCAAGAAGGACACAAATAAATTAAGAAAATAATACAAACAGTTCGAATAGTTAAATGGAATAAATGACTTACATAACCTTTGGAAAGAGACAAAAAGCTGGAGAAGCTCATTGAGGAGTGAGATGCCGATAGTTCAGTGCATATGGCAGTACCATTCAAAGAGCTATGACAACTATGATGCTTATAGCTCTGTAAATGGCGCTGCTATCTGCACCACACAAGTTCTTCCCGACCCTCTTCCTTTGGGTCTTTGCTGTGTCTTGGAAACACAACAAATGCACTAACAGTCATGAAAATAAAAAAACACAAATCATATATGGTACACCAAGAGTACATTTGGCTTTTCATAACAATGGTGTAACAATCAGCTCTTGAACGCTGGAATGTTCCCAGCTAAGAGGGAGGAAAAGGAAATTTGTAATACCAGACAGAGTTATGAGTATCCATGTACACCCACTCGCAAAATCTACACTTTAATCCAGCTGTTTACAGACGCAAATGCACCGAGCAGAATTACTTTTTTTTTTCAGGTGGAATAATATTCTTGCCAGAAGCTACTTTTACTGAGCTTGTATTAAAATAAATGAAACATTAAATTATCAAATAATTTAAGCTCTCTTTCCACTGTATATATACACGTGGTTTATCAGGCAAATCCAATTATTTTAACAGAAACCACCAAATACCACCCACTGCTGAATGCCATTGTGGAGAGACATTTTTCATGTTTCAAGATTAGCTTAACCAGGCTTAAATGTATAAAAGAATTTAAAGTAACAAAAAATTAACCACAAAATAGAACCTGTCAATAATCCTGATTTAAATTGAGTTTATAATACATTTCAAGAGTTAACACTAGCTATAACTTGATATAATTTGCAAATTTGGCATGCTGTCTCGGGAGAGAACCCTGAGCTCAGGGTTCCAGATCAGGTAGGTCTCAAGAGCTCCCCCTGGTAAAGGAGGAAAAGGGGGAGATGAGGGGTTTCTTCAAAAACAAAGATAAGGAAGGTTGGATGAATTGGCTTATTTATTGGAGGCTAGAATTCATCTGATAGGTCTAGCAATTAAATGTGATTGAACTAGCAATGATTATGAATGCGAGTCTAGCCGCCATCAATCATATCATGTGCTTCCCTCAAAATTAATTTATAAAACTTCATTTCAAAGTCAGACTTCAAGAGAATAGAATCAAAATAGTAAATTTATACAAAATACAATTTCTTATTTTCTGTGTGTGTTTTTTTTATCAAGTATCTGTATTTTATCTGAGTATAATCTGAGTACAATATCATTCATTTACTGCACTATATAAAACATGTCACAATTTTCAGTAAATCAGTTCACAAATGACCCTGAATTAATTAATTTATGAATTGGACATATCTTATTACATCTGTTCTTGAGTCAACAACTCACTGATTCAGATGATCTATTGAGAGTGAGTCTCCAGTTAATTTGTCACTGATTTAATAGACTTGGTCAGAGTGAGTCACCAGTTTACAATTCATTTATTTTAATGATGCAGTTAAATCAAGTCTTCAGTTAGCGATTCACTGATTCAAATAATCAGTCAACGTGAATCTGCAGTTAACGACTCACTGAATCTGAAGATCTGGTCAGAGCGAATCATCTGTCAACATCTCAATGATTAAAATAATCTGATTGAAGTGAGTTTCTAGTTAACAGTTCTGATTTAAATGATCATGTCAGAGCAAGGCTCCACTTAAAGACTCACTGATTTTAAAGATCTGGTCAGAGCGAATCATCTGTCAACATCTCAATGATTAAAATAATCTGATTGAAATGAGTCTCTAGTTAACAGTTCTGATTTAAATGATTAGGTGCGTTCGACTTCATGCAGCGCTGCGCAGACCGATCGAAATCTGTCTTAAAGCGGTGCATGCCGGTTAGAAATTTTGGCCGGATTGATGCTGCGCTGACGCCATGTGACTGTCACATGTGGCATCAAAGTACCGCGACAGCGCTCCGAGATCAGACGATTGACTCAGCCCGCGCAGCACCTGAAGAGCACCTGCTGGAACTGCGATGACGACACTGATGTTACACGATTGGCCGAGTTCACAGCATGACAACAACCACGTGTGTTTCGGGTTTATTATTGGACAAATTCCGATTCTCAAATTTCAAAACAAACGATTAACTGTTCATACCCTCTCTATCTTGTACACATCATGCTTATTAAAAGACTACAAATATTTTACTGCAGTATCATCTTTTGTTAAATAATTGGTTCATGTCTAGATTGTTTGAACAGGTTTATTCTGCCTTTTTTATACAGACTACTGTATTATACATTTTAGTGAATAACCACATATTAACTCAAATAAGTCTTACAGACTTATAATTAAATAATTATCATTATTGATCCTGACACCCCCATAAAGATTTCTTAAATTAAGTAAAACATATTTTACTAAATATAAAAATATATGATTATAAAATATTTTATTTCCTGTCAAGCCCTTTTATGCACAAATGTTATGCATAAGAAATGCTCTTTCTGGGTATTTTCTATTTAGTGTAGCTCATTTATTGTGGTCCTTTTGTTCAATCTTTATGGATTAAAGTGCTTTTTAAAAAATGTTTTTATTATCCAAAATAATCTTAATCATTGTTTAACACTTAATCAAAACACCTTGTTTTGGGTTTTACACTAATATATATTGGAAAGTTTTATATCTATAAATGTAAATAAATGTAAACCCCTTTTTAGCATATTCAAACAAGCACTGGAACTGTATTGACACACCATTCAACATCTGGTAGCCCAAAGACTGATGCTTAAACTCCAAGAATTTGTGCTTATTGTTTTGTTTAATAGGCCTATTTGTGGATATTTATTTGCTTTTTATGTGCTCTCTCGTTTTCCCCTTATTTCTCATGCATTTGTTATATAAGCTACTTAAATTTAATTCATAATCCCCTTGTTTTAAAATGAACTATAGTTTGTAGAGACTGTATTCTGTTTTATGTGTACTGTAACTTTTGTTGTTATTGCAATAAATAAATAAATGATCCCGCCATGTGATCGGTCATCATGACAGCAGCAACTTTGAGCCCCGAAGTGTCCGGCTTGACGGCTCCGTTTTCAACTCCGCCCCCGCCTGTGCAAGGCTCCACCTAAAGACTCACTGATTTTAAAGATCGGGTCAGAATGAATCATCTGTCAATTTCTAAATAATTTAAATAATCTGATTGAAGTGAGTCTAGTTAACAGCTCTCTGATTTAAATGATCAGGTCAAAGCAAGACTCTACTTAAAGACTCACTGATTCTAAAGATCTGACCACAGCGATTATTCAGCCAATAACTCAATAATACAAATGATCTGGTCTGAGCAAGACTTCAATTAACAACTTTCTGATTCAAATCATCTTGTCTGAGCCAGTGTCCAGTTCATTATTCACTTATTCAAGATGCATTTACCCTGATGTGATGCCATGTTTAAATTTACCAACACATTTACAGATGGTTAGTTTTTAATAAAAGTATATGGTGCATTTTGATATTTTCATTTTTTTACAATTGAAAGTGTGATACATTTTAGTATTAAAATGCTTGTAAAATAATTAAACATTCCTCAATTAGTAATTTTATTATTTAAACACATAAAAGTCAAGTAATCTTGCAAGAGGATTCTTTCACACTTTTACCATATTAGTATTAATTACGGCATCTGTATGTTTACTCAAGTACTTGATTTGAGTACTTTGTCCAACACTGAAAAGTGGGCTTAAATAAGTGTCAAAAGAAGTTGCAGAAGTGTTGAAACCGCAGTAATTAGACTGTTTTAATCAATGGGTAAGATCCATGTGCTATCAGTTATTTCATGACCCTAGGAAACATTAACCGCAGAGCTTTTGCTGCCTACACTTAATTACTAGAGCACTTGATACAAGCCACAGTTCTCTAACAGAGATAAAACACAATCTCATGGTCAAAGCTAAGCACTGCATCTATTTCAAACAGAACTACTTTGAATCATTTGAAACATTATGAATATATATACTCTTTTCCTTGCAAAAAAGATACATTATAGTGTGTTGCAAAAGAATCAAGACTGAAATCCTGCTGCACCCCCAAACCATGTCACTTCCTCCTACACTTTTTCCTGACAATTTTTACACACTTTGAAATCAGTTTTCCCCCAGTTTGATAAAGAACACAACACTTCTTATCGAACCCAAGAAAATGAAACTTTCTCTCATCACTGAAGTTAACTTTGGCAGGATGGTGGGGGGTTGTATGCATGTGTGTGAATCTGAGATTTCTGAGTGTGCCTCGCTCAGGTGAGTGGGCTTGACAAACCACCTGTAGAAGACACACTCTGATACTTTAATCGACACTTGAACCAGTTTTGCACATTTGAACCAGACACATTCTTACAATCACTTCATATATTCAAATCATTGTTCATTTATGAATTGTGCTTCACACAAGTGAGCCCGACAAACCACTAGTAGAAGCACTATTCTCTCTCTATATGTAAAAAAAAAAAACATATCACCCTCTTTACTATACACTGAAAAAAACTATGTCTGCAAAATTGTTGCAATTTAATTGTGCATTTAAATGTGTTGAATTTAAACAAACACATTAAGTGTAGTAATGTTCAACTTAATTGTTTTGTTTAAATTCTGCCCAAATAAATTGTTTGCAACCACTTAACTTAAAAAATAAATTATTTTAATTACTTAAATTATCTTTAAATATATATATTTTTTTAAGTTTAGCACATCATTCTCTAATCACTGACAGTTCTATTGTATAATTAGTATGGATGTAACGATTCACCTGACTCATGATGCGATATGACTCATGATACTAGTCTCACAATACACGATTTAGTCACGATCTTTAAAATTATTTTAGACAAATTTAAGGTGAACAAGAGCCCTTTCATTTTTTTCTTAAATGCTGCACAATGTTTTTTTATTTACAAAACAAAATCTTTCCTGCTATCACTAAATTTCAATTTTAAAACAAAATCCAAATAAAAAAGAATAATACAAACTAAAGCAAACTCTATAAAAAAACAAACTAAAACTTTGACAGTTCATTCTGCTGTGGCGACCCCGGATTAATAAAGGGACTAAGCCAAAAAGAAAATGAAAGAATGTATAAAACGTTGTCTGTGCAGCTAAATTACAAATTTAAAATGAATTCCACATCAAAAATGAACAATACAAACTAAAGAACGCTCTTTAATACAAACAAACTAAAACTGTGACTGTGCTGGGAATTTACATTTTTTCAAAGAAATATCAGAATATCTCTGTTTTCTGGCTTAAGCTGAGATCTTTGCACATTTACAATGTCCCCTGCTGATGAAAAAACTCTTTCACTGGGGACTGAGATGGCTGGTGTGGAGAGGAAAGCCTTTCCTAAACCAGAGAGCAGTGTGTACAGAGGTGGTCAATAGCCCCATCTGCTCCTGGGGACTGGCCACTGGCATAAAATACTGATTATAATATATAATATATGACATATTATGGACTATCTAATACCTGGTTCTGTAACAGCACAACTTTCTCTTTCAGTCTGAAAAACATCTTCACATTTTGGCTATGAAAACACTGATGCACCGTGTGATCTCCGTAACGTCAGCACTCGTCAGAGGTCGAAGCAAACGGAGATGCCAATCCTCCGGTCTGCGTGGTTTGGCCTATTAATAGCTTTTTGTGTATAGACGTCTGTGATAGTAGTTTTTCACTGTGCTGATGGTTTATGTGCATCATATTCGTTGTTCTGTGTAAATAAACGTCGTTTTGCAGTATTTGCACACAGTTTGTGTTTGTCTGACGCACTTCACTACTGTCATTTAAGTCTACCACTCCACCTCTTGCTCGCCAATGATGTGCAGTTAAAGCGAGTTTGCACCTTAAACACAGCGCCCTCTTCTGTTCAAAACATGTATCGTAATTCTTTCAACATTTCTACTGATTTAAATGATCTTATATTTGAACCGATTTTTAACCAGCTCACCATGAATCGTTATATTCCTAATAATTAGCACTTCTTGTGTGTAATGCCTCTTCTTGCTGAATTGCTGAATGCCTCCTCAATCGTAAGCCGATTTGGACAAAACTGTTTATTGAATGACTAAATTTAAATGAGTGTTTGAAAAATTGAGCATGTTGTATGGACTCAGACCTTCGTTTAGGTATATGCTTTATTTGGATTATATTGGCTTTTTTAAAATTTGTATTGGACAAATAAAAAAAATGCATTTTAGTATGCTTATGCATATATTTTATATGTATACAAAATTCCTCCTAATATCACAAATCTCTCATTTAAATTCAAAGCTTTACAATAGTATATTTCAAGGTTCCCACTTAGATATGCTTAGCGTTTATAGCAGGTTTGGCATGCTGTCCCGGGAGAGAACCCTGAGCTCGGAGATACTTGAGATCAGGTAGGTCTCGAGAGCTCCCCCTTAGAAAAGGGAGGAAAAGGAGGAGATGGGGTGGAAGGGGGGATTCTTCCAAAACGAAGATGAGCAGTAGAGAGAAAATGATCCATTTATAGTAAGCTTGGATCACTCTGATTGGACTATTACTGATTACAGATGAGCAGCTCAATTATATCACGTGCTCCTCTCGAAATTAGTTTATGAAACTTCACTTGTGCATATACATTAGATTAGTCAGTAACAAAGCCAAATCTGGAGCTAATCTAACAAAATTGTACAATAACAGTCAAAATATTAGTAGCTCATATTTATATGTTAGGGAAAAATATATTACTGATTCCAGCGTTATGGATGTGACATTTGGAGTAAAAAAATGAAACATATATACTCAGAGAAAGTATATGTTACCAGAATATTGAAATATCTGTTTATATTTTTCTTACCCCTTAACCATGGAGTTCAGGCATCAAAAAAATATCAGTCTATTCATGTGTTTTATATTTAAAATGACGGCAAAATGAATGCGTTACGGACGTGACAAAAAAAGACATGCATTTTTGTGATTTGACATGCTTTGTGGAAATTCTGTGAATAAAAATGCAGAAGCCAAAAAATATTATAACAGTCAAAAGGACAGGGGTTGGCTCTGCATGGAACATATATAATTTGTTTCATTTAGTTTTTCATTTTTGTCTTAATGAGGAAAAAGTGTCGTTACGGACGTGACTTGTCTTCGTTATGGACGTGACTGCTCTTTGTTACGGGCGTGACTGCTCTAAAATTGACACTTGACACATTATGAAAATCAGACAAATGCTTTCAAAACTTTAACAAAGACCTATTTGTGGATATCTGTTGGTCATGTAAACCAACAAACTTTGACCTCTGAGACTTCTGAATGGTAAGGTTGCACAATTAATCAAACTTAAATAGATATCACCTTGTTATATTTAATTCATTAGGGCATGTGTTGTTAAAGGTTAACGCGATTTCAAATGTTCAAAACTCAATTCGGAAACAATGTTGCATGCTAACATGGTGCTTATTTATTATTATGAATGATATAGAATTGCTAATAAACCTATTAAGCTATATGTTTATCGAGCTCCTGATGTCAGTGTTTCCAGACGAACTTGAATCATTGCTGGATTGTAAGTGCGCAAGACCGTGCTGCGTGCATGGAGAATAGTATCAACATCTAGTTGTGTTACAGTTATAGCAATATTATATTTGATTACAAAGTTAAATCTAGTTAATGTGTTAGTCGATGGAATAAATAGTTTAATTTGTCCACTCTATGCGCTTGCTTTCGTTTTCTCGTCGGCAGTCATGTCAGGTTGCAAAGAGTCCACAGAAGAAAAGAAGAAAAGTTTTGCGTAGGCTATGTTAAACAAGAATAGAAAAAATAGCCATTGGTTATTGTCGTGTACGATATATAATGTTTATCTTTTATAGGCTATAATTTATAACCGATTGTGTAAAAATATTGAATGAAATATTTACAGCTGATCCTATCGATTTTCTAACAAATATACTCCTATAATGTAGTTAAAGCTTAGATCAATATCAAGATTTTATTTTGCCGTCTGTAATATGATTTTAATAAGCACTCAAGCGCAATTGCCGGGTGCTGGAAATCTTTGAAAATGTTTTAATTTTAAAGGAGGCTATAGCCTATATTTCAAAGTTTGAAAAGTGCTGAAGATTTTGGATAAAGTGCTTGGAAAATGAAGTGTCGCTTTAATAATTTATGTTTATAAATAGTTATTTAATAAATAAAATAAAAACATATTATGCTTTGCATGAAACGAAAACTCCGCTGGAGCCTGTGGATGTGCCTGCAGCGTGACCCGCGCATGAACCACAAACACCGCTCTTTTAAATGTGTGTATTGTGCGCATTTTGAGCAGTGGAAAAAAGACCAAATGCATGGAGGTTATTGTAGCATGAGCACTGGACTGAAGATATATTAAGAGGATATTAAGCGAGCCTCAAATCTGAGAGAGCCTCGTGCAAGTGTGCAGAAATAATTAGCAGATTTAACAGTATGGGAGATTGCGTGGGGCTTACGCAGGTCGCTTCTGCGTGAAGTGTTCAGGTACGAAATCTTTTATTTAATGTTTGCATTTGCTTTTTCGCACTTATCCGCGACATGATTTGTGTTGAACCCCCTGTTTTTTATATTTGTTAGTTATGCACCAGATTTCCCCTTGTAAAGATTTTGTACAATGTAGCCGCGATCATGACAGTGCCGATGAAACACTTTTTGACAGGATAAATGCTGTCTTTGCAATTTCTCAAGAAAATAATGTCGAACAAAATCACAGCTACATACATATAAAATAACCAGCCTTTATATTTAATGTATTTAAAATGTATATTTCCCTGCCAGGCAAACGAAACCTTATTTTATACGGAACGGAAAAAAACGCAGAGTTTATATATTATTTATATACATTTCACATATTTCTCTTGGAAAAAATATCTTCTTGAAATGAATTTCGTTTGCTATAAATTGTATCTTAATTATTGGATGTATTATTTGATAGTCAGTTATCTACCAAATAAACAAGAAGTGCTTCAACACAAGGTCCGCTATGCTGCATCGCCAAAACACCAAGATTATGCGCCAAGATTATGGCAATATGTAACATATTTATAAATCGTTATGTTCTCTTTATTAAACATTTATTTCTGAAATGTTACTAAAGTGGTTTGTTTAACTGAAATGTTCAGTTCTTGATATAACATTATGGATATTATGTAATGTAAGTCAGTTGTAATGCAGCATCATAATGAACAAATATGCGTTATAGTCATTTGCTTATAATAGGGAGTTCAAATGATCACGTCCGTAACGCAAAATTATGGTTGTTTAGAACAGAGACCTGAGATGAATTGTTAATCATAATGAGCATGGACATATTTTGGCTTTGTATGTATGGTTTCATTTTATTTGTGCTAATATTTATTACACAATATAAACTTTTTCATTAAATCGTTACGGACGTGACACGTGATCGAAGCTGCGTGATGTCTTAAATATGTAGCTCATAAATTAAAAAGACAGCGATGTTATGAAAAAGTGAGGGTAATTATTTATACTACAGACCCCAATGCTTCTGCAGAATGCTTACTGTTAAAATAAAACATGGAAAAAGTCTGTCTTTAACCTCTTTTTTGAAAGCATGCAATGTGGTTTGATGAAACAGAAATTTCCAATTGGCACAATCCTCATATTTTATGGATAAACAAAGCAATTTCCTTAAAAATTCGACAAGAGCACATCATAACAATAAAATACAGACCTTAATGAGCAAATTTAAATTGGTTTTGTTATTTTGGTCAAAAGTGTATTTTTTCATGATAAGGTTGACATTTTCATGGAATCAGCCATATGCATATATATTTAAAAAAAAGAGCAAAAACCAAGAGAAACAAAAAATATATAAAGTTTTGTTGAAATTTTGTAGTTTGTATTTTTTTTTCTTCAATATTTTGCTGAGATCTGTATATACAGAACCACATGCATAATCAAAATGCAGGGTCAGGGCCAAATGCAGACCTTTATAACATGAGATCCAAAGTGAGAGTGAGAGAAATCTCACTAAATATTGCATTGTATCAGCTCGACTGCCTCGCATCCCCTGACACATCTGTCCTCAAATGTGTCAGCAGACGGCACCATGTGTCCACATCCCCCATAATAAGACATCTGCCCTGCCAAGCGTCTTATTATAAGCAATGGTCTCTCAGGTCTGGTTTAGATCCTTTGTCTTCAGTAACCTGGGCCGCTTGCCCATTGATTTGCTATAATAACAGTCAAATTACCAGAAGCTCAAGGCTCCGAACGTTTCATAGCTCTGGATACATCAGCCCAGACAATTAGAAGAATATTGATGTCTATTGTGGGTTCACCCGCGGTCCTGCACGACACTCCTCTGAGGTATGTTTGTTCATGTCACATTGAACAAAGTCAGTTCCACTGGCACGGCGAGGAAATCATTCACTCTCAATGCTGAATAATAATGTTCTCTTATGCTAACACACAACCAGCTGCCCCTGACTTCCCGTTTAAAAGCTGTCTCCTCAATTTATTGCACCTATTGATCTTTAGAAACTTGTGAACCTAGAAGAAAGCCTCAAAACTTTTGGAGGTGATGAGGAATCAACGCTGCGTGTAAACATGAGCGAAACCGTAATTATTGGCAAAGGATAATTTAGCAGAACCTGTGTGAGAGAAATGCGTCTTCACATGGTGCAGCCGCGAGAGTGTTGCTCATTAGGAGGAAAGCGGGAGTCTGTCTCATGGAAACAAGCGATGAGCATACGGCACCTCAATCATAGCACTCAGATCTGTTTTTATTGCTGTGATCAAGAGCTGGGTGATGCTTGTACTAACATTTCATCATCATATATGAGAAATTGTAAATCCCTACAGACTATAGATTTTTTTGATGTTAACATTTTAACAAATGAGAAATTATGAGGGAAAACTATATTCTAACAGCATTTATTAATCTAGGTAGAACATTATGAATTTAATTACATTTTGGATTTAATTTTAATTAAACTAAAAGAGTTTTAAAAGGTTTTAACAAAACAATAAAAACTGTAATACTATGTAATATATTACTAGGGTGCTTTCACACCTAGACATTTGTTTCAGAACCTGTCTCGTTTGCCCAGTAAGTGCAGTTCATTTGGCATATGTGAATCCAGCAATTGAACTAGGTGGTCTCGGCTCAGTTGAAACAAACTCTGAAGTGGATCGACTGTATAGTGAGAAACCAAAACAATCCAACAAGCCAGGCTATATCACAGTGTATTATGTATATGTAATAGCCATATGGCTATATGAAGAGAGAATATGAGTAGGATGGGATGCTATCACTCCTACTGGTAAATGTGTGTTTCATGTCAAATACGCAAGTTAAAGCATGCTGGAATATTACCGAGTGCTGTTTATCTGTTAGGAAAATTGACCGAAATTACCATCTGATAAATTTTCCATATTTTAATCTTATAATATTTTGTATTAGGCCTATTGTTTTGTTCAGTTGTGCACTGACACCTCGAAAGAAAGATCAACATTGATCTGCTTCATGATCTGACTGTAGTCTCGCTTCATCTGTTATTTCTCTCTATAATTTAAGCCTATAATTCTAGCCAACATTTTTTTAAATAGATTGATTAAATCAATAGATAGATTTTTACAAAAATTGACAACTGAAATAAGGCCATGTATGTCAAAATTAAGTACTTTTTCACTTATAATGTCTTATTGCTTTTCATCATAAATTTAAATACCAATGTGACAGCTGAGCAGAATCCATAGGACTCTGAAAATAAACTTACATCTGACCAATGTGAGGAGAGTTTACTTGCACGTGACTTGTTTTAACTATTTCGGTCTGATAAGAAAGCCGTGTGAATGCGAACGACACTAGGAACAAAAATAAACACTAACAATCTGAATCCCTGTTTTGGAACAAAACGATCGATCTACAGGTGTGAAAGCACCCTTGAAATAACTGTTTACAAAAAATGTAAATAACATTTAAACAGTCATGTATGCTTAGAAAAGGAATTCACCATAGTGTACAGTTACATACTGTAAAATTATTGAACATTCATGGTTCATGATTTACAGAAATGCTTAAAGAAACAGTATGTTTAAAGAAATGGCAATTAATCTAATTATTTACAAGAATTGCTTGATCTCAAATATTTACTTTATTTTTTTTCACTTGATGTACACAGAAAAATGATAATTATTCCCAATGAACAAACTAATGAAGTTAGGGCTGCACAATATTGTAAATAACTAACATTGCTATATTTTTATTTACTGCGATATATATTCCGATATAAATGCAATTTGACGACTAGTAAAGCTTGTAAAGAGTTTCTAATTTGAAATAAATTTGGGATTGATTGCTATAGGGGAGCATATCTGCATAAAATATAGGCTAATTTTAAAAATGACAAGCAAAGTTCAATAACAAAGAAAAATTCAAATAAACAATGATTTACGATTTTTCTGGGAAGTCAAACAGTATGCTGAAACTGAAATTAAATAAATCACTGTATTACAACCACAACAACAACAACAACACTGCATCGTTTTCGTTTTGAGTAAATAACTATATAATGTTCAGTTGAAGTTAGAGTTATTAGCCCCCCTTTGACTTTGATTTTCTTTTTAAATATTTCCCAAATTATGTTTAACAGAGCAAGGACATTTTCACAGTATGTCTGATAATATTTTTTCTTTTAAAAACATTTTAAGGTCAAAATTATTAACCCCTTTAAGCCATATTTTTTCGATAGTCTACAGAACAAACCATCGTTATACAATATCTTGCCTAATTACCCTAACCTGCCTAGTTAACCTAATTAACTTAGTTAAGCCTGTAAATGTCACTTTAAGCTGTATAGAAGTGTCTTGAAAAATGTCTAGTACAACATTATTTACTGACATCATGGCAAAAATAAAATAAATCAGTTATTAGAAATACGTTATTAAAGCTATTATGTTTAGAAATGTGAAATGTGAAATTGGGGAAAAAAAATAAACAGGGGGGCTACTAATTCAGGGGGGCTAATAATTCTGACTTCAACTGTACACTTAATCTTAAAGCTACAAACATTTTTCCTATAAACAGCTTAAATTTGCTTGAAATGCTTGTTAAAAACACAAGCAAATAATAAACCTCTACTCTAAGGTTAAAATTTGAAAGACTCCACTATGTTGTTAACTGTAATATCTGATCAACTATAATCCTGACTACATTGCAGATCCTAGCAAAGTGACTATTGCGGACTCGCACATGGCGATATCGATGCTGAAATGATATATTGTGCAGCCCTATTAGGTGTCAATGGAAAAACCCGCTTACGTTTACAAAACACTAATATTAAATGACTCTCATGTACATCTTACAGAATATACCCACACATTTTTTTGTGTTGTTGATTTTTTATCATTCTTACATCATATTGGACCTAAAAATATGCTTGGAAATATACAGCTGTCATTAAAAAGCACACTACTTCAAGGTATCATTAAAGATCTCACATGATTTGAAATGTTATCGGTAGTTTCTTCAAATCCCTAACCCTCAGAGCAAATTATATTAGAAGTGATGTTTACCTTCAGTAATTAACAGAGACCTTTTAAATAAACATATTATTATTTCAACCTTTTGAATGTTCCATAAAGAACACAGTAATTGGGATGCATGATTAGAGAGCATGAATCACATGTCTAACAATAGTGACTGAATGAGCACCATTCACAGCAGTGGCGGTAAACAAAAAAAGCTGAATAATGAAAGTGTCATTATTTTCCAGGCTCACTAAACCATGAAGAAGTACCTTATGCAGAATAAATCTGCATTTACAAACGCACTGTTAAAGGACACACATGAATACAGACTCGCGCATTATAAAGCATTAAGGCTTTTAAATGGAGATACCAGATGTCAAGATGAAAGAATACAAGGCGAAGTCAGAAGTCGAAAAAAAAAACAAAAAAACCTTGAAGTGATGGGAAAGGAAAAGAGTGTGTATGAGTGTGAAAAGGACTCACTTGAGAACTCAGCACTAGACAGGAACAGGCCTAGTGTTGCAGAACCAGAGGAGCAGTTTGGAGGCAGAGGAGCAGCCGCTGGAGCAGAGGAGGACAAGGGGCAGCACACATGACGGACAGAGAGGAAGAGTAGAAGGAAGAGGAGGAGAGAACAGGAAAAGCTGGTTATTTCAGGCCTGACTGATTCATTGCATTCTTTTAAAACACATTAAACGCTATAGGAGAGAGCATGTTAATATTAGGGGTGAGTATAATTTTGGCAGTTTGACTACAATTAAAATACAAATATTTTTTGACCATAGATGCTTTCCATCGTGTTAGGTAGTTATTGTCATATTTATGTAGCTTAAATACTCATTGGGTTTTAGTAAGTTGGTATTAACATGGGTTGTGGTGTTGTGATTAGCCACATTTTCACTGTCGGGTCTAAAGTTAGTGTTTAAGTGCATCCTGTCTTGATAGAGTCTCATTGAAGATTTCACCAGAGAGTGTTTGAAATGGCCCCCAATTGTGATAATATGTGGATCTGATCACTGTATGAGGCAGAAATAAAATAGGGCTATATATGAAAATATGTAATATGCAATATTATTGCAAAAAGTATTGCGATAAAATTTTTTCTTGCTATATAACATTTTACTATAGAAAAATACAATTTTTACTACACTGTAATAATGTTAGCCTTAAATTTTTAAACTGAGTCAAATTAACCTTATGAGTCCATTGAACTTATATTATGTTAAACTGACTTAAAACAGCTTGCGTAATTTATAAAATTAAGTTAGAACTTAGTTTAATAAGTTACAATGAACAAAAAACATATTTGCTGTTGTGCCTAATTGATCATATAATTTTTTAGTGTAGTATTTTTTCAAAATAATTTATTTATGTAATGATCATACTAAAATAAACAGCTAATACACATACTATATATATATATATATATATATATATATATATATATATATATATATATATATATATATATATATATATATATATATATATATATATATATATATATATATATATATAATTATACTAATTAAATATAATTCAGGCACAAAAGTCAAACATTTAAACTTTATAACACTACGAATAAGTAAAAATCTGCCCAGATATTCTGACTTTTATTTGTCATTTTCCTCTTTTGTCTCTACTCCCGCTTTTAGTATTTATTTTTAGCTCTAGGTTCTCCTTTGGGCCATTTTATTTAATAGCAGATCAGCACCTACTGGGGAGGCAGGGATAAAGATAGTAAGGCCCCATCTTATGTATTTATATTCAGTATATGATTATAAGTATATTTGGTTGAGGCTGGAAGGGCATCCACTGCGTAAAACATTTGCTGGATAAACTGGAATGCAGATTACATTTGTACATTTTTAAAAAAAAAAATCTGCAGATTTTAAGTTTAACAAACACAGAGATATTTGTTGATGAAATTTCTTTTTAAAGTAGACTTGTCATGTCCACATGAATAGGGATTTTTTTTTACTTGAATGCTCCTGTTAAGCAAACATTAAGCATTTAGTGCCCAAACCTCATCAATAATGAGAAAAGTAAAAAAATGTTTCTTGAGTATCAAAGTAGCAAATTAGAAAAATTTCTGAAGAATCATGTGACAATGACGACTGGAGTAATAAACGCTGAAACTAATTTATTTACTAGTCATTTAAACTGCCACAATACTGTATGTATCTATAACTCTATTTACAGTATATATTTGTTCCTAATCAAACAACTACATCCTTGGTGAGCATAAGAGACTTTCTGACTCCAAACTTTTGAACAGCACTGTAGCTTGAATACGTAATGATAAATTGCAATGTAAATATTAGTATTGGGTAGGGATTTTAGAATTCTTACCCCAAGTGCATACAATAAGTGTATGAGCCTACAAGTAATGAAAGAAAACACAGTAGAGAAAGAGAGGGAAATATGTTATAATTAGGGAAATCTGTTCCACTGTAACAAAAGAAAGCGCTATTCTTTGGGGTGTTGTAAATGATGAAGTTTTGTAGGTTTTATTAGCTGAGAAAGTGTAAGGTTATTGCAATAAATTTTATGAAGAACCAGGCAAAAAAAAAACTATTCAAACACAAGCAAGGCAAAATAAGTTGAGCATAACAGTGAAAAGGAAACCCATACGATATTTTTCTTTTTTCCCTGAAAAAAAAAACTGATTACTGCTGCTTGTTCAAACTACTTGTTTAAAATGAGCCATAACAACACAATTCTTGTGATTTATTTGGCCAATTTCTTTGTTTTATGTTTAGTCCATTTAAATTTGTAAACCATTAAGTTAACTTGAGCGTGTTGTGTTGGGACAACATTAAGGAATTGTGTTGGTCCAGCTACCTGGTTAGGGGATTTGTAGTTCCCAGCATGCTTTGCGTGTGATTGAATTAAGAGAGGGAAATGTTGACAATAAAAGTAATCTTAAATGTTTAAAGTTAATAGAAAGACTTGTTGGAGTTTAATCTTTACTTTAGTTTGAAGATTTAGAAGATTTTCATGTAATGATTTGAGTTTTGAGATGCAGAATCACCCATGCTTTGGGTGTTGGCAGCTTAATTAGCAAAAATGCAGTTTGCTGCTTTGCTTAGTGAACAATAACTGTCTTAAAATTAGTTCTGAGATTAGTCTCAATCAACTGTATGTGTAACTTATGAAATATGCTTAAAATGGCTCTTTTAGTTCATTTAGGATAAATTTTAATGAAACTAAGATACTTTGAAATGTACGACACATATTCACTTTTATTTGATAAAATCATGTTGGACCAACTCAATTGCATTTAATTGTCTAAATAGTTTTTTTTAGTTGGTGGTAAACAAATTTATTGAATGGAAATCCTGCCCTCAAAATTGAGTTCATCCAATGAGTTATTTTTTTCAGTGTGGCCAAAATATATTTTAAATATATTAAACTGTATCTGTGTTTTTCAACAAAATATATTTTATACTTTCAACTAAACCAATTTTCTAAATGTATATTAGGGTGAAGAAAATACATTTCCAAGCTTACAGTAAATGTGTATGAGATCAAAGTATACATTATTTATTTATATACATTGCATACATTTATATACATTATTTAACATGTATGTATATAATAATAATAATAATAATAATAATAATAATAATAATAATAATAATAATAATAATAATAATAATAATAATAATAATAATAGTAAGATATATGAATCTTATATACAATAATATATGTATTTTGATTGGTTGATGTGCAAATACAGACTTTATTAATGTTACATGAGAATGTATTTTCCTAAATATATATCTTCAAAAATTAATTTATTTTATTATTTAATTAATTAATTATCTATTAATTTATTTGTAGAAAATTTATGTATTCATGTAAATAAATTTGAAAATATTATATATATATATATATATATATATATATATATATATATATATATATATATATATATATATATATATATATATATATATATATATATATTTGAAGTCAGAATTATTAGCCCCCCCCCCCCTTTGAATTTTTTTTCTCTTTTAAATATTACCCAAATGACGTTTAAAAGAGCAAGGAAATTTTCACAGTATGTCTGATAATATTTTTTCCTCTGGAGAAAGTCTTATTTGTTCATTGTCATTATACAATGATTTGCCTAATTATTCTAACCTGCCTAATTAACCTAGTTAAGCCTTTAAATTGGCCTTTAAGCTGAATATTAGTGTCTTGAAAAATATCTTGTAAAATATTATTTACTGTCATCATGGCAAAGATAAAATAAATCCGCTGTTAAATATGAGTTATTAAAACTATTATGTGCAGAAATGTGTTGAAAAAATAAACAGTGGGGCCAATAATTTGGGGTGGCTAATTATTCTGACCTCAACTGGGTCAACTTTAAAACAACCACTTTCATGAAAACAAGTATATGAGGTCAAGGTTGGACCTTATTTCTATGTACACACGCAACTTGAGGGATACAACATGAGTAGAAGAACTTCACCCTAAAGTTGATCCCTTTTTAAGCAAAGTAAACACCTTTCAATGAATAAGAACTTCAAAACACATGAGCTGCCAGCTTGACAGATTGCCACAGCTCTTATGTGCCATGTAAACACAGCTCTTTTCCTGGTTTTGAGTAGGTGACACTTAAAATACACAGTATATGCTTCCTTGTTTGTTGGCTTCATAATAGGCTCATAACATAAATTACTCAAACACAGATGCTCGCAGTGGACCCAGGAATGATTGCATGAGTCACCGAGCTGCCTCTCATAAAGGTTACGGATCAACATTCGCTCTCCAAGCTAGCGATAAGGATGACATTTCCATGTGTGTGTGTGTGTGTGTGTGTGTGTGTGTGTGTTAAAGCAAACAGTGTTGACATGGAGACATATAATGAAATCCTAACTCCTGTCTTTCAAAAAGTCTGATATCAATATACACAAGTGCAAATCAACTGTGCAGAAAACTTTAAGAAAACATAATAAAAAGTGGGCAACTTAAGTTTGCTCTTATTTGCCACAGTAATCGAGGCTAGTGTATGATTAGAGAGATACAAGAAAAATGTTGTATAAATATTACACTCATTAAGCTGCTCATTAAATCCTGTAACAATATTAAGCAGTGTAAAAAAATCTTCACTTAGTTTTTTATTATTTGTCATTTATTATGTTATTTCCCTGTTATTTCATTATGTTATTTTTATTGATAATAAAAAAAAATTGCATAACAAAATAATGTGTAAAAGAAGTATTAAAATATCTGTAGTCCTCCTCAGTGTTGGGGAAAGTTACTTTTGAAAGTAGTGCATTACAATATTGAGTAACTGCCCCAAAAAGTAACTAATTGCATTACTTAGTTACTTTTTATGGAAAGTAATGTGTTATATTACTTTTGCATTACTTTTTCTTACCTGGCTGAGGTTTGATCTCTTTCAGAACTTGTGTGTTTTTCACCTTTTTTTTTTTATAGAGAAGCTCTGCATTTAACAGCCACCTACACTGTAAAAAATGATTTTTGGGGCTTGTAAATAAAGAGAGCATAATTCAAGTACATTTTACAAATAAATCATATTTTGTCTTTTTACTTCAAAATGTCACGTTTAATTCAATAAGCTACTTAATACTTCTTTTTAATTTATTGTGCTTAAAAAACAATAGTAAATTCAAATGGATATACCCAAGTAATATTTACTTAGTGTTTCGTAATAATGCAAAAAAAGACAGACGCGAGTAAAACTTACTTCACAAAGTCAGTAAGTCTAAGCGCATGCTCTCTGATTCAAACTTGGCACGGGTGGAGCAGATGAGAGCAGCCGAACATTTCCTCACACAGACTGATGTGATATTTACAAGGTAAGTTACATTATTTGTTTATTGATCAATTTGGATTCGTTTGCAGAAAGGTATAGAGCTAATGTCTGCAGTTTTGGTGGTTAAAGAGAATGCCCGAAGTGAGTGAGTTAGCTAAAGCTCCGATTAGCATAAGCATATTAGCAAACAACATCTGTGTCTAAAACAACTGAGCTGCATTCTAAATATAATCTACAGAAAAGTATAATCTACAGTGAACTTTAAGATGATTTTTTTTTACTAATACGAGTGTCCAAGCATATCGGTAAATTGCAATAAGGACATAATTAACCGAACATTAAAGTTACCCTCCCTGCTGTCTGCACTCTAAATTCGAGTTATCTTAGATTGGACAGCCTCAGAACTCATTTGAGCCCAGAATGATAAGTTACCTGAGCCCTGAGAGGCCAAAACATGACATAGAAAGACATATTTATTAATCCATCCACATTAACATATGCAAATATACTCCTTATTAAACTATAGTGATATATATTCTAGTAACATTACTGAGTATGTTCAGGCAGCCTCTATACTTGTGAAACATTTATTGCTGATAATTGAAGAGTCCAAAATAAATTACCTGATCAAATTTTAAATCAGTAATATCATTGTATGTTTATTTAATTTTCTGACATTAACATTCCTAATATGTTTAACAGATTTCTCTCACCATTCAAGCTCATGCAAGGTAAGTTGGATAGCACATTTATAGATATACTAATGTAATCAACATGTGTGTGTGTGTGTGTGTGTGTGTGTGTGTGTGTGCGTGTGTGTGTGTGTGTGTGTGTGTGTGTGTGTGTGTGTGTGTGTGTGTGTGTGTGTGTGTGTGTGTGTGTGTGTGTGTGTGTGTGTGTGTGTGTGTGTGTGTGTGTGTGGTTGGCAAAAATAGTTGATTTGACTACTAAATGGTAAATGTGTTACATTTTATTTCATTTATCTTAGATCAGTAATGAGAACAGAAGCATAACCAGAACCTCCCTGTAGCCAGCCTTTCTGCAAAAACTGGACTACATTTACCAGGTAAATATATACATTGCACATCCAATTTCCAGCTGCATCCTGACTTATTAGATATGCAGTTATATGTAGATGGAGATTTACACTGTTACTGGTTAATGACCACTAAAGTTTACTTTTGTATTAATCAGCAAGTTGAAGACAAGTGAGATGCCGTGATCCACTGCTTGCTTTCCGACCTGGGAGAATCATCTCAGGAGCTCATTGAAGACTCCCAGGTACATTAAAAATGTCTAAATTAGTTTTAACTTTGGATATGTAAGGTTCTTTAAGTGTTAAAAACATGTTAGTATTTTTATCCCCCAATTTTTTTAATTTTGGTTAACTTTTAAAAACTTTAATCACTTTATGCAACAGAGCACAGGTCTCTAACATCAATACAGTCTATTATATCATAAAGCAAGAGGTAACAATGATAACATTGCAACTAACTTTACAGTATTTTAATCACTTTGCACTTATTTGTGTATTTGACAGAATCGTTGTGAAGATCATTTTACTGGGCAGTACTACAGAAGAGGAAGATGCCAACATAGATGACCCCATCATTCTCTCTGAAAGGACTTTTTAAATTTGTTTAATAAGAAGTTTAATTCAAATTAAAGTACTGAATGAAAATGTCTGGTAGTGTTTTTAATTAAGAAACAGTTTAAATAAACATTTAAATATATTGCTATTTTAGATTTATTTTTATCCAATATTCCCAGTTATCTTTTTTAGTTATCCTGAGTAAACTTTACTTCAAAATGTTAAATAAAATATGTTGATGAAATTTCATTCAAAAGTTTGAAGTAAAGTTTACTCAGGATAACTAAAAAAGATAACTGGGAATATTGGATAAAAATAAATCTAAAAATAGCAATATATTTAAATGTACAACTTAAGTAAATTTTACAAACAAAAAGTCAATAAAATCTACTTAGAATTTCCCAAGTAAACTTAACTTAACATTTCTAATTAAATGTACTAATAATTATGGTTAGTCTTTTACTTGGCAAAGCTTTGAAGATTTACTAGCCTTTTCTGAGTGAAAAATATTTCCAAGCTTTTTTCAAGTAAACCCTACTCCTCATTTTTTACAGTGTATATAACCTACACCTTAATTTTCCTTTTAAAAAATGTAGGATAAAATTATATTTTGAGAACTTTCTAAACGCTGAGCTATACATGCTGTAAATACAGATTAATGAAAGCATGTAATGTAATGTGTTGGCTACTTTTAAATGTTTTGTGTTATTAGTTAAGTAAAATCACTGTCTATTGAGATAAAGATTCCAATAAAGCCTAAGAGTACTTGAACATGAAATAATTTATATTAAGGCCAACACAGATTTTAAACCTTTAAAATGTTTAATAACAGAATGAACAGTAAGACGATAAAAACAACCCCAAATCAAAATAAATCTTTAAGCTTTATACATTGAATACATTTCTTCACGTGGCACTCAACAAATGTGTAAACTTCTTCCCAAAAGAGAAAAAAAAATCGTACTATATTACAAAACACTTCTACAATAGACAGTGGCTGCATCTTCTCAACAATAAAAGCAACAATAGTTTTTTTAGTTTAGTTGAATTAATTGTTTTACCTGGAGAATGTGAACCGATGTCAATTGTTTGTTGTTTAGCTGGAGATGGGGTCCGGGTGTAATGCTTTGCATCTGTTTTTTTTTTCGATGTCATGTTTCTTGCAGTTTCAAGAGATTTATTTATTCATTTTCTTTTTGGTTTAGTCCCTTTATTAATCCGGGGTTGCCACAGTGGAATGAACCACCAACTTATCCAGCACATGTTTTACGCAGCAGATGCCCTTCCAGCTGCAACCCATCTCTGGGAAACATCCATACACACTCATTCACACTCATACACTAAGGACAATTTAGCCTACCCAATTCACTTGTACCGCATGCCTTTGGACTGTGAGGGAAAACTCCATACAGAAACGGCAACTGAACCAGCCGAGGCTCAAACCAGCGACCTTCTTGCTGTGAGGCGAAAGCACTACCTACTGCACCACTGCGTCGCCCTCAAAGAGATTTACTTACACATAATCTACACTAGGCATGGGCTGGTACAAGATTCTGACAGTATGATAACCTTGGATAAAAACATCCTGGTTTGACGATATTGTGATTACTGCTCTAAAATATATTCTTTTTAAATGTCTGAGTAAAAAACAAAACATTTTTTTTTTCATTTTTGAATGCAGTATATTTTATTTTGATAAACATTAATTCTTTTGGAACAGTAAACATGTCAGGCTAAATAATTCAAATAAATCATAGACTTTTACTGTCTGCATTTGTTTCAAAAACACTGATTTCCTTACAACTTAAAACGCCATCAATGAATATCTTTTCTGCTGGAGATACTGTTGTCCTAAGAAACAAACAAACAAAAAAAACAACAACTTACATATACCGTAGGAACAGTATAGGAGAAAATTTTGGCGGTTTTAAAACCTTGACTTTTCCAAACCGCGGTATACCTTGAAAAGGGTTAATGTCCCATGCCCAATCTACACCTAACGACAATCCACTTCTTTTTATACAGTATATATATATAAAGTTGAAAGTTTTTTGTATAATTCCCAAATTATATTTAACAGGGCAAGGAAATTTTCACAGCATGTCTGATAATAGCTTTTCTTTCTGAAAAAGTCTTATTTGTTTTATTTCGGCTAGAACAAAAGCAGTTTTTATTTTTTTAAGAACCATTTTAAGGACAAAATTATTAGCCCCTCTAAGCTAATTTTTTTTCCGATTGTCTACAGAACAAACCATCATTATACAATAACTTGGTTAATTACCCTAACTTGCCTAGTTAACCTAATTAACCTAGTTAAGTTTTTAAATGTTACTTTAAGCTGTATAGAAGTATCTTGAAAAATGTCTAGTAAAATATTATTTACTGTCATCATGACAAAGATAAAATAAATCAGTTTTTAGAAATGAGTTATTATGTTTAGAAATGTGTTGAAAAAAAATGTTCTCTCTGTTCAACAGAAATTGAGGAAAAAAATAAACGGGGGGGGGGTTAATAATTCAAGGGGGCTAATAATTCTGACTTCAACTGTATATATATAATTTTTTAAATACAATGATTAAATACAGTAGAATGAATATCGAAAAGGCATCATTATTTGCTAGCAACAGTGGTTAGCAGTGTCACCTCACCGCAAAAAGGTTGCTTGTTCGAGTCCCGGCTGGGCCAGGTGGCATTTCAGTGTGGAGTTTGCATGTTCTCCCAATGTTCGCATGGGTTTCCTCCCACGGTCTAAAGACATACGGGTGTAGGTGAATTGAATAAATTAAATTGGCCTAGTCTATGAGTGTAAATTAGTGTGTATAGGTGTTTTCCAGTACTGGGTTGCAGCTGCAAGGGCATGCACTGTGTAAAACATATGCTGGAATAGTCGGGGGTTCATTCCACTGTAGTGACCCCTGATGAATAAAGCGACTAAGCCGAAAGAAAATGAATGAATGAATCATGATTTACTGAAACTTTACTGAGACTAACATGAAGAAAAACTCAATATTAAAATGCTGCTCATTATGGTAATGAGAATATGACAGTAAATGGGCTTAATTGTGATGCAGATGAAGTCAAAAATCTAATAATTATTTGCTTTGTCTTTTTGAATAAGAATAAGAACAAAGTATTTTCCTAAATCCTCATTGATTAATATTATGATTAATTCAAAGAAAGCACAAAGCTAATTGGTTTAATAATTCATGAGAAAATTCATAGAAGTACCTAGCGAGTAGATACTCAGATCTCGTAGTTATTCAAATTTTTTGCAAGCACAAGTGTACTGACAGCACCAATCAGAGTAAAACTGACTAAAATGACAGATACCGTTTCCTTCCGACTGGGCTATATGTTTGATTTGCCTGTCAGTCCTCGTTTGATTTTGAGGAAGTTTATTTTCAAAAAGAAAAGCACTTCAGGCGTGCAGCTTGCCTGTGTTCGAACACTGGTAAGAGCTGACATATGTGTGGTGTTGTTTCAATCTGAATTTTGTTGAAGAAAACATCCTGTCCCTGCAGTGCGACGGCGCTGAAAGATCACTCAAGCAAGATAACATATGCTTATCATCAGAATCCAGAGCCAAGGGCGGGAAAACACTTCATCGAATGCAAAACACATACTGTACAATGGCTTGAAGATAAGCCCATCTGCACCGACTCTCTGTGATTTGTACATGTATATTTTATATCTCTACTCATAATCAGTTCACACCAAGGACATTAACTATAACAGTAATTATAAAGTTGTAAATTGTCGTCTAATTTTATAAGAATAGCCAAGCTCATGCCAAAACCGAATGAAAATAAAACAGTGAAACAGTATTCTTGATTATTAAATTTAAGCACTGCTACGAGTGAGATATTGGGTTTACAACAGTTTGACGTCAAAAAACCTTTTGTATGAGGAACTACTTTCTTCTGCCATTCATTCATATCTACAGCTGACCATCAAAACAGCAGAAACCGTTGCCAATTAACAAACAACTAGTAGGCTATTTGAATGATTCTCTTGCATAATATAGAGCATTATAATGTCTAAAGTGATGACAAAACAGAGGATTTTGCTGACATTTTAAGATTATGAGGCTGCTGAACGGTATGAAATGTCATCAGTCTACAGAGATCTCCCAGTATTTCTCTGCTGCAACTGGGATTTCACAAAAGTGGACCCCCAAAAAACCTAGATTACTATGGTATAAATGCAGCAATACAAAATACAAAAGAGATCGACTTAGAATGTCACTTACCTGTTTTATAATGATTTATTCAGCTGTAGATTTAAATTAAAATTTACACTGAGAAAACCATTTTTCTCCCTCTAAGAACTTATTATATGGTCTCTGTCACCATCTTGTAACGTCAATCATCACATTCTTTACTCTAGTCATGCTTAATTAGTACAAAATTTGTACTACAAAATATTTGTATTAAATATTACTGCAATTTATATCAAATGTCATTTATTGATCAATAACATTTAACGAACAACAATATAAAGATGAGTAAATCAGTCAAAAGTATATTAAGCTAAACATAACATTGCAGTCAAATATATTTGTGCTGGAGTAAATAACTGATGAATGTGTCCAAAAAATAACATTTTACAGCATACCTGTCAACATCAGGATGTGATTGCATGAGTCATTGACCCCCACCCCTTTAAAAAAAATCCCTAAATTACTAAATACTGTATGTTCTTCTGCAGCTGTGTACGGTAAGTAATATGTTTTAATATTATTATTTACAAAAGAAAATATAAATAGCATACATTAGCAAATAAATTAGCAAACAGTTTAGCCTTTTAAAATTAATAGCTATTATAAAGAAATAGAATCGAGCTTTTAAATCTCATCTTTTCTTCACTGTATAACTTACACATTGATTAAAGAGCACCGAATAAATGTCTCATTTATTTAGATTGTTCGTTTGATTACAATTAATAACAGAGGTTTCACTTTAAAAATGCACACATCTAACGTTATAATGAAAGCATTCAATTGCTTCCCTAGCTTTTTATGCTCATTTAAGACAAAATTAGTTTTGTTTAAAAAAAAAACCCATCAAGATCGACATTTTTAGATGTTATTATTATTATTAATTATGTGTATAAGTCTGTTCAAACATGCACCCAAAACCCAGACTTTCGCTCTGCTTCAAATCGCGTGTACAGAATCTGTTTAGAAAACAGCATCTATTTATCACTTTGGAGCGTGTCAGCTGATAGTCACGCACCGATATATGATTGTTTTGAGGAATACATAGGAGGGGCGACGGCACCTGTAATAAAAAGGCCCCTGGTGGTTTGGTGGTATAGGTTGCGTATAGCGAGGATCGGCTCTTTAATGTTTATTGCCACCCTTCAGAGATAGACTGAAAATACGGGAGAAATACGGGAAAATACCTTTATGGGATGATAGCGGGAACTGTAAAATATGGGAAAATCCTGGGAAAAAACGGGAGGGTTGACAGGTATGTTTTACAGTAGACTAAAATAAAGACAAAAGTATCCAATCGCAGCAACCACCCCAACAATAACCAACCGATAACCAATAACCAACAATAACTTAGTCAAATTCAGTGCTGCAAATAACAAAACTAGTTTTAACTTGTCTATTACTTGGCCAATGACAAAGAAATAAGCTGGATAATCAATGGCATACCATGCGTTAAAGGATTTTAAATGCACTTCACATCGGGTGGTTCTTTGCCTCCACGTTATGCATTAAAATCCTTTAATGCACAGCAAATTTAATTTTATAATTCATTTATGTATGGTAATGCAGGAGATGCTTCACTACACTGAATAAACTGTTTATATGGAAAAATGGTTTCTCACATCAACAGTACTTTGGCTAATCTGTAACATGTTTACCCTTAAAATAGTTTACAATGTATCTATTGTTTATAATTTGCCTGGATAAATGTTGTTTTATTATATGTCACATATTTTAGATACTGTATTTAGGACCAGCAGACCGCATTACTCATTCATTTATTATTTCATTTATATAGTCTCTGCAAACAGTGACTGACTGTCAAACAACTTTGACAAAATTGCAGTGGACGTAAAGGCTATAATCTGATTGATTATGAAAGACACACAGGTTGCAGCATATGCTTTCTCTAAATTCAGACCATCACTGCACCTTTAAGCAACAGTTGACGACACTACAGCACAGACATACTGTATAATAAACAGAACATTATTTAGCATTGATATGGAAACTATTATAGTTATAAGAACATTTAAATACAGTAGTTTATGGCAAATGTCAACAAAATCGTTAACAATTTCCCTTTATAAAATTAATGTGTCATACCTCAATATTAATGCTAAACATTTACAAGTAAAAACAGGTGGTGTTATAAAGAGTTGGTGACTAGAATCCTAAATTTAAATGATGAGGCATGAGTTTGAGCTGGCATCAGTGAGAGCATAAGAGTTCTGAGTCTGTCATCGCCATGGCCATGAAATGCATATCCATCATTGCAGACAGGATTCACCTGCGCAGACATGCATGTAATCTGTCTCTCACTGAAACTCATTAATCATTGCAGCTTAAGCGCAGCTAACTCATAAACCTGCTGTTGGTTTTACTAGCGCCGCCCTAGTGCTGTAGCCACTATGTGTGATTAAGTTTACAAAGGGCAAAGCTTCTTCAAACTAAAGCCTGACCTAAAGCACATGAGAGATTCAACACACATATAATAGCAATGTGGCATTAGCATAATGCTAAGCTAACAACATAATTACAGTAGCATTTTGGAGCAGCTGTCGTCTATATATGAGGCTGTCTAGGTAGGAAGAGCAGTAAGTATTACTGTAATCTACAAGCATACAAGCTTGTATATTGAACAGCTTTGTTGTTTAAAAGCACATGTCTAGTTTTGTCATCTAAATAGAGTGTCAGGATGAAGATAGGACCAATCTTTCAGAAACAAAATGGGTTTTAAACAGATTGTCAATGAAATGCACTGACTGTTTCATGGAGATGTGCCCTAAGAGACAACCGAAAGATGGAAATCTCCAGCCAGCAGACAGCGATGAGGCTTGTGTGTAATATGTAGGTTTCGCGCCTCCCCAGACCTCATTTCAGATACAGCTCGATGCCCTCATCTCTCACAAACCGCTAATGTGCTGAGTGCATAATGTGTTTATGGGTCAATGACAAATAAGGGTGTCCAGGACATTTAGAAGGTGAAATCCTTTAGAGATCTGTGTAAAATGTGTGTATTAAGATAGAAGGAATGACTTTTTCATTTTATGCTAGATATACTGTACATAAAACTGTTTTTGTTTTATCATTTTGAAATATGACTTCTACTACTTCTGCTGATAATATATACAGTACTTATATAAAACATTCATTCATATATTCATGGCTTAGTCCTTTTATTCGTCAGGGGTCGCCACAGCGTAATGAACCGCCAACTCATTCAGCATATGTTTTACACAGTGGATGCCCTTCCAGCTGCAACCCAGTACTGGGAAACATCCATACACACTCATTCACACACTATACGGCCAATTTCATTCATTTATTTTATTTTCGGCTTAGTACCTTTATTAATCAGGGGTCACCACAGTGGAGTAAACCGCCAACTGATCCACATATGTTTTACACAGAGAATGCCCTTCCAGCCGCAACTCAACACTGGGAAACACCCACACACTCTTACATTCACACAAATACACTACAGCCAATTTAGTTTATTCAATTAACCTATAGCGCATGTCTTTGGACTGTGGGGGAAACCAGAGCACCTGGAGGAAACTCACACGAACACGGGGAGAACATTCAAACTCACACACAGAAACTGACCCAGCCGGGACTGGAACCAGTGACCTTCTTGCTGTGAGGCGACATTGCTATCCACTGAACCACAATGTTGCCCTTATCTTATTTTATTATTTAAATTACTTTATGTGAATTGATTCAAAATATTAATTACTCTTGTGATTCAAGTTGAACATAGTTACACCACCTCAGTGTCACGTGATATTTTGTTTTTACAAATTTAAATGACAGCATATTTTAAACTGGCTGTTATTTGACAGCGTGGCAGACTTGTAGTTTCAAATTATCTAATTATTTTATTTAATATCCAATGATTGATAATAATTGTGAAAGAAAAATAATTTTTTACCAAACTTGGATGCTTATGAAATATTGTGTTTCTATCTAAAATTGTAATTTCAGGGCCTTAGCAAGAAATATATGATGTATTTTTGTTCATTTCCTTGTCTTGTGTGGAAAAGTACAGTAGTTCCGTAATGTAACAGAATAACTGATATAAGCGGGAAAAAGGCCTCCCTTCCTTGTCACACTCTGCAGCGACCTGTGTTTCTGTATGACTGTCTGACCCTCTTGCAAGAGAATAAAATCATCTTTAAATATTATCGGACATGTTTGTCTCTTATTCAGTGATGCAATTTTAAAATTGCCATGACAATAATAGTGACAGACGAGTCTCTACATTGATCCCGTGGGCCAGCCTGTACACCCGCCAGTGACCTAATCACACCTGCAGCTTTTCCTCAATGGACGTCCAGCGTTCTCCAGCCTCCGGCGCCTAGACTGCAGCTCTGCACAAGAAGTTTGCCCAGAGGAAAAATGGTCATGCCCAACTGAGCCTGGTTTCTCTCTAAGTTTTTTCATTCACTTTCGTCAATTGGTGAAGTTTGCGTATGGCCACTGTTACCACTGGCTTGCTTGGTCTGAGACTTGTTGAGATGCACATCGATGGATTTGCTCTTCAGTGTTTGGACTTTCAGTAGTGAAAATTAAACCATACTGAACTGAACTAAACTGAACTTCAACTCTGAAAACTGGACTGGCACAGTTTCAATTTACTATAATCTTCTGTTAAACTGCTTTGACACAATCTACTTGGGCGATGTCGACCAATGTGGCATCGTACGTTGTCTAATGTGAAACGTCGCAATGGACGATGGCATCGTCGTCGTAGGCAGCAATGAATTAATTATTTATGAATAATAAATTAATTCATAACAAATTAATTATTTGTAGCCTACAGTTTTAATTACCTGGCCCGCATGGTCTTTGTTTTACCCATAACCTAATCATAAATAAATAAAGATAAGTTACACACAAATTACCACCTGTCAATCACTTTTTCTGCAGGACTCTGGCATGAATCTGTGTCGTTATAATGGTGTCGACAAACTTGGTTGGTAAAAAAAGGTGCACAATTAACAGAAACAAACCAACAGTATCTGAGGTTTTCGCTATAATTACTAAGTACACGTGTGAAAGCGAAAGATTGAAGCAGCGTATGATGCTGTGACACGTTACCTGATAGATTCATCGTTAAATAGAGACAATATTAATTAAATATCACATTTAAAAACTATAGTGAGATGCGATCCAGCGGTACATCCTTGATAAACGACGTGCACTGCTCTCTGGGCTGACTGCTGGATCTCAGACGCTGCAGAGCATGACAAAGTGTTTGTGTGTGTGTGTGGTCTCGTGATGTGCGTTTTCAGCGGTATAGTGTGAACGGAGATCTTTTCAGAAATGCTAGGTGAAACGCCAGTGTGGACATGGATAGTTTTCATTCTAAAATGCCCTTTTAAAACTAAGACGTATTAGTGTAAATGGGGCCTGAGTGTGTATTTTTCGTGAGCGGGTTGCTGCTGCGATGGGGGCGGTGCGGAGGATCGAGATGCTGGCTCAGCATTGTGATGTCTATCGGTGATGCACGATGGCATCGTCTATCGACCCAACCCTACAATCTACATAATAAAAGCGCTATAGAAATAAAGATGAATTGAATAATACAAAAAAGCTTAGTCATACCAAACTAAATATGCCAAGGAATGTTAACCTCCTAAAATTATTCTAATGAATTTTAATAAGACTACAGTTTATCAAGTCACTCTCATTTTTCAATACATTTCTGAATAATCCAGACAAAAACAAAATGAGCGTCACATTACTGACTCATTTATAATAGCTCTCCGAGTTTTTTAGGAGCAGATTTTTATGCAGTCTTTCAGAAATGATTGGGCTTCCTCATTAAGCCAACAATAACCTTCACATATAAATCTTAATAGGGGTGATTTATAGCCCGCTGTAGGAGCCAGAGCATTCAGCCCAACACAAACAGTCCCTTTCAAAGCAGCAGACATTACATTTACTTCTCTGCCTCACAAAATCCATGCATCGTGAGCCTTCAGGTCTGTGTGTGTGTATGTGCTGTCGCCCTGAGAGAGTCATATTTAAAGAACAATTAAGAATCCACTAGATCAAATATAGTGCTGATGTTAGATCAGGACCCAGGAGCGTTTCCAAGCATTCATGACTCTGCATGTTTTCGAAATAAATTGCCAAGTCAGTGAATATATCTGCTTTGAATGCGCTTCATCAGGTAAACAGCGGCGGTAAATAACACAGCAGGGGGAAAAGTTTTCTTGAAAAGTTCACAGCACCGTGTGTGTGTGTAAAGTGAATAGGTGCACTGGGTGAGAAATGAACATTGTCAGTACTTCGTTTCTGACAATGATGAATTTGAATTCACAAAGTAAACTGCAGATATTATTCCAGAGAGCTTGCAGGAAAGGCATTAACCCGATAAGGAGCAGTGAACTGTGGCGTCATGTGATCATTAATGTCATTAATCATGACTGACCTACATTAATACTGATTATAAAAGTAATACAGCTGATGGCCATTATTAAAGGCAAATTAACCAATGCACATGCAGGCACATACACACACACATAGACATACACACATATTCAGAAGGGAAATGACATGCAATGTATTGGAAGTTTCAGAATTATTATCATAATTTCTTTTTGAATTATTCAATTAATTTTATACATTAAAACTATTTTTTAAACATAAACTAATTATTAATACTGTTTTCAAAATAAAATTAGTTCATTAAAAACTAATGCAATGCAAATATGTTTTGTATTTAAATATGGTAACCTTATCAGTAAACTGTAGGATAGTAAATCTGAGCAATTCCATGCAAATGTCAAAAAAAGTTTTCACCAAAATACAGAAATAATTTTTTGTGTAAACAAGTATTTTACAGTACTTTAGAAATACTCAAAAATGTATCTGTCAGTGTTTTCAAACAATTATATTTGATTTACCAAAACCACACAAGTGCCAATTTCACATCGGTCACATCCATATCAGAGAGACGTCACATCCATGACGACACTTTTTCCTCATATATGCAAAAATGTCAAATAAAATGAAATCAATCATTTTTGTTCTATAGAGAGCAACTCTTATCCTGTTGATTATCATTGTTTCTTTTGGGTTGTGCAGTTTAATTCACATGAATACTGCAAACTCGCATACTTTTTGGTCACATCCATAACGCATGTTTAGTTTCTTAATTTAAAGTACAAAAATGTTTACAGATTAGGCATGAGCTGGTCTAAGATTCTGACGGTATGATAACCTTGGATAAAAATATCATGGTTTCAAGGCATCACAGTATTGTGATTACTGCTCTAAAATATATTCTTTTTAAATGCCTGAGTAAAAAACAGCACTTTTTTCCCCTTTGAAAACAATATATTTTATTTTTTGAAAGATTTATAATATTTCGAAGCAGTAAACATGTCAGGCTAAATAATTCAAATAAATCATTGACTTCTGCTTTCTTCATTAGTTTAAAAAACACAGATTTCTTTACAATTTAAAACAGCATCTTTGGATATTTTTTCTGTAAATAAAAAATCTTACACATACCTTAGGAACGGTATTACAGAAAACGTTGGCCGTTTTAAAACTTTGACTTTTCCAAACCGCGGTATAACTTGAAAACGGTTATCGTCCCATGCCTATTACAGATTGATATTTTTCTGATCCCATAAGTCTGTGGTTAGTTTTTTTGGAAAATATAAACAGATGTTTCAATATAATGTTTACATATACTTTCTCTGTGATTTCATGATTTGAGTTTTTACTGCAAATGTCACATCCAAAATGCTAGAATTGTTCCTCTGCTATTGTACAAAAATAATAAATAAATAAACAAAACATATATAAAGTATTCATAATAATAATGAGGCCATAATAAAAGCAAAAACTCTGCAAAACCAACTTTTAACAAGAAGTTTCAAGAGTTCACAATAGCTGATGATTGATAATAAAACTTGAACTTCCCCGACTTGTTAATGGCTAATAATAACAGATTATAGGGATAGCTATACAGCTTACTAAGAGCATGTCTGTAGTGCCAATTTAGTATGGTCAAATTACTTATATTGCGTGTTTTGGACTGTGGGAGGAAACCTGGGAACCTGGGGGAAACCCACGCGAGCACGTAGAGAACACGCAAACTCCACACAGAAATATTAGGTACGTTCGACTTGAACCACGGCTGCAGCCAGTGAGCAATGAGATTAGCTGAGCGGGCGGGGACGGAATTGAAAACAGAGCCGTCATGACGGACACTTCGGGGCTCAAAGTTGCTGCAGTCAAGATGACCGATCACATGGCGTAATCAACTATTTTTTCATATTTATTGCAACAACAAAATATTTACTGTACAAATAAAACAGAATACAGTCACTGCAAACTTTAGTTCATTTTCAACAATAAGGGAATCATGAATTAAATTTAAGTAGCCTATATAACAAACCTATGAGAGAAATAAGGGTGAAATGAGAGAGCACAGGAAAAGGAAATAAATATCAACGAACAGGCATATTAAACAAAGGAATAAGCTCAAATTCTAGAAGTTCAAACATCACTCTTTATGCTACTAGATGTTGAATGGTATGTTATTGTTTCAGTTCTTGTTAGAACATGCTAAAAAGGGTTTTATATACGAATTATTATGTCAGAATTATTAGCCCCCCTTTGAAATTTTTTTCTTTTTTAAATATTTCCCAAATGATGTTTAACAGAGCAAGGACATTTTCACAGTATGTCTGATAATATTTTTTCTTCTGGAGAAAGTCTTATTTGTTTTATTTTGGCTAGAATAAAAGCAGTTTTTAATTTTTTGAAAACCATTTTAAGGTCAAAATTATTAGCCCCTTGCATTTTTTCCATAGTCTACAGAACAAACCATCATGATACAATAACTTGCCTAATTACCCTAACCTGCCTAGTTAACCTAATTAACCTAGTTAAGCCTTTAAATTGCCTTTAAAGCTGAATACTAGTGTCTTGAAAAATATCTAGTACAATATTATTTACTGTCATCATGGCAAAGATAAAATAAATCAGTTATTAGAAATGAGTTATTAAAACTATTATGTTTAGAAATGTGTTGAACAAATCTTTTCTCCATTAAACAGAAATTGGGGAAAACAGGGGGGCTAATAATTCAGAAGGGGCTAATAATTCTGACTTCAACTATAAATATATATATATATATATATATATATATATATATATATATATATATATATGTATGTATATGTATGTATGTATGTACAGTATATATGTACAGTATATATGTATATATATATATATATATATATATATATATATATATATATATATATATATATATATACACACACACACACACACACACACACACACACACACACACATATATATAAATATATAAATATATATATATGCCACGTGACAGTCATGTGGCGTCGGCGCAGTGTCAAGCCGCACAAAATTTCTTACCGCCATGCACCGCTTTAAGACAGATTTCGATCGGTCTGCGCAGCGCTGCATGAATTTGAGCGCACCTGTTGACTGCTCCAGTAAGGACATTTAACCAGTGACATTCTTGTTGTGAGGCAACAGTGCTAATCACTGGGCCACCGTGTCGGCCATTTCAGAAAAAGAAGAGAGGTGAGAGGAGTAGGGGCGGGAGAGGGGATTCTTTAAGATGAAGATACTGAGGTAAGAAACTTATTTACGTATAGTAACCACGTGATCCTCTCAAAATTAGTTTATAAATAAACTTCACTTAGAACGGCATCCAGTATTATTATTTTGTTTCTTAAGAGGAGATTTTACATTCTGTATTACTTGTTTAAATGCAATTTTGAATAAATTTATAAATAAATCAAGGCAAACAGCATTACACTACTACTGCCCCATATCCCTCGCAGAGCTGATCTTTATTAGCAATCATTTCTTGGCAAGACCTGAAACCAGGCACGACACTGCTAAATCAGCCACTCATTCAGACAGAACCCAGAGGAGTCTTCAAAACCCAGATGAGTTTAACATCTCCATGTTGAGCTGCGGGTAAATGACTAAATAATTAAGACGGAAGACAGCAGGCCTGTGTTTAGATCTGTGTCTTCTGTGTTAATCTGCCTGGACCCCTCAGCTCATTCGCCTTTCCCCCGAGCTCCAGCCTCCAGAGTCTCCGGCAGAGACGTGGTGCTCCGAAGCAGCTGCCCCCTGAAATCCCAGCATACTTCACTCCAGTGTTTATCAACCAGATTAACATGTTGACAGCCCCACCATTTGGAAACAGTTCCACGATTTATGTCCCGGGCAGGTTTCCAAAGGGCTGTGAAAAACAAAGAGCGACAGGACGCACTGAAGGGCCTTTACGGTCATTTGCACAGCCCGTTTTCAGTGGGACATGTTTAGACAACAACTTCTGTGGTGGAGAGGCCTTTGAAGACTTTCAAACATCTGCGGGTGAACAGCCCGCGTCTCTGATCTTGTGTGTTTGTACACTGTGGTGGTTTTGAGGGCTATATTAGCATCTCTGTGTTTTAATGCTGACTGTGAGCAGATTGTGCTTAATCCTGTTTTAAAGCCTCTATTGGTTAAGTTTCAAAATATATCACAGCAGATGATATGACATCTTTTAATTGTTAATTGTTAAGATGACCTAATGATTTTCTGTTCAATTACAATAGACCGAGAGGAAGAATAAAAGCTGTTACTTTGACATCTTGAAGTGGACGAGAAATCACTAACATCCTGTTTGCATTGTTTAGAGCTGATGAAGCAACTGAAACAGCTGCTTTTTTTGTGATTAATTTAATGAAGTAGTAAGCCCTGTTAAAGCCCTCTCACACTGACTACGTTTGCATGGACATCAGTAATCAAATTGTTTACCTTAATCTAAATAAGGCAATGATATGGTCAAGGTGTTTACATGAATTACTTTTAGAATGTTCCTTTCATGTCCTCGTTTACATGTTAAAGTACAAAGGTCGATTAACATCATTGCGTCACCATGCCATCCAATGTTTCCTCCGGAGTTTCATGTAATTTCGGGTGTTTAAATTTTAATTTTTCGACTTTAACTGCAGTTTGGCACTTTCACTTTTATTCAGAAACATTTCATTCATGCCCCCGTGGCAAACTCTGAGGTATTGGATGCGAGTATGAAGTAAGGACTGGTGGGAGAGTGTTTGGTGATGATGATGGAGGGTGTCTTTAGGAGTTCACAGTGTGTGTGCAGTCAGACATGCGGGTGTTGTGGTCCTTTACTGACTCGGTGGGTGCAGAGAATAGTGTCAAACAGCCGTGTGTGTATGGAACATCCTGTCGCAAAATGTGGCGAATAGTCCTACATGGCGGTAATAGTTTGATTAAGATGTTTAAATGTTTGTACTGCACTTTAATAATGTGACTAAAATAGGAATACTCAACATGTAATAATAATAATATAATAATATAATATCTTTAATATCTATGCTTCAAATATCCAAAATAGCTTATTGTGGTCTTCTGAGTTACAGAAGGTTAGAATCCTTATTTTATTTATTTATTTATTGATTGCATCAGATATATTGTTCAATGATTCCGCCTATCCCAGCTTCTGTTACTACATGTACAAGTGTATCAATGATGAAGACTGTTTGAATTTTATTTTTTGTTCTACAATAAGTTTGGTTAGCCTACCTTTGACTGGACGGCTCTCGCGGTAGTGCCGAAATAAGAGACTGTCATGGGAAAATTGGGACATCTGATCACCCTCATAGGTGACTAAAACGGGGCTATTCAATATTCTGATTGGGCTACAGCCACTCTGAGCCCCAGTTTAGCACCGTTTAGCACTGTTTTTGGACAGCAGCGAACCGAAAGGAATACTTCACATTATCAACGAGAGAAAACATAACGCAAAGAGGCATTTCCCGTGTCATAGCGTAAATTATTTCTTTAGCCAATCAAGGGCCCCCTTCTTCCATGTTCCCTGGGGCTTCAGCCCCACATAGCCCTTATGTTAATAAGGCCAAGGTGACCATGTAAATGTACTCACTGAGTGTAATTAAGAAAGGCACAATTGTATGATGTGATGATACTGCTGAATTAAGTACACCTAAGTAGGTATACATCAAATTTTAAAAAGAAAGAAAAAATAGCCTAAATATGAGCTCAATATTCTGCAATGTGGATATTTTGTTTATATACCTGAATACTTATCTATGCATGACCCTCACATGCTGACCCAAAAAGTTGCAGTATAAGTAAATCAGTGGCTATAATTTAAGTTATTAAGTTAAATTTAAAAAGTCTTACAAAATTACATTATATTATTTAATGCAATACAAAAATATTTAATTCTTACAAAGCATTTTTGGTATGGGTTTTTGACAAAGTGCATCCAGACTTTTCAGTTTCGGCTAAGAAATTTCATTTTGGTGCATCCTTAACAATAAGAGATTCCTTTTGGATTCATTCACACAATCATGATATATTGTGGAATGACAAAATGAGAATTGTTTGTAAAATAAATAAATAATAATTATAAAGCACAATAATCACAATAACTATAATAATAATGTAAATATTAACAATAATGTAATTGTATTCTCTGTTACTCTGCAATGAAATATATTTGTTACATGTTGTTATTGTTACATGCACTGCTACTGTTGCACAAAAGGGTGAGACTGGTGGCGCTATTGGACAGAAAGCTGTTTTGAAAACCAGTGTTTAAATAAACAACCAAAGAAAAAAAGCTCTATAAACGTGTTTGTTATCTTTGGTGTCTGAAAAATGAAAAGACATATAGTTAAGGAAAAATAAGAAGATCAAGATGAATGCTGTAGCAGGGAGGCAGCTAAAAAATGCATTGCTGTGGTCACCGCAACCTCTGGTTGAATTTGCCTGAGGTGATCAATCCTTTTGTGTCACTTTATTGTGTCATGTTCGGTTTGAAAGGGCCTTAATTCACAAAACTCTGCTTTACATTGAATTGAGGATACATTTACACAAAAACATACTACAAATGGCAACATTACTGCACACTGATGAGATTGCGAATGATCCCCTTTCATACAGATTTGTGAAAACGGCTACAATTTTGTATTATAGATGCTGGGTCAGCAGGTGCTGCTGACCCAGTACCAGATAGAAACACTTCAAATTTGCACATATATGCTCCTGCATCTGTCTCAACTGAATGTGCAATACTATAGAAAAGCTTACAATTCTGCACTGTTCAACAGTAAAAAAAGAAACATTAAAAATGCTACAGTCAAATCCGTAACTTGTTTAACAGTAAGTTTCTTTAATATATACAGTGATTAACCGTAGATTAACTTTCCCAAAATTCCCTGCATGACTTTTGATGTTTTTTTATGTTGATATTACTGTTTTTTTTATCAGTTATGTACATAACTGATTTATGTACAAAACTTTATGTTACATCTAATGTTAATAAATAATGTTTATTATTGCATTACTTTAATATTTGTCTGCTACCATGACAGTGTTTAGTTGTGTGAATAATGCTGAGAATATTATATATTGGTATTTTCTTTTGCTTGTGGGAAAAGTTGTTTGATATGAGCACTGGTTCATTATATGACTCTTATCACCACCCGCTTATGGTTGGGGGTTTTTCCATGCAACAAAGGATACTATGTGTAGATGTCAGTACTTCAAAACATTGCTGTACTAAAACTATAAATTAATGAAATATAGTCGTTTACCATAAAAATCAGAAATTTCTTTTACAGTTTGTACCTTATGTTATCTGCCATTTTTACCATAGAATTAGTTTTTTGTTTTTTTTTTTACGGATGGTTATGCCTTTAATATGTAGATTCTATAATATTGCAAACTTCACATGTTGACAATTGTTGACCTTTCAGTGTGATTTAAAGGGATAGTTCACCCACAAATTAAAGTTGGCTCACCCTCAGCTGGTTCCAAAAAAAACCTTAAGGTTTCATTCTTCGGTATCTTCATTCTTTTGTGCTCATCAAAAGAAAGATATTCAAACAGGTTTGAAGCAAGTGGAGGATGAGTGATTGATGACAGAAATTTCAACTACAACTTTAATTTAACATCTTATTTTGGGGCCATTTTGCCTGTAATAAAAGCAGATTGATAATAATGCACACCTGAATATAAGGCATTATTCACTTCAAGCCCTCTTTAAAAATTAGACAGCACTAATAAATCATGAGTTATATCATAAATAGGAGTTATTAACATTGACTATTAATATTGACTTGTATAATAATCATGCACACACTGTCATGACTGCTAGCTGACATAGTAAAAAGAATTTCTAAAGGTGACAATCAAAACAAAGTGTTCATTGTATCAATCATAGCTCATACTGTAACAGTATTGCTCAATAGTACCGTTATTGTTTAGGTGTGAAATGTTTAGTAGAGAAAGTACTTATAGATGCTGAGAATGCAGAAAAATGGCAAGTAGAAAAAAAACGGCAGTCAAATGTGGCATGAGGGTTGTGACATGTAAAAGACAGTGACATGCCAGTCTGTAATTGCTGTCCCAATAAGACCCAGACTGTTGACAGCACGGTGCGTCTCATTCCCATAAATCATTTGGTCTGTGTGGTCAGGGAGAGACCTGAAGCAAAAAGGACGTTGGACACTGTCAAAGCAAATTATTCTGACCATGTGGCAGATAAGAGAAATATCAAATGACTTTTCTGGACATACGTATTGTGTGGGCGAATGCCACAAATGTTCCGGTCATATTCCACCTCAAAATCAAAAGCATCTGTTTTGATTTTTTTTTTTTTTACAGCCACATACTCTATTTTAAAAAATCTTTAAACTTCATATTTGCTTTTATTTTCTATTGCATAACTTCTATTTCTCCATAGTTTAGACTCTATTGTTATTATTATTATTATTATTATTATTTAATTTTGTTATTGTTGTTACTATTTCAAGGCCACGAGTGGTTGTGTAAAGCATTTCACTGCATATCATCCTGTTTGTGACTCTGTGTGTGAAAAATAAAATTTGAATTAGAAAATATGAATTTGAATTAATTTTTTTATGTATTAAGTTTTGTTGAAGTAGTCAGATTCTCACTAAATCATGCCATTATTTACATTATTAGTATATTTATTCTCAAATTATTTGAAACCAACAACAACAAAAGTCCAAATTTAAGTTCTAAATTTTGGTGACACGGTGGCTCTGTGGTTAGCACTGTCGCCTCACAGCAAGAAGGTTGCTGGTTTGAGTCCTGGCTGGATCAGTTGGCGTTGCTGTGTGGAGTTTGCATGTCCCCCCCCCCCCCCCCCCCCCCGGTGTTCGCGTAGGTTTCCTTTAAGTGCTCCAGTTACCCCCACATTCCAAAGACATGCGCTATAGGTGAATCGAATAAACTAAATTGACCATAGAGTATGAGTGTGTGTGTGAGAATAAGAGTGTATGGGTGTTTCCCAGTACTGCATTGCAGCTGGAAGGGCATCCGCTATGTAAAACATATGCTGGATAAGTTGGCGGTTCATTCCGCTGTGGTGTCTCCTGTTGAATAAAGGGACTAAGTCGAAGGAAAATGAATGGATGAAAGCCATTGTTGAAAATGATGAAGTTTGGGCTAATTTTTCTTTTGGGCTAAATTCTTTTATCCTGCAATTATTAAACTGATGAAAAATGACAGCATAAATTTATGATGCATTTATAATGTCACAGAACATTTGGTGTCTTTTTTTTTTTTTTAAACTTTCTACACCTCAAAAAAAGCTGAAACAAAATCTGCACTCTTTTCCTCAAAAATAATTATAATAATTCAATATTAATAATATAATAATTCACAATGTCTATTCAGATTTTAGAATGATTTCTTTAAAACGTTTGATGATGATGAAAAGCTTTGCCACCACAGGAAAAAAAAATACAGGACATAATTTCTAAATCTTTTATAAATATCATGCTTTCAAACCAAACATTATAATCATATTTTTAAAACTTAAACATTCTAACATTATTGGCACATTACGTAGAATAAGATGTTTACGCAACATATAATTATCTAGCAAATCGCTTTCAGAAATATGCTTCATTTTCATCAAAACTAAAGAAAAAGCTAAAGAAAAATTTGAAAGACCTTTTTTGTGATGAAACAATTTCCTTGACACTTTTCAGACTCGAGTAGACTTACATCTGCTGACCAAATTCCATTTAGACCTGGAATCAATTTTCATTACGTCCAGGAATAACTTTTCCATTTCACTCGTCCTTTTTAAAATGCAAAAGCTAAATGATAGATTAACAACTGCATTATGGCTTCCTCACCACGCCAAAGTGTACTGTGAGGTAGTGGTCAAACACAAAGACAATGTCTGAAAGGAGGCAATCCACTGGTGTCCCCATGGAAACAAAAACCACACATCTCTTTGGAGAAAGTGATTTTAAAGACCTGCAACATATGATTAGAAACAGTAGAAACAGCTCCACGGTATTCACAGTGTGCTCATTATTACCAGCAGTGCAAGAAACTGACAGAACTGTAATGAAGAGGCAAAACTGAATTGGCTTGAAATGAAACCTTGGACCAGCAGATCTTGATTTCTTTAAAAAAAAAATACACATAAAAACCCTGACAAACTCATAGAAGGTCTGAAAAATGACCTCTCTGTTTCATTATTTACAAGACTGACATTGTTTTATAGAAATATAAACCCTCAGCAGTGTGCAACATATTAATGCAGACCAGAGCAGCCCTGTGGGCTGCTGACATCAGAATATTTTTATTTGGCCTCTATGAAAGTTTTCCTTCTTTTCCCAGCAGGCCGACCAGTAAATGTCAACCAACAAACCATGCATAAAAGCACTCTTATTTAAAAACAAAATGCCAGGCTTGATGTATAAATTATTGAAAAAATAAATCATTCATTTATTATTGATAGCAGCTTTGCTTTTGCTTTCTTTTCACTGCCAAACACTGACTTAGTAAGTGGCGCATTATAAAAATCCATAATAGCTGATCACTGCGAGTGTCTAAAAACACTTGAATGACTGTGAGCATCAGATTTTACCCTGAATGTTTCTGGTAGATTGAAATTCTTGTGACAGAAATAAAAAAAAAAAGTTGCAACTACAGTGTAGCATTAATGTAGTTAATTAAAGTTGAACTTGTTTTGTACGTTTACAAGACAACAATGCACTAAAAATAATATGCACTTTTGACAGTCAATATGCTATCAAAATGAGCATCTTTGCAAGGCCAGTAGGTTATGTAATTTTGCTAATATTAATGAAAAAAAACACTACATCACACAGTCACAAAATTGAAATTCACTTTCAAAAGCTTTGCATTTTTAAGCCACAAAATAAATTTACCGCATAAATGAATTAACAAAATGTGCAAAACTTTTCAATTTTAGATTAAAATGATAGGCATGTCCACATCCGATCACGTGATCGGAAATCGCGCCCGATCACACGGTTTCAGACTCGATATATATATATATATATATATACATACATTCTCATTAATTTTTAACACATCTATAGTTATGCGGTGGCACAGATTTAGACATCTTTCTTGACTTCACACAGAAACAGCAACACATGCGTTATGACATCACTTTGTTGCAGAGATGCTATTGGTTAAATGCCGGCAAAGTAGAACATTGAAGCAGCTTGAAGCGGAAAGCGCAATGTCTGCGGTCTGGAGGTATTATAAAGTTGAAGATAAAAACATTGCCATAGCAAACTGTGAGATATGTAAGCTTGGGATTGCAAGAGGTGGGAAAGGCTGTATACATTTAACACAACAAACCTGATAAGGCACCTCAAAAACAAACACCTGAGACAATACAGCGAGTTTCATTAAGAAAAACATACATTTCCCTCTGTGAAACTTGCTGCTGGCTGCTGTGATGACAGTAAGAGTTAGAAATGCAATTCCTAAAAGCTCATTACTGGCTTTACAAACACTGTGGCACTTTTATTTATTTTTTTATTTTTGTTTACATGCCTGCCGGGTATTTAAAGTTGAGGTGCTATTTGTTTTTATATTAGATTTTTAATTTTTACTGTTGCACTAAAATCCAAAAGTGAAAAATTTATGTTATTTATTACTTGATTGTTCAAGCTACCTCACAGAAGTGCTCTGTTTGTTAACAGAGTTGTTAAATGTTAAAATAAGGTAAATTAAATAAAAAATACAGAACATCGTGGATCTGTTTCTTTTTTCTTTCTTTTTTTATGTATTATAAAAGTATTGGACTTGGTTTCAGTGTCGGTAGATTTGAACCCGAGGGCAAAAAACCTGATTGAGACATCCCTAAAAAAAGATGTCCTGATGTAAACACCCCCTAAAACAAACAAACTAACAAAAAAAAAAAAAACTAACAATAACTTTACTGTTACCCTGATGAAGGCACATGTTTGCCAAAACGCTTAGGCACAGTTTAAAGGAATAGCCATGTCAATAAAGGCTTTTTAATATTTTTTCCACAACTGTCGAGTGCCTTCACTCAATTTTTTTTTTTTTGCTCGTTCAAACTACTTATTTAAAATGAGCTGAAAGAACACAATTCTTGAGATTTCATTGGGACAACTTAATTTTTTTTTATGTTCAATCCACATAAATTTGTTAAAAGTGTTAAGTTAACTTAATCAATTTGTGTTGGGACAACATGAATGAATTGTGAGGAACCCTGTTTATTCTGATGAATCCCTTACCCAAAGAGGACTGACACATTATTTAAGCTACCCCTGAGCACTTTTTGTTTGATTTTGGATTTCTAAGAATAACTTAATTTAATACATTTGTCAAAAGTAATTACAATGATGATTTCTTACAATTGAAAAAAATCCTACATTTTGGCACACTAAAGAGAGTTAGATTTTTACACAAACTGCATAAAATGTTTCCGTTTAATTTGTAAGTGCCCGCTAAATGATAAAAACTAAACTAGCAGTCAAGGAAATCTTTGACATTTTATTTGTATTATTTTTAGGAGAAAAAAGAAGTACAAGGGATTCATGACACACAGATGCTCATTAAATCCAATATTTTGATACAACTAACCTTTCACCACTTTTTACTTAAGACATACAATATTGTTTAATTGAAATATTAATGGAGCCAAGAATTTTAACTAACATAAAACTTGAACTTAAAAATAACAATAATATAATTAAATAAATAATAATAAATAAACATTGAAATAAATTTAAATCAAACAAACAATAATAAAATTCTAATTATAAATGATTGTAAACAGCTGTTACGCAGTGATGCTAATAACTTCTGTGGAGCGCCGTAAGCAATATACTGTAGCCTTATGTAAGGCTTTACATATTACTTGGGGTGAAAAATGCATGTGATCATGCACAGTCTGCCATAAAAAAAACAATCTTTATCTTTAAGATATATATTTGAAATGAAAAATGTCCAGTTGCTTCCCTCCTGAACAACACATCATATTAATGTCTTTACAGGATATACGCCCTTCACTCAGCATATAGTACATCTTTCTTCCACGTCGGTTTGCATTAATGACAACAGCCACATCCTTGCATTCTAGATTTCCCTTGAGGGGTTTGACCAGCTGGCTTAAATCTTTAATCTTTGCTGTATCAAAAATAACATGCAAAGTTGTGGTTATAGCCTGAGGGACTTTGCCTTCATAGATGCCCACAGCGGAGAGCATCTTGTCCTCTGATCTGCACATCTCCTTTATCAGTGACGCCAAAAACCACTGCTAACACGTAACTGACATTGTAACCTAAAGGAGAGTCTAAACAGTCAGATCTTTAAAAAGTTTGTACTTTAATGATCATAGCAAAGCAAGATACAGAGAATCCAAGACCATATTCAGACTGGGTTAATTTTTTTTGGCAGTTATACACATATGAACTTATAAGTATATATATGGAAACCTATATTACTGCATAGTGACCTCTATGGGAAAACATATAATAATATATATATATTTTAAATAATATTAAATAAGTGTATATGTGTATACAGTGCACCCGGAAAGTATTCATAGTGCTTTACTTTTCCCACATTTTTTATGTTACAGCCTTATTCCAAAATGTATTAAATTAATTTATTTTCTCAACATTCTACACACAATACCCCATAATGACAATGTGAAAAAAGATTTTTTGAAATTGTTGCAAATTTATTTTGTTTCCAGTGATCATTCTTGAGATGTTTCAGCAGCTTAATTGGAGTTCACCTGTGGTAAATTCAGTTGATTGGACATGATTTGAAAAGGCATACACCTGTCTATATAAGGTCCCAGGGTTGACAGTGCATGTCAAAGCACAAACCAAGCATGAAGACAAAGGAAATGTCTGTAGACCTGCGAGACAGGATTGTCTCAAGGCACAAGGCTGGGAAAGGTTACAGAAATTTTTGCTGCTCTGAAAGTTCCAATGAGCACAGTGGCCTCCATCATCCGTAAACGGAAGATGTTTGGAACCACCAGAACTCTTCCTAGAGCTGGCCGGCCATCTAAGCTGAGTGATTAGGGGAAAAGGGCCTTAGTCAGTGAGATAATCAATAACCCAATGGTCACTCTGTCTGAGCTCCAGCGTTCTTCTGTGGAGAGAGGAGAACCTTACAGAAGGACAACCATCTGTGCAGGAATACACCAATCAGGCCTGTATGGTAGAGTGGCCAGACGGAAGCCACTCCTTGCCTGGAATTTGCCAAAAGGCATCTGAAGGACTCTCAGACCATAAGAAACAAAATTCTCTGGTCTGATGAGACTAAAATTTAACTCTTTGAAGTTCAATTTTAGGCGTTACGTTTGGAGAAAACCAGGCACCGCTCATCACCAGGCTAATACCATTAGCTGTGGGGATTTTTTTCAGCAGCAGGAACTGGAAGACTAGTCGGGATCGAGGGAAAGATGAATGCAGTACTGTACAGAGACATCCTGAATGAAAATCTGCTTCAGAGTGCTCTTGACCTTAGACTGGGGCGATGGTTCATCTTCCAGCAGGACAATGACCCAAAGCACACCGCCAAAATATCAATGAAGTGGCTTCACAACAACTCTGTGAATGTTCTTGAGTGGCCCAGCCAGATCCCAGACCTAAATCCTATTGAACATCTCTGGAGAGATCCGAGAATGGCTGTACACCGTCGCTTCCCATCCAACCTGATAGAGCTTGAGAGGGACTGCAAAGAGGAATGGGCAAAAATTCCCAAAGACAGGTGTGCCAAGCTTGTGGCATCATATTCAAAAAGACTTGAGGCTGTAATTGCTGCCAAAGATGCATCAACAAAGTATTGAGCAAAGGCTGTGAATACTTATGTTTTTTTATTTTTTTATTTTTAATACATTTGCAACAATTACATTTTTTTTTTGAGGAAATAAATGAATTTAATCTATTTTGGAATAAGGCTGTAACATAAAAAATGTGGAAAAAGTGCACTGTACTTGTTTGTATTTTGTTTAGCTCCAATACTATTGGAAAGTTATGTATTGGCAGGTAAAATGATACACACACACACATACACACAATAAAAGATTTAATTTCAATACTCAAGACCTCAAGAACAAAGGATGTGTTCTTGATATCGAGGATGAAATGAATGCAGACTTGAGCACACAATTTGCTCAAAGTCCCAGAAATCATTGTAGCTAAATAAAGGAAGGAAGTGCAGCATTTTTATTCACTATTATTTAGAGTTCAGAGATATAACTTGTTGATCTCAGAAGTTTTTCTAAATGAGGCGGTAAAAATGGGACTCTAAACTTTCACATAAAAATTTTAATAAAGGTATAAACGCACTTGAAAGCATTTATTTGCTGAAATTTATGTCAAAGGGGGCCTATTATGCCCCTATTTACAAGATGTAAAATAAGTCTCTGATGTGCCTAGAATGTGTATGTGAAGTTTTAGCTCAAAAATACTTCACAAATAACTTTTAATTACTCTTAGAAACTGCCTCTTTTAGGCTTTGATCCAAATTGTTCTGTTTTGGTTACTGGTTACTGTCGCTTTAAATACAAATGAGATTGTGCTCCCAGTCCTTTTTGGGTGGAGCTATACATGCCTGTGCATCAGCATAGTGGCAAATTCAAAAACAGAACTAAAGTTGTCTCTGTGAAAAACTGAACATTTCAAAGAAAGTGGTTTAGAAGAAGGCAGTCTATGGAAACAATGTTAATTTGTGCATCCTAAAATGCCACATTTATAATGACATTATCTTTGGCAAGTACAGCATGAAATCTTTAATGGCGAATGGCTGCTTCTCACTCAGGGCTGTCTGTACTAATAAGTACTGCACGATTTTGAAAAAAACTGACATTGCGATATTTTCTTTTTTTGCAATATATATTGCAGAATGGGGGCGGTGTGGTGGCGCAGTATGTAGTGCTATCGCCTCACAGCAAGAAGGTCGCTGGATCAGCCTCGGCTGGGTCAGTTGCCATTTCTATGTGGAGTTTGCATGTTCTCCCTATGTTCGCGTGGGTTTCCTCAGGGTGGTTGGTTTCCGCCACAGTCCAAAGACATGTGCTATAGGTGAATTGGGTAAGCTAAATTGTCCGTAGTGTATGTGTGTGAATGGGAGTGTATGGGTGTTTCCCAGTGATGCGTTGCAACTGAAAGGGCGTCCGCAGTGTAAAACATATGCTGGATAAGTTGGTGGTTGATTCCGCTGTGGCGACCCCTGATGAATAAAGGGACTAAGCCGAAAAGAAAATGAATGAATAATGAATAAATATTGTAATGTGAATAAAATTTCACAATATGACTAATAACTATTTGGAAAAAAATCATAGTTTTATATTGATTGTGATGCATTTGTAGGCCAATTAATCTGTTTAAAATATTATAAACATATTACAAACAAAATGCAAAAAAAAATTGAAAATAGAAACAAATTAAATAAACAGTGCTTTACAGTTTTCTGGAGAGTCTAACAAATATTGAGGCACAAAAATGAAAAGATCAAATGTAAAATAACACTAAAACCTTTCATCAAAGTTGTCCTAAAACTGTTTAACAACATCCATTCTTGTCTTAGGACAATTTTGAAAAACTTTTGTTATCCACTTCAAATGTTGACAACTATGGTCTTCTTTATAGAAATGAATACATGCAATTTCTCTTTGTTAAAGTTACACATTTGATCATCTCTAGTGCCCAAATGGTTTAAATTCACTTGAAGTCTAGTCACATGCAGGTCTAAAAAAAATCTGTGTTTTCTGGTTCAATAATCCTAACTCAACATCGCAGATCCTGCAATGCAACTATTGCAGATTCGCACATTGCGATATCGAAGCTGAAACGGTATATTGTGCAGCCCTACTAATAAGGGAGAAGTCATCACTAATGGGCGGGACTTTCCCCCTCTGATGACATGTACAATGGGTTGGTGCTAGAAAGAATACAGCTGTGGCCAGAAGTTAATGAGAATTAATTACATTATTAAATGATCTACTAATTATATTTTTATTAATGTCTATCCCCACCGCAGCCCTAAACTCAACCCTCACAGTAATGTAAAATATAAACTATTATTGTACAGTGTGACAAATTATACTATATGCTTTTGAGGTGAGTATCCACAGCTGTATCCCATTTAGACTTGTACCTGTACAAAGATGGAATGTCAATCAAAGTATTAGATGCTTGCTATATTCACACAATAGCCACACAACTGTGTTAAAAATGATTATAAATATTATTTTGGGATAATAGGTTACCTTTAAAATCTTTTTTTTTTTTAAAGTGCAACAGGTCATGTGACCAACAGTAAGATCACATCATTTCATTTCTTATGATTTTGGCTAGTGTAGTTTGGGATCAAAATATTGCAATACACACAAAAAAGCTAAAGCAAAAGAGTTTTTCTGAACCAATAACCTTCTCCAAGAGTATTCTGAGAATAATTTAAAAGCAACACAGATGGGAGCAAAAGCATTAAAGCAGACGTGCAGACTAACTGAGATGACCAAAGCGCTGTTTTTATGTTCCCATGTGACGCATAACTGCAGAAACACCAATATACAGAGACCCATGTGCTCTTTTCTGAGTAAATGCTGTTAGGTCAAGGAGTTGAGCAATCTAGAAAGGTCAGATGAAGTAGTACAAAGAAAGAAAATTACACCTGACAGTCAATGTAAAAGGTGTGCACAGCAAGACATGGACTCGTTCTGTGCTGCCTAGTGCTCCAAATGACCACCAGACGTCAAATACCAGTCAATACACCAAGCAAACAATGAAAAGCAGTAGTACTGTATATGAAAATAAATCAATCTGGAGGTCTTCTACATTACTGAAAGCGAATACCTTTAATGGTGTTTTCACCCTTCGATTGCTTCTTCCAAACCCAAGTTCGATCGCTTCCCCTATGCCCTTGGATTCTACATTTTGGATCTGAACTGCAGTATATTTGCATCATTAAAGTGACAATCATTTATACTTGTCACTATCTTAAGACTACACACAAATCTTTGATTTTGTTTTTAAAATGTCAACAGAATGGCACTGGGGTCTGTTTGTGAATGTTCTTCAAAAAAGTTGAGCAAGCAGAAATTCCCCCCTGCGTTATTTTGTTCAACTGTGTTCATATCAGCAGCAAACCATACCACGGATCAAATGAACCGTGCCACACACCGGCTTGTTACTTGGAAAACATTGTTAACGTCATTCAAACAAACCTGGGTACATGACCAAAATAATAACGTGAAAGCATTTTAAATCAAAGATGGATTATGAAGCAGGGAATTTTTGTCTAAAATTATTTAATGCTGACTTCTTGGACCACCGAACTCTAAAAAATAAATGTGAGCTTGCTAGCAGATTGAGGATTTAAGTGAATGAAAAGATTGGAGTCCTGGTAAATTACCAGAAATGTTCGTCATTTTCATGAGAAGATCACATTATGACATTTTGATTAAACATTACAAGGTATTTAAGCAATAAATAAAATCTTTAAAGATACACTACATAATGTTTTTGTTCGAAATGACCAAAACCTAATTGAGCCAGTACATTAGGTCACACTATATTTTGATGGTCCATTTGTTGAATTTAAGTTACTTTGCATCTACATGCCATCTAATTCTCATTAGATTATAGGTAGATTGTTAGGTTGGGGTTAGGGTTAGTGTAAGTTGACATGTACTTGCCAAGTTTCTTATAGTAAGTTAAGTGTCTGTTGAAGGAGCAGTATCAACAGATATTAAGCAGACAGTCTACTAATACTCAAATGGACCATCAAATTAAAGTGTTACTGTACATTATAACTCTATATTACAAACCTTGTTTTTGTCTTACCCTAAACCAATATAATTATTAGGACTATAATTAACCGTCTAAAATTGCAATCTGTCAGGTAGGATTTCATGGGAAACTGCATGTGTCGTTGCATTGCACATTTGTAAAACATTACAACACTGTAACATTGTTTTTTTTCTAGAAGTGATAAACTCAGACATTTGAAAACATTTAAAACTGCCAAAAAGATTTTCAAGTTGCTCATGCAAAGTATAAAGCAAAAGAGTCACTGACATAATGCAATTAACATAGGCCCAATCCCAATTCTATTTTTGTACTTTTACCCTTTCCCCTTGAAACAGAGTGCGAAGAGTAAGGGCTTTAAAATGTACCCCTAACAAATGGAACAGCACTACAACAGTTATTGTTATGGATTGTAGATAGCAAAGCTTAGTTTTTATTTTAGCTTTTTTAAAGAGAATTGGGACACCCCTACCCCTTCATGTGAACAAGCAAAATGAGGGGTAGGGGTACGGGGAAAGGCTAACGCCTGTTTCACACCATAAGCGCAAGCAGAGCGTGAGCAGCGTGTATGGAGAGCTGAAGGGGCGCGCAGGCGTTTGCCTTTCACACTGACTGCGTCTGCAGCATGCAGCTCATCGGCAGCTGCTGCACAGATCAATCTATCTCTGTCTATTCTATCAAGTTACCTATCTATCTATCTATCTATCTATCTATCTATCTATCTATCTATCTATCTATCTATCTATCTATCTATCTATCTATCTATCTATCTATCTATCTATCTATCTATCTACACTTTTTTTTTTTTTACTTTTCATCTGCACCAAGGCCCGCAGCAACTTCCTCCTATGCGGTTTCCTTAGCCTGCAAGTCTTTAGGTGCCCTCAGTCAGAAAACAATCGTCTGTGATATGTCATTTTGTTTTTGATTGTCAGCATAATGTAGGCCTATAGTTATAATTATATTTATGCAATATAGTTATAATGAGATTTATACAGGATCAAACTAGTGTGCAACTTAAGCAAAACCAATACTAAAATTGTTTTAAAGTTGGTTTTGTAGTTCGGGCATAAATAAATATTTGTTGCCATTTTTAATTGTTTAAGTTCATTTGATTCAATATTTAATAATCAGTGGATCTTATCGATGCATTGATTGAGTAAAATTGCTACTTTTTACTGTCATTCATGCACTGTCACTTTAATTGCGCGTGAGCAGCGCAGCAAAAACAGACCCAGTGCCGAAACTATTGCAGCACTGCTGCTTCAGCGACGCTCGCGCCTTGCACTGACGGGCTGCTTCTGTGTGCGGTATGAAAGCTCTAATCTGTTAACATGGATGCCGAAAAAACATGCTCTGCTCACGCTCTGCTCATGCTTGCAGTGTGAAACAGGCTTAAGGAGGAGAATTGGGATTGGGCCATAGAGTACTACCCTTAAAAAACAAACAAAAAATATCAACAACAACAAAATAATAATCAGCCATCCAAATTGTCAAGCTTTCCATCTAAATCTCCTGAGCCTCTGCTTTGGCTGAGTTTCATCCACAGACTCAGAGCTGGCAAACTGTAAACCTTTGCAACATCAAAAATCCCAAACCAACAATGTTTCCAATAACTCAAAACAACAGCAAAAGACTTATTCTCTCAGATGACTTTTTTAGATTTCATTGTGTACATCTGTGCCACAAACCACATTCAAACTCTTTCACAACAGGCTTACAGTTTTAATAACCACTAGAGGTTACAAAGTATACCTTAAGAAAAGTTTGAATCAGTATTCCTTCTCCTGACCTAAATCCATCTCAATTTCAAATGTAAGCACATCAGAAAAGAGGAAAAACTAGCAAAGAAAGAAAATACATGTCTACTTACTTCAGTACGTGTGTAGATCCATTAATCTGCGTGGCCGTGCAGGTCGTTCCAGGGCCGAGGATGGAGGGTCGGCGGTATCGCTTGTGTCCGCAGCACAGAATGATAAGGAAGGCACGACGGAAGGACTTGTTGAGGAAGGCGTAGAGGATGGGGTTGAGCATGGAGTTGATGTAGCCCAGCCAGAGGCAGGCAGCCCACAGCTGCTCAGGAACACTGTAGTCTATGAAGGGGTCCACCACGTTTGTGATAAAGAACGGGGCCCAGCACAGGCAGAAGCAGCCCATGATGATGCACAGAGTCTTGGCCGCCTTGGTCTCGGTGCGCATGCGGTGGTTGCGCTGGTGGTCTGCGCTATCCGCATTTCCCGCTCCTCCGGCCCGTTGCAGCATGCTGATCTGTCGAGCGTGCTCCCGCGCAGTGACATAGATGCGTTGGTACGCCAGGACCATCAGGACAAGCGGTAAGTAGAAGGCCACTACTGAGCAGGTCAGCGCGTATGGCTTGTTCACCATGAACACACACACTGTGGAGTTGCCGGAGATCTTCCGCTTGTCTATCTGTCGAAAGAAAGATGTTGACACTTTCAGCTTATGGAAAACATTTTAAAAAAATGCATAAAACAATGTCTACACATGTTTGCTTGAATTGCAACAACTTCAACATCATAACATAGATAGCGCAGATGCTCCCGGAGCACTACCCTTCTGCAAATTTCAGTTCCAACTATGCTCCAATCCACCATATATATTTTTTGTACTTTTAATCTAATTTAAGAGGCTACATGATGGCGCAGTGGGTCGCGCTGTCACCTCACAGTTAGAAGATCGCTGGTTCAACCACCGGCTGGGTCAGTTTGCATTTCTGTGTTCTCCCTGCTTTTGCGTGGGTTTCCTCCGGGTGCTCCGGTGTCCCCCACAGTCCAAAGACATGCGCTATAGGTGAATTGGGAAAGCTAAATTGTCCGTAGTGTATGTCCTGGTTCTCCAGATTGGGGGTTAAGCATTGGGCTAATGACGTACCTTGTAAAAATGAGATGTTATGAAACACCAACATGGTGCTGCTAAATATCAACTTCAATATAAACGGCCCTGGGAGTAAGACAGTAAAGTAATCCAATTTTGTGTAAAATATGGACACAAATAAGTGCTGGGTTATTTTTTTCTCATTTATAGGAGCAAATATAACCCAACATTTGGGATTGTCCATATTATACCCAATTTTGGGTTGAAATGACCTAGCATTTGACCAAGCATACTGCCTCTAAGTTTCATACTACCCACATTCATACTATATGGAACACACTTGTTTATTGGTCAGGAAATATAAGTTTAAATTCAAGTAACATGCTATCTTTTAAGCAGCGTAGCTCTTCAGGAGCAGGGTCGGAGACATCTGCGCTGGAAGTTACCATTGAAAATCCATTTTTGCTACATGTTAGAAGTCATAGATATTTACATTAGATGTCTCCTACCCTTTTGTTGTCTATTGGAAGGAACGCATCAATAGAGCTGCCATTTTAGTACAGGGTAGCGCTCCTTTGAAATGAACGTGGGACCAAAGTGCCGTGGAGGACTGTGGCCATCAAGAGCCAGAGATATACCCATATATCTATGATCAGGAGTTTTCCTGGTGGTCAGTATGCAAATATTTTTTAAATTATGAAAATGAAAATTTTACATCACTTTTCTACATCGATGGATGAGTGACCGCACAGGCATTGCCGAAAAAGAGCGTGTGTTTGTGTGCATGGAAATGTATTATCCACCTCCCTGTTAAATTCGATCTAATCCGTGTCCTGAAACATACCCCGTCCTGCTTTAACTTCTCATTCTAACGGAGGGAGCGATTAGTTTGTAAATTAATCTCCGTTATAAATGACTCTGTCACTTAGCCGACACTAATACAAGTTTCTAGCACTGCAGTGTCTTGTTGTCAAATTTTATTTACATTGTTTGCTTATTTCATTCAACAAAACTAGCATAGGCCTAGTGCAAGTTGGTGCTACTTTGCCTTATGGTCAGTGCAGTAAGAGACTATTATTATCAATAACGTGACTTGTTTAGCACAAAAGTTTGTAACATACAAAAAACGTAAAAAACGAAATCTTACCTATGAAATGTTCTGCTTTTGTGCTGTTTTCTTTGTTTGCTCGTTACTACACCCGTACACAGCGCTAAAGTCCAGCATCTTCAGATTGACAAACTGTCTTGACTAGTGCGGTTGAATGACATTTGTCCTGGGAGCACTGTACAAATTTGATGACGCTATTAACGCATGCTCAGGGTCCGTATGTGATATCTAGAGTATATATCTATGGTCAGAAGTAGCACAAGTGCTTTACCATCTTGTTTACAAATTACTTTTGGGAGTTTTTGTCACGTTATGTTGTATACTAACAAATATATGCATTGTGATAACCCCAGCTTAAGATCTTAAGTTCAAGTAAAACCACAATAACAGTTTACTCCACACATTAAATTGAGCTCTGTCAATCTGTCAAGTTGAAGTGAAAGTCTGTTTAAAACTAAATGTAGATGTGCAGGAAAGTGGAGATTGAATCAGTCAAGAGAATGAGACAAACCTCATTCCAAAAGCAGATATTCATCCTTACAACTTTCAAGACATGAAGGTATGTCACAGTCAGTTGCAGATTAAGCACACAATGACGTGGTTATTAGTGATGGCCAATTGCGAACGAACCGGCCATCTTCTAACAGGATCTTCTAACTGAACCCGTTGAACCAGTTCACCAAATCGAACTGATTCGCTTGAAGCGGTTCGCGTCTCCAGTAAGTGCTTATCAGCAAATTACTTTTTAACATTCCTGACACCCCCTCTGACTCAAAATAAACCTATTCCCTAAGTTATTCAGTTACTAGAACAAGACCCTGAGATCAGATTTGAGAATTGCTGAACTGATAATACTGCACATGTGTTTGACTGACACAGCATCACAGTACCGTCTATCTGGTAAAACATATGGTTTTTTTTTTTTAATTTTATGAATTTTAAATAGTAAGTGAATCATGGTTCATGCTTCAAAACTTACCTGTAAGAAACTTTTCAGATAATGGTGATGTTTAACTGACTGAAATTATGATTGCTGACTACTGTATATATTTTGATATGTTGAGTGCTAACATGGGAGAACTGTCATTATGTCATCACAGATTATGTAATTATGTTGTAGTGTATAAGAACTGGTGATCTGCTTTTTTTGAACGGTTTCATTGAAACAAACTGTTCAAAACATCTGGTCTGCGGAAAAGATCCAAACTTCCCATAACTAATGGCTATAATGATATATCATACTTTACTAACAATCAAAAGAGAGAAGAGGCAACATAAACATCCGCATGAACATAAACAACAGCAGAAAACAAATAAGAGGAACTAAGAGACTTAAATACATGTGGAGATGATGACTAAATGGGAGACAGGTGATATTGATGAGGAAGCCTAATGAACTAATGATGGCTGGAAAAGAACAAAGAGAGAAACAAACTAAACCCAATGACATCATTTGCAGTATATAACTATGACAAGGTGAGGATTAATAATAATTCTCTAAAGCATAGGTCTCAAACTCAATTCCTCAATTCCAGCTCTGCAGAGTTTAGCTCCAATCACCTTCAACTCACAACTGCTTCATTTTTTTTTAATTAAAGATTATATAAAATATTCTAGGTTTATTTTTTTATTTTTTTTATTTTATTTTATTTTTTTACTTTTTTATAAATTCCAAAAGCAAAAAATATTGAACAATAATTAACCAAAGGTGAAAATGCAGTACTAATAAAATAAAATAGAATTAATAAAATATACATTCTGAACTCATTAAGAACTCCAAAAAAAAAAAAAAGCTGATCCATAAATAATGAAATCAATAAGCAAATAATATAAAGTAAATATTAAAAAAAGAATAATATAAAAAATATATAAGAGAAAGTGAAGCAATGTTAATGTTAATGTTTAATGTTAATATCCAAACACAAACTTTATTATTCCCTTCAGTCTCCTTCCCTGTTCCTTACATAGAGTTTATTTTTTAATAAAATAATTAGTGTCTTATAGAATTATATGTTTGAGATGCAGGGTCCAGAGCTTATGTTAGATTAATTCAGTTAGGAAATAACTTTTATAAACATGTCTCAGGAAAAATATTACCAGTGTGCAAAATGTGTCAGACACTATTGCATTACAGCAAAATGCATTTTATACAAAAAAAAAAAAAAAAAAAAAAAAAACAGGTCTGTAAAAATATCTGGGAAAAATAAAATATTTAATATAAGTAGACACCATTTATAAATCCGTAATTGCCTTTTTTTTAGTAAATGTGCTACTAGATTATGTCTTTAACATCATTATTAGCACTTAAAAGTGATGCTAAAAATGATTTTTTGCTTGTCTAGGCCATGGCTGTGTCTGTGCGTTCTTGTGGTGACTGGTCGGTCTCGCAGGTTACCTTGGAAGAACAAGCTCGAACCGCGAGAACACAGAACACATATGAAAAATGAGGTGCTGCAAGCTTCCTGTTGATCATGTGACCTTCACATGAAAACTATTTAAACTTTAATAAAATTATGACTTTAATGAAATAGTGAAAACAGTGAATAAATATTCAAGTACTAATGTGCTGTCGATAAAGATAATTTGTAAAATGCAAATAAAAACAATTTTTGCAAAGTGTAAGCTTAGTGAACTTTAACTTGTGAAATCGCATCATGTGACTGTGTGAGAGCAATTGGAAATCAAAACATGACCTCTCTGGACAGAAATTTAAAATATGGAGCAATCGCTAGATTTTAAAATGTCAAGTAATCTTGTTTAATCCCAGCCCTTTTTGCAGCGCCGTACGACAGAATTTCAAATGCTCAAACTCAAGTGTGACCACTGCATAACAGTCTATAGCAGTCTTGAACACCTTGGCTGTTTCTCAATATGCGTTCTTCAGTGATCTTGCATCCTCCTGTTCTCGTGTAATGTCATCACCAACCGCCAAAGTTCAGTTCCAAAACTCAAGACTGCAAGAACGGGGGATTCGTGAAAGTTCCCGGATGCGTTCTTGGTATCGAGGATGCATCCATGCAGACTTGAGCACCGAACTCGCTCTAGAAGTCCCAGAAGTCATTGTGACTGAATAAAGGAGTTTGGAAGTGCAGCATTTTATACCCGTTTGTTCAGGGGTAAAAGTTATTTATGAGTTTCCCTAAATGAGATGGTGAAAGTAAACATTACCATGAAAATTTTAAAAAATGCATAAACATTAAGGGTGTTTATTTGCTGAAATATTAAAAATCGTATAGTGCAAAGTATATTTGTAAGATTTTTGTGTGTGCTATAAATATTGAAAAGGAAAAAAATCAATAAATCGTTGTATGACTGCTGTAATGTTTAAATAATTTACCGTTAAAAATGCGTGAAGGTCATATGACTATCAAGAAGGACGCAGCATCTCATTTCTCACAGGACGTGTTCTGTGTTCTTGTGGTCTTCTGAGGTGACCTGGCAAGACCGGTCTTCACAAGAACGCAAGTCCGTTCTTTGCGGTCTTGGAATTGAAAAACAGCGCTTGATTAGCTGGATCAGCTGTGTTTGATTAGGGTTGGAGCAAAACTGTGCAGAGCTGCGGCCCTCCAGGAAATAAGTTTTAGACCTACTGTATGCTCTGAACCCTGCTTCAGGACTTTATGTTTACATGGAGTTACAGGTTCACACATCTACAGGTTTCATGATTGTTTCCCAAGATACCCACAATTTTCTTCTTTTAGCCTTTAATTTTAGTTTCCTCAAGCCATATGCAGCATGTGTAAAACACTTTTAGATTGGCTTCTAAAATGTCATTTTTATGATCAATCGTTGTCACAGTTTAAAACAATTAATTGCACAATGCTGCTTGTTGACTTAAAGTTTTCCATTGACTCAACATGTTATTCCTGATTGAGCCAATGTTAATAAACTGTTGCCACAATTCATAAAACTGAATTCAGATGACAGCCACCAGATCACACTACGTCACTTCTCAGACCTTCCAAGGCCAGACAAGCATCAATTCAACATGTTCGCTTGATGAAAACAAGTGCCGATCAGTGTCAACAGACCATCAAAACCCAACAAATGTGTCTGTTGCTGTTGGTTGGCATCTCTCTGTGCAGCGTGAATTGGCCTTAAACGTGTGTAACTTTCTTTAGTAGGTTTCTAGCACTTTGCAGCTTCTCCCTCTGTGACTGTTCATTAATATTCCACACCACGTGTCCTTGGCTTCAGGGAACAGTCATTTGAGGAGACCTTTTAAGAGCAGAGGTGGCTACTTACAACACTTCATCTGGTCAAACACAAGCACCTCTAGGTGTAGAAAATAACTCAACTGGAGGTCACGAGCCTGTAAATATCTTGCTCCCAATACACACTACCTAAAGACTCTTGCCCCTTCATATTAATGAAACATGCTTGACATTCAAACACTGTAACGTGTCTTACAGTATCAAGTATATTACATTTCTTACTGCTAAATTAATTATGCTTCTCTAGAATTAAATATACCCTCTGATGTAAGATATCCTACTGTCTGAAAAAATCTTGGAAAGTTACTGACAGCTTTTCAGCTCTGTTTCCTGTTATGGTTTAATGCAGAGATGCCCAAACTAGGGCCCGCAGGCCAAAGTTGACAATTGGTAACCTTTGATTTGGCCCGCCATCCCATCTGAGAGGAGGATGGGAAATGATGGGAACGGTTGGGGTAAATGCCTTCAACAGAGATCATCAGTTCTTATTTTACAAAACCATTTGTTTGTTTGTTTAATTGTACAGCTACATACAGCAAACTGAAATTAAACGTTTCAATTGAATGAATGACATTTGGTAAAAATGTTAAAATATAAATACTGTTACTTGACGAATAGAAGACAATGCATTAAACTAGGCATGGGCTGGTATAAGATTCTGACGGTATGATAACCTTGGATATAAATATCACGGTTTCACGATTGTGATTATTGCTCCAAAATATATTCTTTTTAAATGCCTGGGTAAAAAAAACGAAAACTTTTTTTTCCCCTTTGAAAACAATATATTTTATTTTTTGAAAGATTTAAAATATTTTGGAGCAGTAAACATGTCAGGCTGAATAATTCGAATGAATCACTGACTTCTGCGTTCTCCATTAGTTTCAAAAACACAGATTTCTATACAATTTAAAATGGCATCTTTGGATATTTTTTTTCTGCTGGAGATACTGTTGTCCTAAATAAAAAAAAAAGTAAATAAAAAATCTAACACATACCTTAGGAACAGTATTACAGAAAATTTTGGCGGATTTAAAACCTTGACTTTTCCAAACCACGGTATACCTTGAAAACGGTTATCGTCCCAGGCCTACATTGAACTACATTGTGGTATAAATGAGATTTGTTTGTTTTTATTGTAAAATGTAAATATATTTATTTAATTATTAATATGATTATTCATTCATTTTCTTTTAGGCTTAGTCCCTTTATCAATCTGGGATCGCCACAGCGGAATGAACCGCCAACTTATCCAGCACGTTTTTACACAGCGGATGCCCTTCCAGCCGCAACCCATCTCTGGGAACATCCATACACACTCATTCACACTCATACACTACGGACAATTTAGCCTACCCAATTCACCTGTACCGCATGTCTTTGGACTGTGGGGGAAACCGGAGCACCCGGAGGAAACCCACGCGAACGCAGGGAGAACATGCAAACTCCACACAGAAACGCCAACTGACCCAGCCGAGGCTCGAACCAGCGACCTTCTTGCTGTGAGCCGACATCACTACCTACTGCGACACCGCGTCGCCATGATTATATAATAAATATTAATAAATTAGGAAATTACCTTAAATGTAACTTTAATGTAATACCTTTTGGCCCACCACCCTCAATCAAGTTTGGTTTTTGGCCCTTCATAAGAAAAAGTTTGGGCACCCCTGGTTTAATATGTTTTAGTTAATTATTCTGTTCATAAAAGACTAAGTATAAAACAATTCTGTTTTCAGAACTGATATAGAGGGTTTTCGATTACTCATATGCGCATATTTATTCGTGATACTCTACACTGAAATATAAGCTGAATTACTACTATAATTACTATAATTACTAAATTTAATTTGTTTGTTTAAATTCAGCCCATATAAATTGTTTGCAACCACTTAACTTAAAAACATTTAGTAAATCCAATCAATCATTTTTTTCAGTGTACTCTGATGTGAACAACAGCATGGATAGTATCGTTATTGTACTACTCAATGCATTGTTCCTTCTATTTATGCTGTTTGAACCATTGAAAAATGTGCAGTAGATGTTAAATCATGAAGAGAATAACTTTATAAGCAGAAAAAATCTTTTTACAAGCTGAATTTAATATGTGCTAAAAGATGCGTATAAGCAGCATTACTTAAGATATTAGCAATTAACTTACTTGACCTGAAATGATAAGAACAGACATGAGTGTTCCCAAGATTCTTGGCCTGGAAATTCTAGTTGAGTTTGGCCAACCACAAACACCTATTGTTCCTCAGACAGCTCTCTCTTCTGCTTGACTTGATTTAATTTTTGGCAGTCTGTAGTACTCTAAATGTTTTTTTTGCAGGTCCAATCAATTAGTACAGCCCAAAAGATGACAATGATTGGTCATTTTCAAAAGCAGTAATCAGGAAAATATGCAAGATTTGTTTTGTTCATTGGTATTGTTTATGTTCTGTGCTTCCAATATGTCAACTCATGAAAACATTCTATTAAGAATTGTTTACTGTATTTAATTTTATTTTTGGTCAAAATCAGACCACAAACTGCTTCTTTTTGCCCTCTAAAAATCAACAAACTGTTTCAGACTTTATGAAACATGCTCCAATTAGAAATGTTACTATATTTAAGTGTTTTAAACTGCAAGTAGTGGCATACATCAGAAACACGATGCCCCACAATCAACTTGAACAACAGCTAAGATTAAATGGCTAGACGCTGTAAGTGAAAAGAGCTTGATAACAGTAATTAAAACTGATGTTTTTTTTATTTTGTATATGATATAAGGCTGTGAGAGCATTACCATTATTACAGACAGATATACAGTATATTGTTTACAAACACACTAGTATTGATTAGATCTATGTGTGGAAGCATTACGATGAGAGTCATTAATCACTCTTTATCTGCTCCTCACAAAACCGTGAGCCATCCAAGCCTTAAACTCAGCAGCAACACTGTCAGTACATTTTTCTTTTATGAACTGCAAACAAATTTCAGATCAGAGTCTGACTGTTTTTTTTCCAATTAAGCTGGACTTTGGCCCATGCTATCATTGATATTCAATATCCTACTGCTAATTAGTTCCTTTGAGAAGTGCAGAACGGGAAGCTTGACTCACTTAACATCTGTAAAAATGTGAAGTATAGGTAGCCATTAATGTAATGCTCGAGGACTAACACAAGATACTCCAGACGGCAGAATGCCAGATATATTTCATTGTACAGAATGCTAATTCCTTCTTTTTATGTTTACCTCTTGTTGAAATTGCAGGAAGGAAGCCTAAATGAATATACACATATTAATCAGCTAACACAGGCAGAGAGAAATGCTCAATTATATGGTAGATACATGTTGTAACCAAAGACTAAAAACAGTCAAAACACACACACAAACAGTACATTTACAACATGCACATGAACCCCCCCCAAAAAAACAAAAAAAAACAAAGATGTTTTTATTACATCAACATTTCCCTTCTCTAGCTTGACTTTAATTACAATGCATCAGCCTTCACCCAGGGCCATTTTTGCTTGTTTACTGGAAAGTAATGGATTAACAGGCCCGTAGCCAGCCTGGTGAAAGGGGTAGCTCTTTTTTCTCAAAAAGTGGACCTTTTTGCAGTTATACGCCTCGAGATTTAAATACTGCATTTTAGTGACATTTTAAGCAATACTTTTGTTTTTTTTTGCTGGATTAGCTAGTCAGATGTCATCATAACTACACTTTTTGATGTACTAAAAATATTTCCTAAAAATCTGCAATAAAGAAAAATTAAAACAAGACTAATTTTTAAAATACAAATTTATTCCATTATATATCATTAGGAAAAAATAGGAACCTGTTAAAGTTTTAAAGTAAAAAAAAAAACTGTAGCCTACTGTCATTTATTAGACAAAAAACAAACTAGCCAGCACATTTAACTGTCCTCAGTCACAATTTGGCCATTTCAATAAAAAATAATAATAAAAACATAATAATAATAATAACAACAACAACAACAACAACAACAACAACAATAATAATAATAATAATAATAATAATAATAATAATAATAATAATAATAAAACAATAATAATTTCCGAAATCCGGAATCCGAAAGGAAGCACAAAGTTAAAGGGGCGGGAGTGGGGAAGCTCTTTCTCTCTTGCTTGCCTTTTTGTGTGTCTGTTGGATTGTGTTGTAAGTTACGTTGATGTGACTTAGAGTTTAATTTTGTTCTTGTTTCAGTTTTGGTGCGTTTCTACCGTCTTGTATGTGCGTATTCAACGATCCCTAATCTTTGGTGTCTGAATTCCCCTGGGAATCGAGGAGTTCAGATGTCAGGTGACATACACCTTGCAGCACGCAGAAAACTCCACTGTCTAAACACACTAGTTTAGAAGTGAGCGCCACCCGCTGTAAGTTTTCTACGTATATTTTGTTAGAAGAGTAGTATTAGATATACAGTAGGTGACACTTTAAAATGAGTATTACCGCTGAGCGTGCAAAAGCTGAAGATGTTTTGTTTGTTTGTTTTCTATTAGTTTAGCTCGTTTTCTTAGGTAGTTTAGAGGGTATTTTTCAGCTAGTTTTGGGATTTTTGTTATATTGCTTTATTTGGCGCCACTTGAAATTCATAGCATACATCGATTGATTTCTTTTTTTTTCTGAGATTCCAACTTGTATATACAATTTGTTGCTGTTGGAATTCTTTTCATTTTTGTAAATAAATTCACTTATTTTTGCATTATTTGGTTGTCGATTTGCTATTTTGCCACCAACTCACCACAAACGGAGTCACTTCAAATGTTACCTCTTCAACCCCTAGAGCTAAACTTTAAAGTCGTAACATTTAAATGGGGGATCGTCCGGGATTTGAACCCGGGACCTCTCTAAATGAATATACACATACTTATCTACCAACACAGGCAGAGAGAAACGCTCAATTATATTGTAGATTCATGTAGTAACCAAAGACTTTTTTCTTTCTTTGCTTTCTTCAGCTTCACTTTAATTACGATGCATCAGTCTTCACCCAGGGCCATTTTTGCTTGTTTACTGGAAAGTAATGGATTAAGTTCGCTACCTGAGATGGTGGCATTTAATTTTCTCCTCAATCATCCCACCCCTCAAAGCTTGTCTTTATGAAAGCCATACGAATCGCAATTGTTTTTCAGGAAACATGGACAATGGCTTGGATTCTACACATGAATGACTAATTGCCTTTTGTAGACTCCATATAGAGAAAATAAGATGAAAGCGAAATGCCTGAAAAAACATAAATCACTTTTCATGCATCACAGGTCTCTTTCCTAATCACCTCCTGCACTTCCTAAAGAGCATTTTAATAACACGCGCTTGCACTGATTGCGAGGTGAGAAAGAAACATCATTATTAGAGAATCAAAGTCAGACTGTCTTCGCAAACCTTATCAGCACAAATGGTCTACCATCTGATGGATGTGACTCACCAAGTCCTTTATTCCAATACTGTTCCAGCCTTGCATTATGGGTAGGAAGGAAATGACAGTTGGGATTATCCAGCATCCTCCAATCATTAGAGCCACTCTCAGCGGTGTCATCTTATTCCTGTAGACCAGTGGCTGGCAACAGATGGCATAGTACCTGCAAGGAAAGGCAAATATGTTGAATATTCATTTGTTATCATACATAATTAAAGAAAATGTACAGTGAATGTTAATTAGAGAACAATTTATAAATCACAGTTGTTTCAGTCATTTTTTGTCTCACCATTTCATTTCTGTTTTTTAAACAGTGATTTAGATGTATTTAAATATGCTTAAAATGGCAATTTCACCCCCGATTAAATAAATTCAAATAGAACTAAGCAGTGACCTCCAAATGTCCTCATTTAAGAAAATAAAAGTAAAGCCACAGTCACACTGCACTTTTCGCCCCATAGACTTCCATTCATACGCATGCGACTGCAGCAGACCAGTAATTCCAGCTCATGCGACAAGTTTCGCAGTTCGCTGTGTTGCAAAGTTCAAGCTTGGTGAACTCTGACCTGCAAAATTGCTTCATGTGACTGCGGGAGACCAATCAAAGATCAATACATGACCTCTCTGGACAGAAATTTAAAATATGGACCAATCGCTTGCTTTTCTTAAAATACGGACCAATCACTTGCTTTTCGTAAAATATGGACCAGTCTTTTTTTAATGATTTTTAATCATGTGATTTAATCCTGCCCCTTTTCGCAGTGTCGTACGACAGAATTTCACATGCTTAAACATTGCGAGAAAACAGTCAGCGAAACAGCCAGCAAAACAAAATAGATCCCAACAAAAGGAAAGCATTCCATAACCATATCACTGTGACAAAATAAATGAATAACTTGACCAATATGCGGTTGAATATAAGCCAAAAATATACAGCCAAATTATAAGGATTTAAAAAAAAACATATACAATATATTCCGGACGAGCCCCCAAATTTTTTGCAAGTCCCATTCAGAATTAAATAGTCACAGAGTCTGGTTGTGTGGGAAAATGTTCTTTATTTTTGAACTGTTAATAAATATGTAGCTGAAAAATATTAGTATGTAACATCAACTTCATTATGCATGTGAAAGACAACAACCTTGGAAAAAATCTGAGGACGATGACCTGCCTGTTCACCTGACTGACAAAATGTCAACCTATCAAGTATCTGGAAGACTGAAAAAACAGATTTTGTCAGTCTTCTTGAGCTTCATAACCTTTCTAATCTTAAATTCTAATCAGCTCAAGGTTGTCTTTTTAAATGACATGTTTGCATTAACCATTTGCATTCTGATGCTGCTTTAGAGTTCTAGTATCACGTCAACGTAAACATGCTCATGATTGTGGATTCTTTTATCATTTTCTGTGTTGGAGAAAAAATATGGGGAATGGATTTACAACTGGTAAAAGAACAATAGGTCTTATTTTTTCAATAATATTATATTCATGAACATACTTGTAATGTAATGTGTATTTACAGTATATAGCGCATTTTATTGTGTATGGCCATACACCCAAAGTGCTTCACAATCATGAGGGGGGGGGCTCTCCACACAACCATCAGTGTGCAGCATCCCCTTGGATGACGGCACCCACAGGACAACGGCTCCAGTGTGCTGACCACACACCAGCTATTGGTAGAGTGGAGAGACAGTGATAGAGCCAAATTGGTGGATAGGGAAGATTAGGAGGCCATGATGAGTGTAAGGGCCGATTGAGGGAATTTGGCCCGGACACCGGGGATACAACCTAACTCTTTACGAGAAGTGCCATGGGACTTTTACAGTTTTTCCCAATTGTTTACACACAATTATTTGTACTTCATGCACCAAACCCCTGAACCAATTCTGCTAAACTACAAACACAATTCCTGCTTTACACTTAAATTGCAGACTTAAAACACACTTTTTTCAAAACACTACACACAAATCTCTGCATTTGGCACAATTTTCATGCAGAAAATCTTTTGTTTTCACAAGGAACACACTGTCATTCAAAATTGTAAAGTCAGTTGTCCTACTTTGCATACTAACTCATAACACAGGTAAACACCTGCACACATAAATGCAATTTAGAAATCAGAGCTCATCTCATATTCTCCATTTCTCAATCCTATTGAGGAATATTTTTTTTTTGACTGGGGATGGAACGTGAATGACCGAAATCCACACTTTATTGTATTAAATTTTTTACTGTAACTATTCAGTAAATACTTCTGTTATATGTAGACCATGTTATGTGCAACTTTGTGTTGGTTGGGATGAACACTGTGTACGCTGTTTTTGTGGGGAAAAATGCCGTAAAATAAATTTGGTACTGTGTATTTGTGTGTTTTGTATAAAAACAATATTCTGAAATATTTTACAATGCACTTATGTAGGCCTGTGTACTGTATGCAGTAAGTGTACACTGAACAAAAAAGGTCTTACAGTAAATCATTATGATGAATGGAGAAGAAGTGGTCATAGTGTTTTACATTAAGCACATCATTGATCAACTGTTCTTATAAATGTCTATTCATGTGATGGTTTGTGTGTGTCATTTGAAAACAAAATACCATTTTTAAATGGAGAATTGAAGGGTTTTGCCCAATGTGTGTGTGTTTTGTGATTTGTGTGTAGAGTTCTGACAATATGACACATGTTTTCAGAAAATGTGTGTGAACAATTGTGAAAAACTGTAATGACCACAGAGAGTCAGGACCTCGGTATAATGTCTCATCCGAAAGACGGCACTCACTGACAGTATAGTGTCCCTTTCACTATACTGGAGTATTCGGACTCACACATACCACAGGTTGAACACCCCCTGCTGGTCTCACTAACACCACTTCCAACAGCAACCTGGTTTTTCCATGCAATCTCCCATCCATGAACTGACCAGGATCAGCTCTGTTTAACTTTAGTGAGTAACCGGTCTTGGGCTGCAGGGTGATATGGCTGTGGCATACTTGAATTTACTCCTACAGTATCATCTTATCAACATTAGTGAATATGAAGTATTCTAAATAAACAGAAGCATGCACAAGGTTATATTTTTCATAACACACACCTAATTCATCTCCATATAAGGGGTTTCCACATAAGATTTCCTTTACAGCCTTTCATCACAGTTATCCGCTTTCTACAGACGCATTTCTCACCAGACGCATTCTCGCCAGATCCTCAAACAATGCTAAGTATGGCATTCACAAAAGCAGTTCAAACACAATAAAATCAGACCCAGATTACTGTTTCTATTCATAGAATAGAGCCTCATAGCTCAAGTACAGTACAGTACACAGCTCTCTTATGGTTTTTATATTGTTTTAACTACAGTTAAAGTCAGAATTATTAGCCCCCCTTTGAATTTTATTATTTTTTTTTAATATTTCCCAAAGGATGTTTAACAGAGAAAAGACATTTTCACAGTATGTCTGACAACATTTCTTCTTCTAGAGAAAGTCTTATTTGTTTTATTTCAGCTAGAATAAAAGCAGTTTTAAATTTTTTAAAAGCCATTTTAGGGTCAAAAATATTACCCCTTTAAGCTGTATTTCTGTTCGATAGTCTACAGAACAAACCATCATTATACCATACATTGCCTAATTACCCTAACCTGCCTAGTTAACCTAATTAACTTAGTTAAGCCTTTAAATGTCACTTTAAGCTGTAGAAGTGTCTTGAAAAATATCTAGTCAAATATTATTTACTGTCATCATGGCAAAGATAAAATAAATTATTAGGAATAACTAATAAATTAGGTTATTAGAAATGAGTTATTAAAACTATTATGTTTAGAAATGTGTTTAAAAAAATCTTCTCTATGTTACATAGAAATTGGAGAAAAAATAAACAGGGGAGCTAATAATTTAGGGGGGCTGATAATTCTGACTTCAACTGTATATATACATGCTATATTAACTATATATAAAAAATACACAATGCATAATAAATCACAGCATTTCTTTTATTAAAGTAATTTGTAACATAGCACACATCTTTACTGTCACATCTGTCACCTTAAATTGATTGACACATTCGTTTATTGTGTCCTTGACTAAAAAATATTCGGTTTTGATCCTAAACTTCTGTATGGTAGTTCCTGCTAAACAGTCTATGAGAAGGCAAATTCATTCATTCATTCATTCATTCATTCATTCATTCATTCATTCATTCATTCATTCATTCATTCATTTATTCATTCGTTCATTCATTTATTCATTTTCCTTCAGCTTACTCCCTGATTTGTCAGAGGTCGCCATAGCGGAATGAACAGTCAACAACTTTGGCATATGTTTTATGCAGCGGATTATAAACATTTATTCAAAAAGCTCTATCGGTTTTCCCTAGACAAACTTGCAGCAAAAATAAATCAATAATAATAAAAATCACCTTGACTCTGTAGAAAACCATAAATAGGGTTAAAGAAAAAAAGAAAATTCTTTACTCCTGAATAAAAGGCAGTCAGTTAACAAAGACTACTCTCACTCTGAGAATAAGAATTTAAAAGGTGAAGTAATTATCGACCTGTACTAGGCAAAGCTTGTTGACTCTGAAGGGCTTCACAAAAATGTCACCATGCAAAAAAAAAAAGAACAGTTGCACAACAAAGAATGGTATAGCAATAAATTGTTATTAACTGCAACACAAAAAACTAAAAAATGTTTGATACAAACAATCTATGACTTGCGAAAGAAATGAAGACTGTCACCCCTAAAGATATTTTCCCCTTTCACAACAATTTCGCATTCTGTGCCTCACACTTCCATCTCCTGCACATTGTAGAAGGATGATCGTTATGTGCCTTGTGGCTATAAAATGCATTTTTGGACATGTCTGGAAATCTCAAAGGATGAGAGGAAAGACACAGAAAACAGATTTTACTCACAATAGCTTCAACTAAATAGGACGGGGTCAGTCTCTTTAACCCAGATTTGTCAATGCTTCAGTCTGTGTGTGTCGGGGTTCCTGTTTACATTCAATCCCCCCACCCTTGGAGCCTGTTAATCCAACCATGTGTTTGCCACAGCACGTTTAGAGCAGCTCTCTAAAAGCACAATGCATCAATGCAGCATCTACCCCTTCAGGTCAGAGTTGCTGTTTAATGGACTTAAAAGTCATCGATGCTCATCCAAATTCTCGAAGTTTTGAAGGTTGCAACACATTTCTCTTTGCACGAAACCTAGCAGGTGTTCTGAGTCATCTGTTCGGTCTAATTGTCGACATAACTCCACTAAAATGCCTGGTTTAGGTCCCCAAATATCACCCTGATGCAATTTATTGACTTTTTATATAGGGGTGTTTGAATGGGACTCACATATCATTCTTCTGTAACAAATTTGGAAAGGTTAGGCCTTAGGAGATTTGCAGCAGTGAAAGGAAGTATTTGTTAGCGAGTGGCAGAAGCACTGACCAAGCATTACTTGCTGTCTTAAATCATTCCCAGCTTGTGTCAGACAACTCTCTGCTGCAATTGAGCATAGGACTCTATCCGAACCGGACTTAAATGTCATTTCCTAGAGTGTCTGATGGGTTGTAAGTTTTGTTAATATACGTATAGAGGCATTCAAAAGCTTGAGGTCAGAAATATGTAATTACAGCTGCATTTATTTGGCCATAAACACAATAAAACAGTATAATATTATATCTACTTAAAATAAGTTTTTTGTACATTTTAATCCTCAAAAATAAACTGGGCAATGAGAGTCGAGCATCATTAAAAACCATATCAAATGACGTCAACTCTGATGCTTCATTTCAGAACAGACTTCAGCAGAGTCCCAAACCATAAATCTCACACACGAGGACCAAAAAGCTTTTATATTGTCATGTAGCACAGGCATTTAAGCATGATTAACAAGAGAGAGAGCGAGAGCGAGAGCGAGAGAGAGTGAGAGCGAGAGCGAGAGAGCGAGCAATATCTGCCACGTAAAATATAAACTATTATAAAACTGTGGCATACGTCACATGCATAAAATCACACCATGGACATGACATTAAGGCCCAATCCCAATTATACCCCTTAGCCCTTCCCCTTACCCAATTCTCTTTAGCTTGAAGGCGTAGGGCTAAGGGCAAGGGGTAGATACCCCTTCGAACGAAGATTTTTCAGGACCACACTCGAAACCAAGGGGTAAGAAATTTTCCCAGAATACACCAGCCACAGCTGCACCCGGAAGTAAGGAGATCCACAAATTTGTATTTTTTGTCATTATTACAAATTAAAAAAACTGCAAAAAATAAAAAAACGCTAAATTTCGTTATTTATAATCCATAATAATAACTCCTGTGTAGCAGTCCCACAACATTCTGACACTCTATAACGCTCAAATACCCTGTCAGAAAAGTCTAGTGGCTGGGAATGGGCTTTTTACAATGTCTGGGATAATGTTAATGTTGTTTTGGTGTGTTTACATCGTTATGATAACATAATATATGCCTTCAGTGATTTCCTGAAGATAAATACCAAAAAATAACACAACTGGAATAACTACAGCAGACGTGACCGTCTGATCTCATATGAAGCAAGAGATCGCGATGACAAATGATGACCTGTGGAGGTGCTGTAGTGCTGTCTCAATTCCTAGGGGTTAATTTTGAAGCCCTTCCACTTCAGCTTTGGTTTTAAGGGCCAAAGGGAAGGGGAAGGGGTAGGGGTACAAAAATAGAATTGGGATTGGGCCTAATATGCCTACTGGTTTAAAAAGGCCTATATTAAAAGAAGATGGCCAAATGAGAACTTTTCTGTCATAAACTATAGAACAGATTAAATACAGGAATGGAGAAAAGATCACTCTTTTATTATCAGCTGTCAGTCAGCACCCGCTCTTTTTTTCCTGGTCATTGCAGCTTTGCCGTGTGCAGGGTAAATGATGACAATCAGATACGAGTCACTTTTAAAAGATGATGTAAGCTGGAAAAATCACATACAGGCACAAAATCGGAATTGACTATCAAGATCTGCAGTGGAAATGCAGCCTTAATTTTTTTGTTTATTTTGAAGTTTGGTAACTTTTTCTAAAATGATAAACCCCAACATTAAAAAAATTATAATTTTCTATTTGAATATTTTCATAAGGCTGTGCACATTTAAGGTACAATGGCTGACCTTCGTATCAACATTGACCCGCCAGCTACTGACCTTATTCTGCAATGCAGAAGTACGCTCGTTTTTGTAAAAGATTTAAAACTTCTGATTCAGTTGCGTATGGGAGAAATAACTAGAAATAATAAATGGCAGAAAACCATCAAACTACTTGGTCTACAAACAAGTGTATTCATGACTTTATATAACAAGAAGAATAAGAATCGAGTACTGGTTTTAACATCTAAAAATCAATAGAAGCGAATAAGACTGGAAGTCTCTAGCCAAAAAGATTCCAACAGCTGCACCTACAGTATGCTCGTATGTGAAGAATAAGCTCAATAACACCATTTTTTACAACAGAAAAACGGCTAGCACACACATGCACACTGCAACACATATAACCCCAAACACACAAACATTAAAAATCTGCTACTTTAACTTTTATCAATACTGTCTTGCTAAACTTTTTACACTTTTGCAGGTACTTTTAGCAATAGAAAATATACCCTTTACTTCAGTTAAAAATGAGTGTTGCTCTCTGATTAAACATTGATGAAATACTCCACACTGATGAGAGAAAACCTAGACATTCACAGAGTTTGTGATGAAGATTGCAAAATAAATTTGAGGATTGAAATTAAATTTAGCTGCTTTATTTTTAAGGTTTAGTGAAGGCAGACCATTTTTCACCTGAAGGACGAATGGTACATACAGAATTCTAGGACTACAGGAGGGTTAAAATATAAGTTATTCTTGTGGTGGCTCATTTCCACCAATCTTCAGTGTCACAGATTCTTCATTCTAATATGCTGATTTGCTGCTCAAGATACATTCAGATGCAAAAACCTCTAACTCTAACCGAAAATGTTCTAAAATTAGCCCTATTCTCAGCTTCCTATGTTTATGTTCAGTTTTTTTTTTACTGTAAAGCACAGGCATCAATTTCAGTTCCTGGAGGGCCGCAGCTCTTCACAGTTTAGTTTCAACCCTAATTAAACACACCTGATCAGCTAATTGAGTCCTTCAAGCTTGTTTAAAAACCTACAGGAAAGTGTGTTGGAGCAGGGTTGGAACTAAACTGTGCAGAGCTGTGGCCCTCCAGGAACTGAAATTGACACCTGTGCTTTAAAGGCAATATCAAGAACCTATTCATCACCATAAAAGTGAAATTACTAAACCTTGTCACAGGAGCCTGAGAAAAATGGCAATTTTAGAAGAACATTTCAGACAACACTTCCAGTAGAGGCTTTAGCAAATTAACTCTTAAATTTCTTCTAATTAAACATGTCAAAACAGACATACAGGTAGATTATAATAGCAACTGTGATATTAAAAATGTTTTTGCTGTCATTTTTAACAATTTAATGCATTCATACTTTTAATATCCTCTAAAAATTTAATGACCCAATACTTTTTAACTGTAGTGCAGCTTACACTTTCTATTTGGCTGTGACTTTACCCAAGGTGTCTAACTCTGAAGTTAGTACACACCAGCTTTTTTTGGTTGTTATTTAATTATATTGCTTGTTTTGAATCAAATCAATTTGGCCCACAATAAAAGTCATGCACCCTCTTAGAGTATTCCCATTTCTCTAAACAGCTGAATGGGGAGAGTACAAATAAGGTTTTGCATAAGAATAATGGGCTTAATGTTCTCTCATTGTTCCTGCCGCATTTACTCCAGCCAATGTTAATAAAAAGGAACATAATTAAAATTGGGTGACACAATTACACCAATTGCTTTAGCGCATAAAGTACAATATGTAAGATGCTTATTAAATGCATCACGTGTCCAAGCTATCCTCAAGGATTTGGCCCATATATTTTCATTTGCGAACGATAAACAAATTATTGCCAGCCCGTTTCTCACACATCCAACAGCCAGTCTGTTGTGAAGAAATTATGGTCGAAAGTCTTGCAATTCATGGGCTGGTTGTCAGCAGTGGTCCATTGCTACTAATGCCAAACACAGCCCTGTCACTGACGGATGTCACACAGCCAGCTCTGTGTACGTGCTCGACCAGCGTATTGATTTTTCACCATGGCACCTGTAAGCAAAATCTAAAAGGATGAAAACAACTGCAGTGGGGAAAAAAGAGAAAATGTAGGCTTGAGACAACATTTCAGTTCCAATGAACAACAGCGGCTCTGACTCACATGGCGCCCAAGGCAAACATTGTTTTTACTGATTAACTACCATGTAAACTTCAAAGAAATAATCAATTACAATAATATAACAAAACAATTAACATTGGAACTAACCGATTTCTAACTAGCGGTCATTCTGACTAGGGCTGCACGATATTGAAAAAATCGAACATTGTAATATTTTGCGATAGGAATACAATTCCACCAGATGACTTAAGTATCTAAATTAAGAATGAATTGATCATTTTAGATTGATTGGGATAAATCTGTGAGTGCAACTGTATATAATCTAATAAACAATTTCTAAATGCAATAAAGAAGCAGGTATAATTGAAATAAACAGTGATTTGCCGTTTTCCAAGTCTAAGCCCCAATCCCAAAATTCTATTCTATTTTTGTACCCCTACCCCTTCCCCTTTCCCTTCCCCTTGGCCCTTAAAACAGAGTGTGAAGAGAAAGGGCTTCAAAATATACCCCTAAGAAATGGAACACCACACCACCTGCACACGTCATCAAATGTCATCACGATCTCTTGTTTCTTATGAGATCAGACGATCGTGACTGCTGTAGTGATTCCAGTTGTGTTGTTTTTTGGTATTTATCTTCAAGAAATCATGACGATCTAATGTGGCAATAAGATCACTATACTGTGCATTTACACAGTGGCCATCTATTCATCTATGTAAACACACCAAAAACAACATTAACATTATAGCAGACATTGTAAAAGGCCCATTCCCAGCCACTAGACTTTTCTGACAGGGTATTTGAGCGTCATCGAGTGTCAGAATGTTGTGAGACTGCTGTACAGGAGTTATTATTAAGGATTATAGATAGCAAAATTTTGCGTTTTTTATTTTAGCGGTTTTGTTACGGTAAAACACGAACGCGGTTATGAATATATTAAAACATGTGCTTGTTTGTTGTAAAAATTTGCAATAATGACAAGAAATACTCATTTGTGCATCTTACTTCCGGGTGCAGTGATTCTGCCATTGTGGCTGGTGTATTCTGGGAAATTTTCTTCCCCCTTGATTTTGAGTGTGGTCTTGAAAAATCTTCATTCGAAGGGCTATCTAGCCCTTCCTCTTAGCCCAAGCCTTTAAGCTAAAGAGAACTGGGACACCCCTACCCCATAAGGGGATGGGCTAAGGGGTAGAACTGGGATTGGGCCTAACTGTATTCAGGTACAGTATAATGAAAACAATACAATCAAATTAATTATTATTAAAGTTACAAATGGCACAATTTCCTACACCTGAATGTTTTTAAAATACTTATACAGTCACAGGTCTCAAAAACATATGTGATTGATAAATTAAAATACAAAATAAACGTTATGCGATATGATCACATTGCGATATCGATGCTGAAACAATATATTGTGCAGCCCTAGTTTTGACCATTCTCATAGAAGATGTCATATTCTCACTTCATGTTTACATTCAAAGCTTTTACTGAAATATTAAAATAAACTCTGACTGTTGGTTGTCATAATTAATGAAGTCTTAATCCTGAAAATACAATATTTTGGTAATACGGCTTAAAAATGTGTAGTTAGGCTACTAGACCGCCCATGAAGGTCAGTGCCTTACTTTAATTTTCAATTTCACAAGCTGGGATGTTGCTAGATCAGATATGGTTAACAAAAGTTATTTATATTATTTGTTAAATTTCCCATTAATTGTATTTTATTAGCGTCTACTCCCACCCCAACCCTAAACCCAGCCATCACAGTAACATAAAAACAATAGTTGTACCGAGTATTATTTACGTTATCTATTAAATTACAAAAATAAATTGTATTTTTAACGTCCACCCCTACCCTAACCCTAAACCCAACTATTATCCTTATGTTAGCAGTAAGTTGCTAGGCAACAGAGGCACACATTTTCAAAGTCACAAGGAAAACTACCAGACATTGAAATGCATGCAGCTTGACCACTATGCTAATCAAAGGTATACTCATAGATCTTTTGTGTTGTGTTATTATAATAAATTAACAATGCTAGAAATAAATATACACATTTTAGGATTAGTCAGGGTATTATAGATTTGTAGGTTTTATTTCAACAAAGTTATTAAATACAAAAATTTAAATGGTCAAAATGACCGCATCAGTGGTTCTATTGTTAAAATGATAGTTCATCCAAAAATGAAAATTTACTTACAATTTATTCAGCACCTGGAGGTTTAAAACTGTTATGAGTTTCTTTATTCTTTTAGACACAAAAGAAGATACTAAAGAATGTCAGAAAACTGTGGCCACAAAGTCTGTGGCTAGCGGAATCCAACATTCCTCAAAATATCTTTATCTGTGTTCAACAGAAAAATATAAACAAACCAGTTGATTTTAATTTAAAGGTAAACTTTGCACCAAAAAAAAAGGTGAAAAGAATAATAAAGCAACTTATAGATATTGCTACACTTCCCCATTTGAATAAGAGTGCCTTAAAACATTTTTAGAAATTGTATTGTTAGTGTGTTTTCATAGACGACTGGCATTTATTTCTTAGTTTGGTGTGCATATTTGATCACATTTGGCCTGAAAATGGCCTGAAAATCAACTCCAGAGTGGTTCATTGTGGTAAGAATGCAATCTGACCCAGCAGACCAACAAACCAGGCTTCATCACAATGTATTTTGAGTTATTACATACACTGCATGAAAAGCACCATTGCTTGTTTTGCTAATGGCTCTCAAAATAAATCTTGGGTTACTGTGGAGAAAAAGATGAAGTGCAATTTGGTAGAACTAATACGTTTCAGTCAACTGTCCAAAACTTCAAAAAAAAAAAATAATAATAATAAAATACAGACAAAGCCTTCCTTCTGTCTTTAAGCGATAATGTTATATATAATCATTGCAACAAAAGAAGCCACAATAAGGCTTTTTTTTCTACATTCATTCTTATGGTTGACAGAGGGTTGGATTCACGTCATGTATGAATTACCATGATTACAAGATTCTGACTAGTAAAAAGCATTCATGTCTTTGTGGAATTCATAATTACAACTCGTAAACTGGACATTTTCTGAGAACTTTGACTTGTAATGTGTGACCGCTGTGCCACTTGAATGCTGTAGATTTATTTAGGTGCTAATGTATGTCTGTGTGCTGCAGGAGAATTCAGAGTGCAAGAATGTATAACATCATGGGTAGTCATCATGAAATTACAGTAATTATGACACTGCATGAACTCAGCTTGTTATGAGTGGAATCTAGGAACATAATCAGGTGCACTTTGACCAACAACAGGACAGTTTACTGGCACATGCCCTGCATTAACACATTTGGTCAGTTTAGAGTGCAGAGTGAACAAAAGGAAATTACAATTTTGTAACAACTTAATATGTGAAAATGCCCTTTAGTTGCATGTCTAAATATTCTGTAATTAAACATTTACTAATTTAGAAAATAATTTTAAGAATCTGAATATTTGACAAAACCAATTAAAAAATTTTAGAGACTAGGGGCGCTATCATAAACCCAGCGCAAGACGTGTTTGACGCAATGTGTTGCAATTTTCAGACCAGCGCAACCCTAATTTTCCTGTTTTGCGCCACATTGTTTAAATAGTAAATACATTTGCGCCACTTCGTGGACTCACGGGTGTGCCGGTCTAGAAAGGAGGTGTGACTGAAATAGACTGCACAATCGACCAGCTGAAAGCAGCAGAATGAACCGCCAACTTATCCAGCGCATGATTTATGCAACGGATGCGCTCCAGCTGCAACCCATCACTGGAAAACATCCATATACACTCATTCACACACATACGCTACAGACAATTTAGCTTACCCAATTCACCCATAGCGCATGTCTTTGGACTTGTGGGGGAAACCGGAGCACCTGGAGGAAACCCACGCAAACACGGGGAGAACACACAGAAACACCAACTGACCAAGACGGGGCTCAAACCAGTGACCTTCTTGCTGTCAGGCGATTGTGCTACCCACTGCGCCAGTGTGCTGCTCCTTTTGTATAATGTTATTATTATTATTATTTATTATACACATATTTATATATTTTTTAATGAAAACAAGCTTAGATTTGTCCACCTGTCGGGTTTTGGAGACGTCTGCATCACCATATGGAGCATAAGAATAGGACGTGTGTTTGAATATAACTCAGTGTTTTGACCACACTTCGTTATTATTGTTCATTTATTCGTTTGCTGGAAATTAAACTGAATTTAGAAATAGTTTTGAAACAAATGTTTGTGCTTAACAAACGAAATTAAATATATGGGCTGATGGATGTCTTCAATGGAGTGCGTACAACACATTTCCTTATCCACGAAGGTAAAGAAGTAAAGAGAAAGTAAAGAGGCTGAATGGAGGAGGCTCATTCTTTATTCTGGCTGCAGATAGTTTGGTAAACTGTTTTCTCGCTAGTGAAGCTTTTCGTTTTTCCACTTACAAAGTCACCATGTAAATAGCAAATGCGCCATGGTGCGATGCAACTGACTGTTAAAGGGAATAGGAGATCAGACTTTGATTGGTTTTAATGCACGTTATGCTCAAAACACACCCATAAATCATTAAGAAAATACGCACAACCCTGTTAGACAATGCGCCGCTGCACAAACCATATTTTTCCGTCCTTAAAATAGGAAAAGTGGATTCGGACATGCCCTTAATGCTTTTGTGCCATGCGCTTTAGACTCTGCGCCTAGATCGTTAAAATAGAGCCCTAATGTTTTTAGAAAGGATTTATTTTTTCACTGAGATAGTTTTTTTTAGTAATAAATTGTTGAATTAAATTTGGTATAGAAACAATTTTCACTCTGAAATTTCTTGTGTATTTTACTAATAATTACAAAAAATTTATTCTGAATTGGAATTTTTTTAAATCATTTGAAAACATTTTAATATTTTTCCCTTATTTTATTTAAAATAAATATTTACAGTATTTTTTTACATTATAATGTTTTTATAAAGGATTTATTTTTTCTCTCAGAGAGTGTAAATTCATTAAAAGTTTTATTTTAAAAAGTTTTAAAGTTTTACATTTAAAGTTTTATTTAGTTTTTTAAAAAAAGTTATTCTAAATTTGAAAAAAAGTATCTTTTGTAAAACATTTAAATATTTTTTCCCTTATACTATTTAAAACTTTAAAAATATACACAGTATTTATTATTTTTTTACAATATAAGAGACTGATAGCTCTGTTTCTAAAAAAAAAACATTTCGAGAAAAGTATATTTGGATGTTTTCTGACATAAAATGAAAGAAAACATTTCTTTTTGTCAGTAGCGTCTTGCCTCAAGCAATGACCATAAATGATAGTGATGTCAAATGTCCCACTGGTCATTTCCTGGTAATAAATTATAGCGTTCAAAATTTTAGGTACTTCACTATAAAAGCAAGACACTATGTATGAATCATCGATCATCTTTCCACAGCAACAAGTCCCATCAGACCTCTGCAGGCTTTCCTCTGAGAGCACACAGTGAATTTCAAGAAGCATCGGTGCCCATTGGCTTTACATTTGATCGGTTATATATCAAATCTGTGATCAGAATCCAATTTGCAGTCAGTCTTAGCACAACTCCTGAAGCATGTATGAACGATCAGTCATGCAAAAGTGTTTCCCTGTGGGTCGGTCCCGTAGGGGAAAAAAAGGAATCGTGAAAGTCTGCGTGAAAATCTAATTCCAAGCTTGGCTGGCATTGGACAAGCGTGTGATGTGGAGAAATTAACCTCCAGCCATATGAAAGCAAACGTCTGGGCTGAATGAACAGACGTCCAGGTCTAATGACTATAAGCTCATGAACGAGAGTCACTTTTATCACTGTTTTCGCAAGCTCATGCCTCTGTTGACCATTTCCCATTCTCTATGGCCCTTTCAAGTTTCAGGATTCATTTATAAATGAATTCAAACAAATGCGAGTGGAGTTGTTGGAGAGAAGTGCAGCTATTTTAAGTGGGTTTTATAAGTGCTCTATCTAAAACTCATATAAAATGTTTATAAATATACAGCGAACTCATATTCCTCTCCCTTTAGTCTGTCAAAATACTTCTAGAGCTCAAGTAGTCTGGGCATAAAGGTCCTGAAATGCTAACAGCAAATTCATTTGCTTAGGAATACTGGTAAAAAGAAGTCTGAAATGTATTTTCAGTGGTAATTTTCAGGTGAGAGTGGCCATTTGTAAGTTGCTTTTGGCTTCTTGTGTTCAAGTTCTGTGCTGCTTGATATTGCAAAATAAATTTATTGTTAAGTGAAGTTTATTTATAAACTAATTTCGAGAGGATCACGTGCTTATGATTGATTAACAGCCATCTTCGTTTTGAAGAATCCCCCCTTCCACCCCTACTCCTCCTCCTTTCCTAGACGGTGGCTCAGTGGTTAGCACTGTTGCCTCACAGCAAGAACGTCACTGGCTCTATTCCTTACCAAGCCAGCTGACGTTTCTGTGCGAAGTTTACACGTTCTACCCGTGCTCATGTGGGTTTCCCCCGGGTTCCCCGGTTTCCTCCCACCATCCAAAAGCATGCAACTTAAGTTAATTGACTAATCCAAAATTGGCACCATAGGCATGCACCTAGTGAGAAGTTATCTCTTAGGAGCAATCACTATCTGTTCATTAGCTACTACAGCAGGGGAGATCTCGAGACCTACCTGAGCTCAAACTCCTCTCTCGCCTTGCAAACGGGAGGGAGTGCCGGGCTCAAGGATCTTATGAGCTCAGGGCTCTCTCCCGGGACAGCATGCCAAACAAGCTTTATGATCAATCATCAGCTAAGCGTGAACTCTTGAATTCGCTTACCGTATTGTCTTACATACTGTATATATACACATTTTTTTATACTGCAAGCATTCATATATCGTTTATAAGGTATCTACATGATCACATACAAAATCATACCAATTTTTAATCCTAAATATCATACATATTTTTTGACATTATCAGAGTGGCCTTGATGTGTCTGAGGGCAGACCTGGAGGTTTCATATTTGATGTATAAATGCATCACATTACCAGATAATCTTGGATTTGTTTCTTTTAGATTGGCTAAAGTAGCACATCTTACTGTAAGTAATCGCCATGGATAGCTCAAAGGTGTTTACAAGGCTGACATTTTTTTGGGGGAAAGTTGCTTATTTAAAAGTTATTTTGACCTCCAAAGATTTTAAATTTGGGTTCAAAATTAGTATTCAGTAAATCCATGAGTTAGATTTTATTAAAAGTGTTATTGGGGTGTAAATTACTAGAATGGACATTTTGACTGTGTATATACACTAATTAGCCACTTTATTAGCTACACCTGTCAAAACAGCTCATTAACGCAAATTTCTAATCAGACAATCACATGGCAGCAACTCAATGCATTTAGGCATGTAGACATGGTCAAGACAATCTGCTGCAGTTCAAACAGAGCATCAGAATGGGAAAGAAAGGTGATTTAGGTGACTTTAAATGTGGCATGGTTGTTGGTGCCAGACGGGCTTGTCTTAGTATTTCAGAAACTGCTGATCTACTGGGATTTTCACGCACTACCATCTCTAGGGTTTACAGAGAATGGTCCGAAACCAAGAAACTATTCAGTGAGCTACAATTCACACAGGCTCACCAAAATTGGACATTAGAATATTGGAAAAACGTTGCCTGGTCTGATTCTGTCTCAATTTCTGTTGCGACATTCGGATGGTAGGGTTAATATTTGGCGTCAACAACATGAAAGCATGGATCCATCCTGCCTTGTATCAACAGTTCAGGCTGGTGGTGTAATGTTGTGGGGGATATTTTCTTGGCACACTTTGGGCTCATTTGTACCAATTGAGCATCGTGTCAACACCACAGCCTACTTGAGTATTGTTGCTGACCATATCCATCCCTTTATGACCACAGTGTACCCATCTTCTGATGGCTACTTCCAGCAGGATAATGCACCATGTCATGAAGTGCGAATCATCTCAGACTGGTTTCTTGAACATGACAATGAGTTCACTGTACTCAAATAGCCTCCACAGTCACCAGAACTCAATCCAATAGAGCATCTTTGGAAAGTGGGTGAATGGAAGATTCGCATCATGGATGTGCAACCGACAAATCTGCAGGAACTGCGTGATGCTATCATGTCAATATGGACCAAAATCTCTGAGGAATATTTCCAGTACCTTGTTGAATCTATGGCACGAAGGATTAAAGCAATTCTAAAGGCAAAAGGGGGTCCAGTAATTAGTAATGTGTACCTAATAAAGAGGCCAGTGAGTGTAAGAATGTATTTAATTAAATTGGTTTCATCATGTTTACATTTGAAGCTTCTATTACGATTTTAGATTTAAACTTTCAATGTCTGTCATCACATATTATGATGTGATTAAGTTTCTAGACCAGCCCAGAAGGTGTTTTACTGTACCTCAAATTAACAAAGCTGTAAAAATTTTCGTTTTTGAAAGTTTGAAAGACATGTCTGAAAATAATGTATTTTTTTGCTATTTGAAAGTTATTTTTTGGTTAGCAGAGCCACACATAATCAAAGGCACATGTAAAAAGTAGCCGACGATAAAATGCTCGAATTGAAAAATCGAATAGATACATTTTCAGAGTAGAAATGCTTAGAACTATAGATAATATAAATTAGAAATATTAGAAATATAAATTTTAAAATGAAATATACACATTCATGAAAAGTCAGGGTACTATCTCCACGATGGACGTCCAGCTTCTCCAGCCTCTAGCACCTAGACTGCAGCTCCACACAGGAAGTTTGGCCAGAAGAATAATGGTCATGCCCAACAGAGCCTGGTTTCTCTCTAGGTTTTTTTTTCCCTTCACTTCGTCAATTGGTGAAGTTTTTTTTCCTCGCCACTGTCACCACTGGCTTGGTTGGATCGGGACTTGTGGAGCTGTGCTTCGGTGGATTTGCTCTACAGTGTTTGAATCTTCAGCAGTGAAATTTAAACCACACTGAACTAAACTAAACTGAACTCTGAAATCTGGACTTTACTAGAACTACGTTAAGCTGCTTTGACACAATCTATGTTGTGAAAAGCTCTATATAAATAAACATGAATTTATTTGAATATAGATATATGGATTTAATAAACAAAATTAATAAAATGGTCAGAATTACTGCCTCGGTAGTTTTATTGTTACAATCAACATGATTTCCATACAAATTCAAAGAGCAGACACTTGCAGGGAAGGCATTTCTGGCAGTAAACCAATGTGGTGTATGGGACATGCTTGGAGAGCAAACAGACACTCTTTATTGTTGTCATATAAAACACAGGACAGCACAAAGGTCTTCCCATTAAAATCAGGGAAAAGTATCCCACTTTTCAATTGCTAATAAAACATTATATTTAAATGACTACAGACTCAATTTAAATGCATTGGCTTACTGAGGGACAGCACGGTAGCAACACTGCACAACAGTCTCCGACATTTCCTAACTGCCACTGAAAGATGTCCTGACAGCTCCCCTGTTGCTCTTTTGTTCCCTGTTTGGAGGCTGATCAGGTGCAGCTCTTCACATTTCATTTCTAGAGTGCCATCTGGGTCTCTTTCTTCAGTGCTGCTGAGGTGTGCAAATAGTCGTGACAGCAAAAGCTCCTGGATCAATTTACAACTTGCAGACACTTTCTTGCGAGGTCACAAGCTTCAGTGTAGCTTGTCTGCTTAATACAGTAGTGTCAATATATTCTCATCTGATTTTGCAGCATTTTGCCTTTTTTGGAGGAAGAATATAACTAAACATTCTTAAATGCATTAAATATTATTTATTTATTTATTTTATAACAGAAACAGCATTTACAAAAAATAAAAAAATGTTTTTCCACTTATGGGATGTTTCCAAGTGGGTGTCCATGCCAAAACAGAGCCAGACCTCAGTGGAAGTTTGCAATCGATTGTAGAGGGTCAGATTTCTGCCAAAAACTTTTGAGGAGGCTTTTTGACCAAGATGAGGAGAGCTGAAGGTCAAGTTCAACATCAAGACAGATCCCAGTGGTAAAGGTTCATTGTCAGAACTATCAAGATAATTTATTGCTGCAACCTTTTATTACATAACATTTGGCAATGCATTTCTGGCACTGTTACTGTGCAAGAGTTTAGGTTGCATTCATAGACTCAAACAGTGCCTACAAGACTACTGGCTAATGTTAATTACCATGACAAGATATATTGGGTTTGATTACCCGGAGATGTTATCAAATGGCTATTGTTTAAATAGATTATACAATGGTCTGTCTAAATTATTGCTTACTATAGTTGGAACGTGTGAATTTTATCAATAAAATGTCATCGCTGCTGAAAAGCTGTATTATATTTTTTAACAATGCCATGGTGAGGATGCTGCATTTTTAATAATAAAAAGTCACAGGTTTAATATTAGTAGCGACTCTGTACACACAAACTCTCTCTCTCTTTTATTCCTTCAGATTAATTCAAATATATGAATGCAACTTGATATTTTCATTTAAATATAACTAATATTTTGATATGCTGGCCGGCACGGTAGCTCAGTGCTTAGCACTGTTGCCTAACAGCAAGAAGGTTGCTGGTTCAAGTCCCGGTGTGGAGTTTGCATGTTCTCCCCGTGTTCGTATGGGTTTTCTCCGGTACTCCGGTTTCCCCCACAGTGCAAAGACATGCGCCATAAGTGAATTGGATTAACTAAATAGCTCATAGTGTATGAATGCGTGTGTGAATGAGTGTGTCTGTGTGTTTCCACGTACTGCATTACAGCTGGAAGGGCATCCGTTGCTTAAAACATATGCTGAAATAGTTGGTGGTTCATCCTGCTGTGGCAACCCCTGATCAGCAAGGGGCTAAACCGAAGGAAAATAAATGAATGAATGAAATTCTATTATGCTCAGCCATATTTTGCAATGGCAAGTGACTAAGCTTGGATAGCCAATGGCAAAGTGCATATTTGCTTTGGGTGTAAAATAAAATAAAATTAAAATTAAAATTAAAATTAAAATTAAAATTAAAATTAAAATTAAAATTAAAATTAAAATTAAAATTAAAATTAAAATTAAAATTAATTAAATTACAATAATTTTATGCACATCTACCTAAGACTTTCACATACATAATTGTGAAAAAGAAACTGAAATGGACTAAAGAAGAGCTATAAATAAGTCAAACAAACATATTAAGCTGATTAGTATATCACTACATGAAAAATCTGAGAGATTTCTGAACGTTTGTTCACTCAGAATGCTTCAAAAACTGAATACACTTTTAGTCTCTCGGAATTTCTCTCTGATTTCACGAAATTATCTTTATTTGTGTTCTAAAGATAAACTAAAGAGTTTTGAGTTTGGGAAAACACATATACAGTAGAAGCATGAGCAAATGCTTATATACGTTAATTTTAATTTTGAGATGAACTAACAGATTAAATTTTTATTAATGATTTGCATATAAGAATGAGGATTTTTCCATTGTTGCTGGTGAACATGTATTGTGAGCACAGTGTGTGTGTGTGCTATGATTAGAATGTCCAGTTATAAAAACCCATTTTTTCTCCATGACTGACTTTGATGTGAGCGCAGAACCTTTGGGACAGTTTTGTGCATGCTGTATTCTCTAAGTGCACCTATTTATATCGCCATATAAAGTATACGACCCTTCTTATCTGGATATTTCACAAGTCATGCAGAAGATGACAATGAATTTCTCACCTGCTGAGATGAACACCAATTATCAAGAGCTACAAAAGTTTCTGAAAAAGCATATGTAAGTGGCGGCTCGTGACGCACAAATAACACAGCTAACGAGCACCCACAATTAGTATTCACCCAGAATGAGTCAGATGAGTGGAGGCATAATAGAGAGCACTAAATTAAGCATGAAATCAACACTGAGAGTGCATATCGTCTGAAGAGAATCGCGCTGTATTGCAGACTCTAAACACATGCTGCTTGGTGCGTGAGGTTCGTGTGAGAAATGAGAAGAGACTGCAAGTATCCCGAAGGACAAAGAAGAATTACACAGGAGAAAGCAGCTTTTAAAAAAAAAGGCGGAGAGCGTTTCACACAGTCTAAATTGAGATGACATGGCTATTATTGCTGTATGTGCTAAGTGAGTGCCTGAAGGACACCCGGCCAGCCTCATTGTCAAAACTCAGAGGGGTAAATGACTTGTGAAATAGCCAGTGTTCCTTCCTTTATTATAATAAATGCCGCATGTAGCCGGGTTGACTGGAATCTCTATATACGTTCATACTAAGGAAAAACATTACTGTTTTTCATGAAAATCCCACAGCAGCATGAGAATAGATGCTAGTGGAGCGGAATGTAAGAAGCAATAAATAGTAAGACGAACAGAGATAATGATCTGATTACCATAAGGCTCTCTTGCTACGATTTATTATTTTTTAAAACATCAAAGCATTATGTAAAACATCTGTCACACTGATATTATTAATCAAGGCTGTCAACTGAGTTAAAGGTGTACCTTTATGCACTATTATACATATCTGCACTTAAGAGCTACTTAAAGTCTGCATGAAATCAAAATGTACAATGTTTATTTTACTAGCGCACATGTAATTCTTTAGGTGAAAGTTAATTCACTGAAAAAAATGGTTTTGATAATCTTAAGTCAAAAAAATCTGACCATTTACTTAAATGTTGACATCAGTTTGACGGTTTCAGCCATGAAAGCTTCAGTGAAGGTTGTACCAGCAAGACTCTAATTCTACGTCATTCTTCATAATGATCAAAAGACCCTTTTCACGTCGTCATAGTTGGGACAACTTAGAACGCAGTGAATGGGAGAATACAATTTCTTATTTGCAAAATTCTTATTTGCTCAAATAATAAAAGAAAAACTCAACGATGATGTTATAAACCCTTTCAGAAAAAGAAAAAACATGGTGTGAGACGGATGACGGCAGCCAGAGGAGAGAATAATGTCAAATTTGCTGTCCTGTCCCATAGACGCTGTATTAGAAACCCCTCGCACAAGCGGTAATTTGTTTTTTGTAATTTGAAGCAAAGATGATATAGTACATACATAAATACATATAATTGTACTAAATCCACAAGTGATAACCACTTAGTGTGAAGTCAGTGGAGAGTATGTTATTCATCTGCTGTAAAGGGGTGACATAACTAGGCAACCAGTAGTGGAAATGCCCACTAGCGGCCAAACCATCAGCCACTGGTGACAAGCAGAAATAAAGTTGCTGGCGTGTGATTGAGTAACAAGTGGGTCAAAAATTCACACTAACACTAATTATAATATCTAATTATAATACCTAATTATACGCAAGGTGACGTTGTGACACAATAAAAGGTATCATTTCAATGCTAAAAAGAAATGTCCTAACCACCAGGAAATGGAGACGTGCACAGTTTATTCTATTTATAGATTACATATCTATTTTACTGTATTTTATTCTATTTTTAAAACGGTTTTTATTTCTGTAACATTGCAGCTGAACAACAGCATAATGTGCTGATAATGTGCTTTATTCTGTGTTCAATGTTATCAGTTTGAGTTTGAATATCATTTTACCTGACATTTATTGCCATACTGAAAGCAGCAGCAGATTATTAGCAGTTTATCGTATAGTTAATAACTAGCAAACATTCAGTTTTAACATGTGACTCAGTGCAAACCAACATCAGTCACTTAGCATGTACTTAAGAGGTTAGTAAGGTTTAATATTTTATAATCAGAATATAATATAATATAAACTGTCATGGCAATTCGTAACTTTTTGATTTAGTGGCTAATTCGTATGAATTCGTATGATCTCATTCATACAATTTAGTACGATTTGCTCATCCCCCAATGATGGTTGGGTTTAGGGGTGGAGTTGGGTGCCACTCCTCCTTTTTAAAAATCATTCATTTTCTTACGACTTAACTCGAATTCGTACAAATTTGCCTCTAAACTGACAAAAAGTAAAATAATTACTTTTCCTCAGGAGATCAGGCTGGAGTATCTGTGGTATGTACTGTAAACTTTTCTGTTGGGTCACATCTGTTGCAGACAGCCAAATTGCTTGTTGCTGGAATCTGGTCACATCTTGTATTGTTAGGACACAATGCAGATGTAAGGTAAATGCTTTTAATATAAATTCAAAATACATTGAACTGCAATTAGCATGCAGCCAACTACTGGAGAACATTCCATTTAGTTTGCACTGAAACATATTTGTTTACTGTATTTAAATTTTTAATAAGTACTTGAAAAATATATGCTAATTTATACTTTTTTCACAAAGAATAAGATGCAGGATTTCACTACTTTTGTTCATTTGATTTACATACTTGCATCATATGCATTGCATCAAACGTAGCTCAAAACAACAAAGGGAAAGATAATGTTGTGCTTTTTAACACAATATATGTTTAAAATCTGGTTTAGATGATGTATTCTAGTTGATCTTTTTCTTTTCTGTTCAAACACATTCAACAACATCCAAACAAAATCATATCCATCTACCCCCAAAAGCATCCATCCAGTTGAGATTGAATCAATAAAACAACATCTTCATGCCAGCTAAAAAAAAGGGCCAAACAAGCTAATTAACTACTTCATATGTTCCCAAAACTACAAGACTGCTGTTAATATGTCTGTTTATATGCAGGCTATGTAGCAATGCAGTTACATCATTATTTGACTCTCAGTCAGTGGAAACCTGGGCCAGAATAAAGAAAAGGAGAGAAAGAGGTACATTTTGTAACAAACCAAATATTATCAGTCCCCCTCCTCTCAGTGCCCTCATGCCCTCTTTAACAAGCGAGGCATTGGAAGGCGGCCCGTATGACTGCAGGGGCCGGATGACGTAAACCGGGGACAGCAGCTGAGCACTCAAACCTCATGCTGAATATCAGGGCTGAGGTCTAATACATCACTCTGGAGGAACGAAGCGGAGCTGAAAGGGTGCTTCAAGCCAGAGGGAAACTCAACTAAGGCTTAGTGCTTTATTGAACTGCTAAGTGGAGTAGCTTTACAATGTGCTTCTGTCACGCAAGACGCTAAACCGTGTTCAAGCATAGCTTTTAATTTCACTTTTTATTATTCACCATGAAGTGTTTGCTTCTGACAGCAACGAGGTCAGTAACTATATACAATGTCAGAGCATGACACCGATTATAGCCGAATGCCCATTTAGAGTTTAGACAAACTGTCAGTTGAAGTTATTCTGAGAAAATAAAAGAAACGCTGAGGCAAAAATGACGGTGTACTGGCAGGTTTAAAAAAAAACTGTTCCTCTTGGAGTTCCTGTATATTTTTTTTTTGTTGTTGTTTGCTCTTGAAGTTATTATAGTAATTCTTTAAAAGCACCAAGCACTAGTGGTGCTAGATGGGAGTACTGTAGATCTAAATTACAGGCACTTTAAAAAACAACCTGTACGTTTGGCAAAAGGCAACAATCTTTCATGAAGCCTTCAGAATTTGTGGATCATAAATCACAGTCATATGTAAGCCACTGTGACCTTGAGTGCTGCACTTCACCCCAGGCTTCTCCAAAGGGAATTGTATGTAATAAGTCTACAGTAATTTACCTTGCATTAAAAGCATCTGCTATACGAGATTTTTCAAATGCTTTGATGCCAAGCACTATTAAAAATTATGGCGACTAAATTGCTAAAACATATATTTTATGATTAAAAGAACATTTTTATGACATTGAAATCAAGAAGGTCGCTGGTTCGAGCCCCATGTTCTTTCCTTGTTCGTGTGGGTTTCCTCTGGGGTCTCCGGTTTCCCTAACAGTACAAAGACATGTGCTATAGGTGAATTGGGTAAGCTAAAGTGTCCGTAGTGTTTATGTGTGAATGAGAGTGTATGGATGTTTCCCAGTGATGGGTTGTGGCTGGAAGGGCATCCGCTGCATAAAACATATGCTGGATAAGTTGGCGGTTCATTCCGCTGTGGCGAACCCTGATTAATAAAGGGACTAAGCCGAAAAGAAAATGAATGAAAAATAATTTAAATGTAAACAATTACACATAGGGTCATTATATATGTGCATTTATTTATCCATGGTGTGTTATATAATTATTTACATATTTTATGTTGTCGAGCAAGAAAATGTTTCTCAGTCCTACACATTTCCCGTTTTTTAACTGTCTGCCTGTTGCTTGACTCGAAGAGTTTATTAGGTTCATAATCACAGTGTTGGTGGACGATTCACTTGGCAAGGCACTTTGTGTGACCACACATCGATCACCATGGAAACAGCATCACTACACAGTCCGCAGAACGAAACTCTCAAGTGCTCTTCCTCTGTGGCAAAACAATTTACAGCTGCCATGCAGTCATGTGTCAAGACGATGCATTCCTGGAATTTCAATTAAGGCAAGACACTGCAGGTGAACAGGGTTTAAAATCGAGTAAAAAGTAGCTATCAACATAATTCCCCAGCTGATTTATTCCATTAAGATTAGCAAACATTTATTTGTAAGTTTATAAAATGTTGTTTAAATATTATATGGATTAAAAATTATATAGATCATTTCATTTAATATACACTTATTAGAATTTATTTCTAACACAAAAGTCTGATCATTGGATTTATTTTTGTTCCAATGTTGTGTGTGTGTGTTTTTTTTGTTGAGTCAAATTACTTAGTAAAATGAGAATTTGTGTTAATAAAAAAAATACTGCAAAAAGACAAAAAATTATTCTGCAATATTAGAACTCGTACAGCCTCCTCAACCTTACGTATTACTCTGCCCACATAGAGCAGATCAATAAACTCACTACAGTTTGACAAATATTGTTGGACAACATAATGCACTTTTGAGGCTTTTTTAGGCGAGAATGTAGTTGTTTAGATTGCAACTATGAATTTTATTTATAAGGATAGTGCTTATTTTAAATATTTGCAATTTCTGAGATACACTGCGTTGTCAGCCTGTCATACTGAGCAGAGCAAAGACATTTGACGTTCTGCCACAAGATGGCAACAGAGACCACATAATAAGCCCTTAGAGGAGAAAAGATCTGCGCATTTTCAAACTACAGTTGATCAAAAAGTTATAAACATGGTGAGTGACATTCTAAGTCGATCTCTCTTTTTTGTATGTTGTAGTGCTGTATTTATACCATAGTAATTGTAGTGTATTGAGTGTGAGGGGACTTACATATCAGGAATGTATGTATTTTGTGTTGGCCACTCTTTGTATAACCCTGAGTTACTTTTTAGTTGGACATCTGTTTGTTTCTAATGTGTCTCCTGTTTTCATTACTACAGACTAGTTCAGTAAAAAGAAAGAAAGAAGAAATGCCTGCATGTGTTTAGAGTTTTTCCTTATCGCAAACACAACAGTAATCTGGTAGTGTTTGCTTTGCTTTAGCTTTTTCAGGGTTAATTATTGCGATATGTCGATTGCAACAGAAAAATACTGGGAAATCTCTCTAGACTGATGGCATTTCATGCTGTTCAGTCTCATAATCTTAAAATGTCAGCAAATCACCTGTTTTGTCATCACTTTAGATATTACGCTAGAGAATCATTCAAATACTTGCTCTAAAGTGACATTGGTGAAGTAGCAACTGTTTCTGCTGTTCTGACGTCAGCTGCAGATGTGAAGGAATGACGAGAGAAAGTAGTTCCTAATTTGTGGGAACAGTTTGGATATGGCCCCATCCTGTTCCAACATGACTGTGCACCAGTGCACAATGCAAAATACATAAAGACAAAGATGAGTGAGTTTGGTGTGAAGGAAGTGACTGGCTTGCACCGAGTCCTGAACTCAACCCAACTGAACACCTTGGGAATGAATTCGAGTGAAGAGTGTGAGTCAGGCATTCTCATCCAGCATTAGAGCCTGAACAAATGTGCTTCAAGAAGAATGATCAAAAAATGCCATAAACACACTAAACCTTGTGGAAAGTCTTCTCAGAAGAGTTGAAATTGTTATAGCTGCAAAGGGTGGGCCAACTCTCAATGTAATTAAAGTTCTAATGCATGTAAAGGCAGGTGTTCCAAAACTACATGAATAAAACTGAAGTTTGGTGTATGTAAGTGCTGCTGAAGTGGAGAATTATGACTCAGCGCAGGAAAAAAAAAATCATTTTGAAAAAACAGCCTTTAAAAAAAATGTACTGTAATAGCAACCTACAGACACAGATTGATAAAGTGTTACAAATCAAATACTTAAAAGTGTATAACTTATTACTATTAGTTAAAAAAACACACAATGAAAAGCAAAAAATTGCAGGTGCATTGCAAACAGTTTCTCACCTTAATAACACTTTATACAAAATACTCTTTGTGAGTTGTCTTTGGTTTACCTGTCAAGGGAGATGCAGCACAGGTGTAAGATGGAGGCTGTGGTCAGCAGCACGTCCAGAGAGGTGCGGACAAGGCAGAAAGTCTCTCCGTAGATCCAGTTCAGATGGATCAGTTCTATGGCACCAAACGGCATCACCAGCACTGACACCAGCAGGTCAGCAAACGCCAGCGAGACGATGAAGTAGTTGGTTTTGATTTTCCTTTGGGAGAAAATGAGAAGATATTCAATTCTTTATCTTTTATGAATTCAGCTAAATAAAAATGAATATGTTTGTTCTTTAGATTTCAAAGGGTTTGGTTATCATTTGCTTATCTTTGTGTTGTTCCAAAACACTTTGATTCATCTTAGGAATACAGATGAAGATATTAAAATCAAATTTTAGAGATTTCCGTTTCTCCACTGAAAGTCTCTTCACCCACAACTCTGGCCTGGTTTCTATTAATATTAACATGCATTTTCAGTGATCTGATCGTAAGTATTCTGCTAAGATGTATTACTGTTTCTACCTGGTATTAACATACAGATATGACTTATATCTACATTAGCGTTCGGTCACACTTTATTTAGATGTTCAGTTTGTTGAATTTAAGTTACATTGCATCTACATGCCAACTAATTCTCATTAGATTATAAATAGACTGTTAGGTTGGGAAAAGGCTGGGGTTAGTGTAAGTTGACATGTACTTACGAAGTTTCTTATAGTCAGTTAAATGTCCGTTGAAGGAGCAGTATCAACAGATATTAGGCAGACAGTCTACTAATACTCAAATATACCATCAAAACAAAGTGTTACCTAGCGTTAAGAAGATAAGTAAATTTCTAGTCAGGTTAGAACAACATGAATATATATAAACAATGGCAAAAAGTTTTATTTTGGGGTAAATTACATCAATTCAATAAACTCAGATTTATTTACAAACTGTAGTACATTTTGCTAACTGATTCACAGTAATAAACAGAAAAATTGCAGAATTAATGATGCAAACATCATAAAATAGAGCAATTATGAGAGAATAGTGTCATATTTTAGTCAAGTCAGTTCATCTAAATGACATGTAGAGTTGAAGTCAGAATTATTAGCCCCCCTTTGATTTTTTTTTTCATTTTTAAATATTTCCCAAATGATGTTTAACAGATTCAGGAAATGTTCACGGTATTTCTGATAATATTTTTTTCTTAAGGAAAAAGTCTTATTTGTTTTATTCCGGCTAGAATAAAAGCAGTTTTTAATTTTTTAAAAAACATTTTAGGGAAAAAATTATTAGCGAAATTTTTAGCGAAAAATTATGAGTTATTAAAACTATTATGTTTAGAAATGTATTAAACAAATCTTCTCTCTGTTCAACATAAATTGGGGCAAAAACATGGGGGCTAATAATTCAGAGGGGCTAATAATTCTGACTTCAACTGTATGTATATTTACAATTTAAATACAATACAAAATACATATATTTATAACAAAGTCTGTGTTTAACAAAAATTACAGACATCCTTGTATGCTCTAAAAATACATTTTAGGTGGGCAATTTTAAAGAAAACACCAACCACAAACACCAGAAGTATAAACAGACAGCAGCACAGACCATTATTAGCTAATACAGCATTGCTCTTCATTGCTATGCAGTTCATTTATTTTTCTACATGGGGGTTGGAGCAAACAAACCAGCTCATTTTTATTTGTTCCTTAGAGATGGCAGTGTTAAAGTAAGACTCATGAGCTGAGCATGTGCGCTATATCTGCACAGATTACATGAACTTCACGAGCAAATTGATTTAACGTAATTTGCTAAACATAACCAGCCAAAGTGACAAGTGATTTGACATTGTGACCAGCCACAGCTGTTTTCACCTGCAGTCGGTGGATGTTAATTTCAAACTATGTCAATATAACATTGCATAGAACATCTTGTGTGTGTAAAAGCAAGATTAATTATGCTGTGGTTATGACAGTGCAGTATAATAGAGCTTAACTAAAGCTGCATTTATTGTCACAATGATTAATGGCGTTATACATGTTGTATGTTCAATGAAAATGATGCTGCTAACAATGTTATATCAAAACAAGTCAGCAATGTCAGGATATTTAACAGTCCCAAGACTGTTACTTATGTGAATTTGAACTAATGTAACAGTTACTTATGTGAAATAATGTTATGCAAATATGCAAGATATGCTTGAGCGCCAAAACAAGAATTGCCGTGAGATTGTGTTAATTGTGTTTGTTAAATAAAAGAATAATCTAGCCTAAATAAAATTAAAGTGAAATATTCACAGTTTTAGAGAAGCCTATATTAAACTCTTTTCACTATTAATAACAAATTTGAATAAGCAGGAAATGCTTTTGCAATGTATTCGCAGCACTGAACATCTTCCCAGATTACCTCGGAAGAACAAACTCTGTTGGAAGGATGAGAGAACTCAGAAACTCATTGTGAGAATGGAGATGTCTGCTTATTTGTGCCAGTTTGTCAGATAAAATTGCTTAAAACAACTTAATATTTTAGAAAAGGTAGTTAAAGTTTGCATAACCAATGATTGATCTTATTCACCCGTGACCCACCCATAAGTAAATATGTAGCCTATGTTTTGATTACCAGACCGGTGTATTAACAGCAGCACCCACTGATATAACAGAGAAACGATGTGCTCCTATTACGGTGTCACCCACGTGACGGAACTCGTGAAGAACGAGAAAAAAATTAAACATGCTAGACTTTCTGTGATGGTGTCATGAAGCGTCGCACACATGGTATCAGTTGTCGTCAAGTATGCCACATTACACGAGAAAAAACAATTGGCTCTTGTGTTGCGCTGTCCAATTGTCGTTTAGGAATCTCCACGACACCCCTCGTCAAGGAAATCGTGCCGAAATCAAGACAAATTTATGTGATCTGACTGAGGCCACAGTTAAGCAATAGTGGCAAGCAACTGAACTCCATTGAGTGACGGAAAATATATAATCAAAAACTTAATCAGGCTCAGTGAGGAGAAAAACAATAATAATTCAATAATAATATGAACACTGCAGCTAGACCAGATGTGTTTCCTCGTGAGCAGAAATTAATATTCACTATTAAATCAATGACTTGGACAAAGCAGTAACACAACATCTAGTGCCTGCTCTATGTGTGTGGTACGTTGCTGATAAGTTGTCATAATGTTCATTCCCCTTGAGAATGTCCAGAGCTCTGGGCAACCTATTAATGAGTAATAAAACTCTTTCTTGAGCTTCTGAACACATGGATCTATATATAGCTCATGGAGAAGCACTAATAGGCTCAAATCATTCTGTCACGTAACCATAACACGGCATAAAATCCGCATACCAGCTGCCTGCGAACGCTATACATCTCTGAAAGAATGCAGAAAGGGGCAATGATTGGCTTTCATGGACGTTTGACGCCAATTTTGAAGAATGAAAAGCAACAGGCATCCGATAATTATGCCATCAGATAGCGTGTCAGTATTTACAAATCACTTTCGAATGCATCATTAAAGCAGAATGGCACCAGATGTTCCATTTGACCCGGCGGAGGGCAGCCTGTTTTAAAGACATTTGTCATTACAGGCATGACATAACATTTGGCGCACGACTCGCTCTTTTGCAGACTTCTTGGTAACACTGTAGATTATTTTTCTCATGACTTTTATTATCAGATAAGCATTTCACAGGTGGTGGAATGGAAACACGACCCTTGGGCGAAAGAATCTGGATGGTATGAGGAAGGGTATAAGCAATTTATAAATCAGAATGAAAACTGTATGTGAAAAAAAGAAGGAATGTATGATGTGTGGCAGGACGTTTTAGCAGATAAGAAACTTAGTGCTGCCTCCAGGCTTGACAGACAATATTACAGCATTTTTAAAGCTCATTAAACTGTTTATCTCACTATTTATAAGGCATAAAACATGAACTATCTGTAACATGTATTAATTTTTATTCTTATTTTTACATATTTTTTAAATTAATAATTATATACAAATAACTTGAGGTCAAAATTTGCCATCATGTAAACTTAAGCCCAGCTCATACTGTATGATTTTTAATAATCCTTTATAATTGTGGCTTGTCAGACATGATTCCCATGTTCCAGAGATCTCAGTTTTCATAATGTCAGAGTGAAATGATGCCTCACAGCAAACATAACCAATCTGTAGTGTTTATTTTGCTCACAGCATGCCTTAATTTTTCTGTGGTGGTTTGAAGTTGTTTGCGTCATCACAATCTGCGCTCCTATTGGTCCTTTTTTATTGATGCTCATTGCCGCTGAAGTCACACACTGCAGGAAAGTGTCTGAAATCTCAGACTGCAACACTATGGTTGAAATAGCACAATCTGACACAACAAAAACAATCTGATGTTAATTTGGTGCTCAGGTGTACACTGTTTACATTGATCAACCATGAGATATTTCTACAACATAACCACATGTGGCAAATTTAGTTGATTGCGCATGTTCTGGAAAGGCAGCATTTTTCTGTAGAGAAAGCTGAACCTTTGAGAAGAGTTTAATCTCTGGATAATCAACAGAGTTGGCAACGGGACAATGTGAGTGATTGGCTGTGAGTGGCCCAGCCAGAGCCCTGACTTACAGTAGGCCCTGTTTACACTAATTTGTTTTGGTTTTAAAACTCAGAAGTTTTGCTACGGTTACGCCATCCGTCCACACTACCCCAGAGTTTCACAGCCCTCAAAACAGAACGTTTTGGAAATGCTGGAGAGGCCGTTTGGGTTTTACAACGCTGCTGCTCCGCGTCAGTGTGGATGGGGGAAAACGAAGACATCTGAAAGCATGGCTGCAGACATTCTGATTAGGGCTTTCCTCAATATTAGGTACACAAAGTTCAGTCTTGCATCCTTTTCTTCTAAGTTCAGACTTCGCAAGTTTGATATGGAAAACAAACTCCCGAGGACACGTCAGGTAAATCTTCAAAGGGAACAGTGTTCGTTATGACGTCATTCACATGACCCTGGCTACGTTATCTTAACAATAAAACGAAAACATGGTATATGGAACTATTTTCATTTTTTATATTAATAACTTAACAGACTCCAAAAATTTTGAGGCATGTGTGGCTACATATTATATGACCGTCATCTTCACTGTATGCATTTTTAAAACAAAACAAAGCCTATAACATTACTGCCTCCTTTCATTTTCATTGAAAAATATGAAACATACCCTGTCTATTTTACTGAATATCAGTTTTAATAATCAATAATGGCTATCAATAATACAATAAGTTTATACAATATAGGAAATACTGTAAAGGCAAGCAATCGCTCAATATGCAAAATCATTGTACGTGGTTACATAAATTAATATAATAACTTATCTTTGCGCTCAGGCAAAACACGTTACCTGAATAGATTCAAAATACAGAAGAGTCATTAGAGACAAGATAAATTAAATATCACGTTTAACAACTATAGTAAGATGAGGGTCCAGCAGTAGATCCTTGATGAACTGTCCGGCGTGCGCTGCTCTCACCTGGGGAGGTAAAGCAACCGCCGATTGCCTGGAGCTCAGACGTGCACATAAGCTGCAGCGCATGCCAAAGAGTTTGTGTGGTCACGTGATGTGCGTTTTCTACGCTATAGTGTGGACTGAGATGTTTTCAGAAACGCTAGGTAAAACCCCAGTGTGGACGTGGATTGTTTTCGTTTTAAAACGCTGTTTTAGAACTAAAACGTGCAAAAACAGGGCCTTAAACTCAAGTGAACATATCTGGAAAGATCTTAAAACTGACTGTGAACCGATCATCCCCATCCAACCAGATGAAACTTAAGAGGTACTGCAAAGAAGAACTAGAGAACCTGCATAAAAACAGATGTGGCAGGCTTGCAGTGTCATACTCAAAATGACTTGAAGCTGTAACTGGTGCAAAGGCAAAGATTGGCAGACAAAGTCTTTCATGTTGTGGAGTACTGTTTTTAGAATGTTGAGGGAAATTATGAATTTAATACATTTTGGAATAAAGCTGCAACATACCAACATGTGGAAAATTGAAGCTGTGAATACTTTCAGGATACACTATAAATGCACTGTCAAATTCTATTGTAATTTTTTAAGATAACCTTAATGAATAAAATGTCAATTTCTTTTACAAAAAATACTTCAAATGTTTGAATCAAAGTGTATTTCAATTTTTTCAAAAGTATTCAAATTTAATGATTAAACTATGAACCCAACTTTATATAATAATAATAATTAAATTATCTCATGAGACCAAAAAGACTAACAGTTTGTTAATAATTATGCAGTATTAAACCAGACAACAAAGCACAGTATTGTAACAGTTAACTGTCAATGGTCAAACAATGTAACCATGTTACTTATTCATGCCTCAGTGCATTTTGGGAATCCCAGTACTCTGGGGAAATCCGTATCTCTTCAGATCATAAATACCTTTACAAGTTATAATAGAAAGCAGCTTGATAATACTTTAGCTATTAAAACTTTCTACTAAAGTCTATTTAGACGGCTAGTAACTAATAGCAGAATTTTAATTTTTAAGAATCTTACAATGTCAATAGAATAGGCTACCTTTAAAAGTTCCTTCTTTAACAATATCAGTGGCTTCCTCAGAAATGTATGATGTGTTAGTGCTTTCCAGATTGAGATGATGCGAGTGATAAAGTGTGGGTGGAGATATGGAACTCGAGCAAAACAACCACTGCTACTTCCGTCAGACATGGACTATTTCTGTAAATAAAGCACTCTGAGCTTCATTCAGCCAGTGGCATTCATTGATGCAAAAACAATTGTTGTATAGTTTTCTAAGAACCCAGCAGGACTCCAAAGGAGTAATTAACAAGCTGCTAATTAGCCACTGAAATGAAACCCATCAAGGCTATGTATAACCGTTTATGAGCTGGTGAACTGCTAAACTAATGAAAAAAAAAAAGTCCACTGTTGCCAGTTGCCAGTTAAACAATGATGAGCTTGTACACTCATTTATTATAATTAACCATTAACCTGCGCATTATGTGTGAAAGACAAGAGTACATGCCGGAGGAGTGTTCGGATGGCCTATTTTAAGGACATTTATCGCCAACATCATGACATAACATTCAGTCCCCGTTTGACACTGTGTGTAACCTTGATGAATATAGATACATTTTCTTCATGGCATGCTGCTGAATGGAGGCTTGAGACACAACGGAACTATACAATATTTATAGAGCACAGAGTAAAGCCTCTTGGATTGAGTGAAACATTTCAATTTTGCTTGCTTTTAATAAATATTCTTGCTTATAATTAATACCAAGTCTTTTAATAGAAAAAAATCCATTTTAATTAAATTGATGCTTAAACATTATCATCAAACTGATCAAAATGTGACAATAAAGATATTTATAATGTATTACTACATATATCAAGTAAAGTCCGTTCTTTTCAACCTTCTATTTATATAACATTTGAAAATTTAATAAAAGTTTCCACAAAATTATTCATGTATAATTATTATTTTTTTAATTAATGTATTATTATTATTATTATTATTATTATTAATAAATGTAAATGAAAAGTAAATGTTTCTTGAGCACCAAATCAGCATAAAGCCCATTTGGATGGGACTAGTTTTCTTCAGTGGTTCATTTAATTTTCACAGATTAACAACTGCTGTATAATTCCAGAGCAAATTACCTACTGTTTTCCTCAAACTCAGAAATCCTAAACCTGATCCCATTCGTGTTTTGGGCTACATAAAGCATCGTAGCTCTGACTAGCACAAGTTTCTTTGTTTGTGCATGCAATTTATTGTAAGCAAGTAACCTTGATTACATTTAATAAAGGTAACCACAAAATAATCATAGTTTTGTTATATTACCCCTACGGTATCTTAACCATAGTATTTGTGGTAAAATTCTGACTAACGGTTATAAAAAAGTTTTTTTTTTAAACCACTTCTTAATTTCATTGAAGTTATTATAAACAGCCAGTTCTATAAAATCATGTTAAGTTTAAGTATGTTCCTCCTTTTGAGACTAACTGAAAGATTTAAATTAAATAAATAAATTTGACTATATTTTAATCAAATCAATGAGTATGTAAGCAAGTAAGTAAGTAATGTGTATTTATATAGCACATTTATTTATTTATTTTATTTTTTTTTTGGGGGGTGGGGGGAAGGGGTTTGGGGGGGGGTCTCTAATAATGATAGAGTCAATTTGGTGGAGGTAATTTGGCCTATTGGTTACACCCCTACTCTTTACAAGAAGTGCCATGGGATTTTTTAATGACCACCGAGAGTCAGGGCCTCGGTTTAATGCCTCATCCGAAAGATGGCACTCACTGACAGTATTGTGTCTCCTTCACTTTACTGGGGCATTAGGACTCACACAGACCACAGATTGAGTGCCTGCTGCTGGCCTCACTAACACCACTTCCAACAGCAACCTAGTTTTACCATGGGGTCTCCCATCCAGGTACTGACCAGACTCAGCCCTGCTTAGCTTCAGTGAGTAACCGGTCTTGGGCTGCAGGGTGATATGGCTGTGGCCAGATTAAAAAAATAAATAAATCAAAAACATATTTCTAAGTTCTATATCACTTATTAGTTGCGCATTACATCATGAAAAACGTAATAAACTAATTTATTAACAAATATGAGGTTTATACATGTGTTTTCTTGCTCTAAAAAGGTTTAAAAAAACACATTAAGCAAACTCAATGAGCACCAAGTAATTTTATCACTTTATTTCTCATCCTGCTAAAATTCTAAGTTGTAATTTATTAGTGTTAAAATGAATCTAAACATTTAAATCTTTCTTGACGCATATTTTAACTTTATTTTCCACATATTTTAAATATCTTCTCAAAACATTTTATTGTAGGATTGCTTTTACAAATATATTTATAAAATTTCATTGTATTTCACATTGTTAGCTGTATATTTGTGCTGTTTTCTCTGTTGTGATCCTTGTTTGTAAAACTACTCTTAAATGCACCATACAAAATAAATGTTTAATTTAATTTAATTTATATTCTGTAATAGCAGTCTGTTATTTTTAAAACCTGCAGAATCCGAGGAAACTGCATAACGAGAACAGCCCTTTCTCTTGTCTAGCATTTAAACTACATAACCAGAAAAAAGAATTACCTCAAACATGAGTCATGTCAGTTCACTTGAGCTGCACAAATGAAATGCTAAAAAGGGATGTTTTCCCCTGGGGTGACAGATAAGTGGTGAGTGATGGTGGTTTCTGACCTGAGCTGCCGGTCCTTACAGACGGCCACCATCACCAGCAGGTTCCCCAGGACGCTCATGAGCATAACCAGTGACAGGAAGCTGATGAGAGCAACCCTCTTCGCCAAGCCGTTGCTGTGATAACAGAGACAAGACACAGACATATTGAAAACAGTTGATCGGGTAGAAGGAAGAAAATACAGATAAGTGTCACAGTCCTAAAGGGATTCAGTGGGACTGACAATAGCACAGACGTTTCAGACATTAGTGCTGCATGACTGTCAGTGTGGCAAGGATTTCTTTTAATTCTGTTTAATGTATTGAAAGTATGTTGATTTGCTAATTATTATATGTTGGCATTTAAGAAAGGTTTTGCCACTTCAATTCCCATGGAAACAGCAGCGTGAGAGAAGTGGACAGGAATAGAAAGTACATTGCCCACTCAGTGAGGTCGAAAAAAAAAGACAATTCCTTCTTGTGAAACAGATTTTCTTTATGTTACTGATGACGTGAATCTCACTTATCTCATTGTTTCGAATGAATTGTGCAACAATGAATAACAATGATGCTCCGAACAATTCTTTTTCTGGCATCAGTGTTTGTCTGCAGTTTCTTGTTTCTGTTTTTTTTTTCTACTTCTAAATAAAAACATTTTTAAAAACTACCGATAATGCTAACAAGATACATATAGGATGATAAAACGCATTGTGAGAATAGAGTTCTAGTTTATATTATTCATTCATTCATTCATTCATTCACTTTTCGGCTTAGTCCCTTTATTAATCAGGGGTTGCCACAGCGGAATGAACCACCAACCTATCCAGCATATGTTTTACACTGGGAAACATCCATAGACACTCATTTAGACACATACACTACAGACAATTTTAGCATACCCAATTCACCTGTACCACATGTCTTTGGACTAGTGGGGGAAACCCCCGTGAACACAGGGAGAACATGCAAACTCCACACAGAAACGCCAACTGACATAGCTGAGGCTCGAACCAGTGACCTTCTTGCTGTGAGGCGATCGTGCTACCCACTATAACCTCCAAAATCAAATTTTAAAATGTATTAAAATAGCAGCTACTTTAATTTGCAATAATATTTCACAATTTCACTGTATTTGTAATCAAATATATTGGGCCTTAGCGAGCATTAAAGACTTAAAATATTTATATAAAAAAAGTTAGTTCCAATTAGTTTCATTTAGTTTAATCAGGTTTGCTTAATTAGGGTTCAAAATAAACTGTGCAGAACTGTGAATAGAAACATAGCTAATGTGACTCGCTGTCAGAAGGAATGAGCCTAACTGCTCAGTCTTGTTCTTTACCTCCAACACAATGTCTGAACATCCATTTCCCATGAATAAGTGAATAATAGTATACACTGTAAAAAATGCAGGGTTCCACAAAACTCATTCATGTTGTCTCAACATAAATCAATTAAGTTAACTGAACATTTTTAACAAAATTATATGGATTGAACATAAAAAAATTAAGTTGTCCCAATGAAATCTCAAAAATTGTGTTGTTTCAGCTCATTTTAATTAAGTAGTTTGAACAAGTAAAAAAATGTTTGAGTGTATTGTATAGCAATAAATAAATAAATAAATAAATAAATAAATAAATAAATAAATAAATGTTGTTGAATTAGAAACAGCTTCTATTCTAACGTCAGTGGCAGATGTGAATGAATGGCGGAAGAAAGTAGTTCCTCATACAAAAGAATTTTGAGACTCTCCATGTTCGATTTTCGTTTTTATATACACGATTATTCCGTCAAACTGTTGTGTAAATGCAATATCACACTCGTAGCAGTGCGATGTGGCTGTACAGTATATCGTCACTGGTGGGACTCTAAGGCACTAACGCATGCCTCCCACCAGTGCCGATACACAGCCACACCGCACTGCTACGAGTGTGATATTGCTCATATATATAATATATATATTCATATATATTATGGTGTTAACTATACATTCCTGCACATTTCCATCCGCAAAAGGGGTCTAACTGCACAATGTTGCCCTGAGGCAATTTTAGTTTATAAATAGTAACAAAACATGTCTTTATCCAATCAAATATGCTTCTTCACATATCCATGCACATCAAACATATTTTTAATATAAATATTTAAATTGAAATATGATAAAAAGTGAAATCTATCATATATTCTGCTCGCACTGTGCTCAAGCAGGCTATGGTCCCAAAAATGGCTCTTTTGCCCCCAGAAGAAAGATCAAACCCACACCCACCTCAACTTTCATTGCTCACCAACTTATTATTACACTTTTTAAAAAAAAAATATTTTACTTTAAAACATTTAAAGGGGTGTTTTGTGGGACAAAAACATGATTTGTTGCCTGAGGACAACACCATGCCATAGAGGGTTAATAAAGAAATTACAAATACATGTACATAAGTAAGTACATTTGAATATTTTTATTTATTTAAAAAATATACATACAGTAAGTACTCAATGATGCTATAATGATTTTGCTTAGATAATAAATCTTAATGTATACTATAAGAACCTACTTTATATTAGACCAACAGAAAGAGAAAAAAAAGCTAAATAATTCCTCTCATGCAACCTACATAAACAGCAACGTAATTCTTCTCTGACATCGTGTTTTCCCTTAAGACTGACACTGACTATGTAATTGTAGGCTAAAGCCTGTTATTGTGACTGCAGGCTGTAGGAAGAGGTATAACCCCCTGCTGCACATTAGACACAAATGAACGGCAGGGAATTTGAGATAACCGATAAAGACTCGGCTCAACCGCACAACATCTGACACTTCTTTTGTTCATGAGCTATAAAGCTCTGCCTGTCTAAACACATAGCACAAATCTCAACAGTTATGTGTTGATTTTCCTGTGATTGTCTTGTCATGTCTAAAGTCAGTTTGTGGTTTCAAGAGACAAATTAGTGTAAACCAGACAAGACATGATAGTATAAAACGACAAGAGTGACTTTTATTAACTAATAAGGGTGATGAGCTGCTATTTTCTGTGACAATATATTGTTAGTTTCACAAGTAGCCTTTTATCCTGAAATGAAATACTCTATATTAGTTTTGTGTGCTGTTTATTATAGCATGGCTCAAAACTACAGGATTCAAGTGAGACATGTAAATAGACTGATAATATAATGTTACACACAGTAAAAAATATCTGTTAACACTTTAAAAATTCTGTATTTTGTGATTCACAAACGTACTCTATTTATGTTGTGAATTGCATCTCTGCTCTGATCACTTTTGATGTTGAAAACTCAACAGTTTGCCAAAGTGACCTTTACTGACATCGAAGTAGTTTGAAATAATATAATGTATAATAAATAATAAATGGAGAAATAAGTCTGTAAAATAACAGGCAGAAAATGTACTTGCAGTTTATTACAAGGTTTTTGTACCGTCATTTACAACATCAACCTAGACAATATATCACTTTACTATTAGAGATGTCTAAAAGTATGACAAACTTTTCAAGGTTAAAAATTGTTGGAAGAAAGATCAAGGTCCCATAATGCAATTCAAAAGCATAAAGGAACAGGGGGAAATAAAAATAAAAAACATGAATTGAAAAATAAAAAAACAGCTAACTTACGAATATTTTTTACAGTGCAGGTGCCAAGAGTTGCAGAACAAAAGTTGCAGTAAAAATAATCTCTTGAGTGATGTAAGAAGATACTTATATGTCCTTCAAATCTGACAGGAGGATAAAATGAGCACATTCCTCTAGAATAAACCTTAGATTTTTTTCCATATCATTGAACATAAGCCTAAAGCCCATGCATTCTGCAATAAAGCTGTCAATATGTGAAGCCACTAAGATTGCACTCGATTACGTGTTTTTTCTCTTTTTCTTTCTTGCCATTGTGAGGTTACATCTCTCTGTTTTGAGTTGTTTTTTACTGCTATGTTTTATATTAAAATTTCTATTTTTTTTTAGACTTTCAATGCACTCATATCTTCAAATGGGAACATTCAAATGTTTTCTTACTTGAAAGATTCTGTAAATCAACTGCATAAAACAATTCTGAAACAAACAAACAAGTAAACAAACAGACAAACAAACAAACTCAGAGTTGAAACCTTTAAACAAAATAGAGAAATGTAAACTCGATTTTAAAATAAGGTTTGTAAGGAAATTGAGATTTGAGAATCTCATAATTAAGTTATGTCATGTTTTTTGTGCAATGTTATATTTATATAGTATATATCTTAATTCTGACAGTCTGACAGTGAGAATAAATTCGTAACTGAGATAGAAACAGATTTCCATTTATATTTTATTTCTGCATTCTACTGCAATTTTTAAATTGTTTTTATGTACACACCCAAAAAATATATTTGAAGCCTCAATCTGACTATAAAGCATTTATACACTATAAAACTGAAATGGGGTGTCACGGTGGCGCAGTGGGTAGCACGATCGCCTCACAGCAAGAAGGTCACTGGTTCAAGCCCCGGCTGGGTCGGTTGGCATTTCAGTGTGGAGTTTGCATGTTCTCCCCGTGTTCGCGTAGGTTTCCTCCCGGTGCTCCGATTTCCTCCAGGTGCTCCGGTTTCCCCACAGTCCAAAGACATGCGGTCAAGGTGAATTGTGTATGGGTGTTTCCCTGTAATGGGTTGCAGCTGGAAGGGCATCCGCTGCGTAAAACATACACTGGATAAGTTGGTGGTTCATTCCGCTGGGGCAACCCCTGATTAATAAAGGCACTAAGCCGAAAAGAAAACTGAAATGATCATGACAACAAAGCTACTTTAACTTTATTTTTTTAGGATAATCAGGTATCATTTTAACCTTTGTTTTAAGTCGTTTTAAATGATGCAAGTAGAAAATAACTTATAGTGAATTTGCTTCAGCTAAATAATTTAAAACAGCAAAGTTTTTTCATATTCTTTACAGACCTCAAACCATTAATTTGATCACACTGATACTGTATTTTAATTGGATTGAAAGTGGTGGTACCGACATGAAACAACCCAATCAATCAATCAATCAATCAATCAATCAATCAATCAATCAATCAATCAATCAATCAATCAATCAATCAATCAATCAATCAATCAATCAATCAATCAATCAATCAATCAAATCAATCAAATCAATCAATCAATCAATCAATCAATCAAATCAATCAATAATTGCTCAGTCTGTAAGATATATAGTATGCTAAAGGTATGCTACAAACTACAAACAACTTATATTTATACATCTCATGTCTTCTAAACTGTTGAGTCCAGTACAATGAGTATTTACTAACTGTTTGGACATAATGCATGCCAGGTTTGTTTTTAAATATGTCACAATCAAGGCAAGGAATCTTAAGCATTATTGTTTCCAAAAGGTGGATATGCACTGGCTGGTTGTGTGCTTCAGAACACAAGAAATGCACATTTAATTAAATATGTGAACTGAATTGCAATGTTCACAGAAACAGGATTCACGTAAACACAACTTTCAGGATCTAAGATTCAGATGAAATGCATTCTGACAGATGAAAATGAGTGTATGCAAACATACCATATCTGTGCACGCAGGATATGTCGCATGACAGCCAGGCAATTCTAAAAATGCAGAACATCTTTCAAGACCTACAGTATCTCTAGAGCTTTTCCTCATTCCACTACCCAGAGTCTTAAGTAAAAATACAAATCTGTCTGAATGGTCCCTAAGGCAGCATGTCCAATACAATGTCACAAAAACAACTTTTGACAAGCTACAGAGCTACACATTGGATGAAATCAGGTGTAAACTTGTTCCTGGCAAGAGAGAGAGAGAGAGAGGGGGGGGGGGGGGTGTGTGTACTACTGTCACTTCTGCTATCATGCTTTTAACTAAATGCACAACAATTTACAAAAACAGTTTAAGAGGCCCAACAATAGAGCAGTGGCCAAATGTGTGTCCTGATTAAAACATCAAAATGAGGAAGTAAATTTATTGGAATGAGAGGAGGAAAATGCTATATGATTTAGGTATTAGGTATTTCAATTTACTAGAAAGTCCTCTTTGTTGAGCTGTTTTGACACAATCTACTGTACATTGTAAAATTCTCTATAGAAATAAAGATGAATTGATTTAAAGGGCACCTATGATGAAAGTTGTTTGGGCAGAACTATGTGTAGGTATAGTGTGTTCACAGTCATATTGGAGTGATAGAAACACAATGTCTCTTTTTTTTAATTTTCTGACGTTAAAATAGGATCCAAATCCCTCCACAACGTGACGTAGGAGCGCGGTATCCATGCCCACCAAATTGATTGACAGCTGTAGTAACGCGTGTAATTATATCAACACAAGAGAATGTGTGCAAAGCAACTTGGATTAAAAGATCTATTCATCATCAATCATCATCAAATGTGATCAAGAATAAGTTTTACAAGTTATTATTATTATTAATAATAATATTATTATTATTATTTATTTATTTATTTATTGCCACATCAGCAACGTATGGCTTTTTCATGGCAAGATGGAAATACATAAAAATGTTACATGATAAAAACAAATTCGTATTACAATAAAAAGTTACTTAGATAAATATATAAAATATAAATAAATAAAATTCACACTAAATATATTCAAAGTTAAAAATGTTTTTTCAGTTCAATTTTTGATAAATAATTTAAGATTCTTCCTGGTGGTACCTTTTTAAAAATGTTATATAAAAATTATAAAAATAGTTTTACAAGTTTACAACATTTTTAAAACGTATAATTGTCAGTACAATTATAAAAGAAGATGCTTTAATCCCAGTTTGTGAACGTTAAATCAGGTTTATTTTGTCCATTAACATAACAGATATCCATACAGCAGTGGATATTAACGTAGGGCTGGGCGATTTGGCCTAAAATCGAAATCTTGATTAATTGAACATTTTAACTCGATTACGATTTATGAACGATTATTTTTTATTATTAAATTTTTTGCCCTCATAGTTCACTGGCAAGTTATGTATAGTAAATATGCTCATATATTACAAGTGAGACATTTTTGAATGAAGGGTGAACATCAACGCTGAAGAATTGGAATTAAAATACACATTGCCTAAAATCACCACTCACTTTTTTCCTATAAACAAAATAAAAATAAATAACTTGCACTTTTGGAAACAAATTAATTTTTAATGTTTTTCATATTAAAAGTTGAAAATAAGCAGTATATTTTCTAAATACACTTGTATATCCTGTATATAATATTTTAAACGGTGCATTTCTTACGAGCAAATATTTTAATGTAAATTATCATTTTATTGTAATGGAAAATATGTCGTCTCAAGGCATCTCTAAAGCAGCTTCTAATAATCCTCAATGTAGAGCAAACATGCGACGTCTAGTTACATTCTTTGAAAGGTATGCAGATATGCGACCGCACAAATCCTGCACCGGACCATTCGCGTACACTCGATGCAGAAGTATAAATCAGCCTTAAGTGAGCGAGGTCATGTGTACGGAAAATATGCAGTAGGGAAAATAATTGAAAAAAATGACCTGGAAAAATTAGATTGATTATAGGTTCTGAATGTCGATTTCGATTACTTTTCGATTAATGCCCAGCCCTATATTGACGTGTATCCTGTTACATGCGTGAACTTTGTAACGACATTGTGTGTGACTCATTGCTCTCATCAACTCATTAACTCTACAACAAATACATCAGATAATCATTGGTAAAGTTCTTACTGCTTCCTCCCTGTCTGTCACTGTGCTGTTTATCTGACACAGCCAAGGTGAAGATTGAGGCACAGTCTGACAGGCACGTGGGAACGGTGGGCGGTGAAAACTAGCATTAAAGGCACAGGCCACAAAAACAGCTAAGATGCTCAGAGCTGAAAAATACAAACTTCTGAAATGTATAATAAATAATCTGATGGATGTTTTAATTTGAAACTTTACAGACAAATTCTGGAGACACAAAAGGCTTATCTTAAATTTTGAAAAAAAAAGGGTAAAATAGGTGTCCTTTAAATTTTATTGATAGTACGCTTGAGTAAAAAAAAGGCAAGCTACAGCTGATAATGAAAAATTAGTTATTTTTACGATGTAGAAAAACAAAGCTTACTAGAAACAAAGTATAGACAGTTATTTTTTATCGTATTACTTCTTTCTAGTATGTGATTGGCAGCCATATCTCCTTCTCAATAAGCCTGTTTCCTTGCTTATCACAAATGAAACCATTAAAATGCAGAGCACATGCAGAGGTTTTACATCGCTGAGCAGAACTATGCAATAATATATGCTTTCGGGAATTGCCATCGGGATATAGGTGTGTGCAAGAATATACTCATGTCACGATTCAGGACTAATCATGATTCTGATCTCACAATGCAATATTATCATTATATTTTAAGGTGACACAAAGAAGAGGGTTTAAAATGATTGACTTCTAAGACTAATGATAAAATAATATTAGATCTGGACATGAATAGACCTGAATTTGGTCCCTCGTTCCCACTGCACAGGGAAAAAGTGTGGCAGCCAAATATTCATGAATCTAAAACTGAAAATAAAGAATGATGTTGGACACATTTGCTTGCACTCTGTCACTGACTACATATAATTAAACCCCTTTTTTACAGGTAAAATCAGACATCTGGCATTATCAGGGTCCCTCTTGCATTGTTAACATTACATCCAATTTTATATACAGTAGTTTAATGCAGTATGCTGTCAGCGAAACCTTTATAACCTTTTTTCCTCCTCATGTGGTAAAATTGTGGTTTCAATGAATACAGACAGTAATTGGATCTCCTACAGACAAATCGTGCACAAACAGACTCTCTCGCATTGGCCTTCCTCTCCTGATATTAATGCCCTTATGATAAGAATAAACTACCTTGAACCTACCTTGAATAACCATACAGCTTAAACAAAATCTCAGTTACAACATGTATGAGCTTCATATGATCCATGCAATCAATTCAAGTTCTAATTACAAAGTGTGTCAAAATGACATTCCCTAATAGGGTTGCACAATATATTGTTTGAGCATTGATATAGCACAGGCCATAGCCAGGGGGGTTTGGGTGGTTCGAAAGACCCCCCGCTCACTGACAAAGGTCCAGAATTTGTCCCATACATCAGCTCATTTGCCTTATTTTGACTGCTATTTCATCCTAAATTCTAAAAAAAAAACCCACTGAGGGCAACACGGTGGCTCAGTGGGTAGCACTGTTGCCTCACAGCAAGAAGGTCACTGGTTCGAGCCCCAGCTGGGCCAGTTGGCATTTGTGTGTTGGCGTGGGTTTCCTCCTGGGTGTTCCGGTTTTCCCCACAGTTCAAACACATGTACTATAGGTCAATTGAATAAGCTAAATTTGCCGTGGCGTATATGTGTGAATGCACGAGTGTATGGATGTTTCCCAGGTACTAAGCTGAAAATGAATGAATGAATGAATGAATGAATGAATGAATGAATGAATGAATGAATGAATGAATGAATAACCTATCGATAAAGGCTTTAAGACCAAGTGGAATCCTTTGTTGGCTGTTGTGACTTCAGCTAATCAGTTTCGGCCAATGCAAATCTGTGCAAGAAAACATGCAATCTGACGAAAGTGAAGTCATCTTTCAACACCGACCTACTGTATTGTTGTAAAAAGAAAAAAACATTTTACAAGTAACTTTTATTCTAAATCTCAGACCTTATTCATGAAATATATTTTTTTTAATCAGGCTTTTGTTATCTATAATTTCTCAATTTACAAGAGAAAAATCTAGAAAAATTGTGAAGCTCTACATTATTATTGTTTTTTTTTTTTGTTTTTTCTTCATTCAACCAGCCAAATTTTACCTGAGGAAAGTTGAATGTGCTGGCCAGATTGTTATTTGCCTAATAAATGAACATAAGCTACAGTTTTTAATAAGAATTTTTTAATTATAATAATTATTTTTTAATGATAAATCATGTAATAAATTAGTATTTTAAAGTATGTTTTTTTTTAAGTCTTTACATCAAACAAGACAAGCTATTTAAACAAAAAAGTGCTTAAAATGTAATTAAAACTCAGTATTTAAACCTCATAATTAAATAGAAAATGAGGCGAATAACTGCAAATAAGTCCACTTTTTGAGAAAAAAGAACCACCCGTTTCACCAAGCTGGCTACAGACCTGTAGCAATGCGTGTCCACAATAGTCACAATGCAAGGTATGCAATATTAAGTTAGGATTATAGATGACCAAAAACCACAGATCAAAACACGTGAGATTTGTGGAGATTCTGCAGAATTGAAGCATAATAGAGTGAAAGTTAATCCTGTGCATGTGTTTTTAAGGCCTGTGACTATGTAAGCAATTTAATAGAGCATAAAGATTTGTTTTATTGAACAATTTATATGATAGACTATATGCATTGTTAATTTACATTTAATTATGCAATTTCTGTAACCAAACACGGTTAGACTCTTTGCAGAAAACTGTAAATCACTGTTTATTTCACTGTAATATTTGCTCCACTGTGTTTATTTATGATGGAATTTTGTTTATTATATGTAAATTATATTAAAGTACATTTAAATTTCACTTAGAGTTTTTTAAGTCCTCTGGTGAAATTATTTCTCAATATATTATATTATATTATATTATATTATATTATATTATATTATATTATATTATATTATATTATTCATTCATTTTTTTTTTCAGCTTAGTCCCTTTATTAATCTGGGGTTGCCACAGCGGAATGAACTGCCAACTTATCCAGCATATATTTTATGCAGCGGATCCCCTTCCAGCCGCAACCCATCACTGGGAAACATTCATACACACTCATTCACACACACACTCATACAATACGGTCAATTTTAGCCTACCCAATTCACCTGTACCAGATGTCTTTGGACTTGTGGGGGAAACCCATGCGAACACGGGGAGAACATGCAAACTCCACACAGAAATGCCAACTGACCCAGCCGAGGCTCGAACCAGCGACCTTCTTGCTGTGAGGCGAACATGCTACCCACTGCGCCACCACGTCGCCTATATTATATTATATCGCAATATATGTGGAAAGTATATATATATAAAAAAATTGCAATGTCACGATTTTCCAATATCATGCAGCCCTAGTTTCTAGGGTTACTTAATAGGGTTATTGCATCCAAGTCTTGAAATTCTGTCTCATTTACTCATCTCATGCTGTTTGAACATCAGCTTTTACAACAATAAACCATAAAAATCTGTCACCATGAAATCTAAATTCATTGATAAAATCATTGTGTCTCTTCAGTAGATTAGATTTTTGAATAGACTGCTTGAGAATTAGTTTTACAATGCCTTTATTATCTTTTGTTAGGACTTCAGATCAATGGACAGAACCCCAGGTTTAAAAGAAAATCTTCATTTGAAGGGTTCAGATGCAAAAACCTCTAAGTGCCATCTGTAATTTTCTTCTAAAATTAGCATTTTTTTATCAGGCTCGTGTGTTCACTTTTATGGCAAAGGATAGGTTCTTTCCATTGTCTGCAAAGTGAAATAACTAAACATAAACATAGGAGATTGAAAAAAATGCTTATTTTAGAAGAACATTTTAGATGCACTTTTTTTTGCATCTGAACTCATTTGTGTTTGAAGGTGAACAAAGATTGTATAAGGTAATACATGGTAGATGTACACAATGACAGAATAGCTGAATTATATATATATATATATATATATATATATATATATATATATATATATATATATATATATATATATATATATATATATATATACATACACACACACACACACACACACACACACACAGTATATATATATATATATATATATATATATATATATATATATATATATATATATATATATATATATATATATATTATACTTTTATCTAATAAAGAATATATTATAGATATATTCTATAACATAATGTAATATAATCAAGGTTTCCGCTACATTCATTTATCCGTGGCGGGCCGCCACGCCAAAATCGCCAGATCTGTGTAAAAAAAGTCCTGCCGCCACAGCTGGAAAAAATCCTAGAGGAAACACTGATAATATAATATGCTATATTATATATTATAGAATAACCAAAAAAAATTTTTTATTGTTATTTGCAGTAAATGTTTGTTTTATTTGGAATGTAATGGTTTCGATTCTCAAATAAGAAAGCCTCAATTAAAGAAATCATCAAATGCAACTTTTAATATAAGACACAGCCAATGCTATCTGTGTTATAAATCAGCTCAAATGTTTTAACTGAATCACAGTCTGAAAAAACAAAAAGTTCCTGCCCGTCATATATTATGCAATTTTCTGGAAAACTCATCAACTCTTCCTCTGACCTTTGTCACCTAGTATCATTCAGTAGACTAATAATGGGAACAAAAATGTGATGTCACGGATTTCTGCCTTCAGGTTCATATGTGTCCTACAGAGTAAACCAGTTATCCTCTGGTTAAAGGATAAATACATAAAATAATTTGTTATTAAAGTATGTTGTCTCAATACTGTGAAATGTTTAATCTCCATCGATTGAGGAAATCAAATGCGCTAAAGAGAGAAAACCTTAGCGAGACCTAATCAATGCCTGCAGATGGCCGCTCACTCGGCTGTGTACATGTTGTGTGTGTGCGTGTGTGTGTGTGTGTGTGTCTGTGCAATGTCTAGTGAAACCTTTGACCCAGAGTGTGTAATTGAACTGAGGGTGCAATCAGAACATAGCGGCTCAATCAAAGCACTCAGTGATATGACCCTATAGGTCATTCAGCACACGCTGACCCTTTAGTTGGCTTCAGCTGCAAAGCACCAGATTTCAAGACAACATGATGGAATGCTTTCTAATTTCTCATTTAAGCTAATTAGTAGCTTTTGTGTCACAATTGCTTATTACACGAGTCTGAAAAAAGAGCTTTGATATGAAAACAAAATGAAGTAGATAGTGTATTTATTTGAGTAACGTTAAAATCAGTGTTACTATACATATTTTTAGTGTCTGAAATCAAATGTATTACGTATATAATAATAAATACTTAAGTACAAACATTTCAGAAATTATAATATTGAAGGATAACTGTAAAAGTAGCAGTAATGTAATGTTTGTGAACTTTTATGTGGTGTTTTCTAAGGTAACTTATTAGTTAACTGATTATGTTCACCTGTGTCTGGTTTGGTTCTTTATTTAGCATACTTCCCTACTGTAAAAAGCAGTACATACTACTACTACATACATTAATACAATGTAAAAAATACTTTTCTAACAGTCATGAAGTTCAAACTGAAATCTAGGACCTATTCATACGGTTTGTGATTTTGGGAGCACCATTAGTTTGGATCTTCTGTAATATAGTCACATGTGTGATCTTGATATGCTGGTTCTTGCATTCTGGACTGCTTTTCTTCTTATTTTTAAAAATAAAGTAAATCTGCTGTTCATTTTCCTTTCTGCACCATGACAAATATTGGTATAATATCATTTAATTATGTTACAGCTCTTATTACATGTATATTTACTATTGGGTTTCCCAAAGCAGAAGTCAGACTCACATCTGCAGTGAGTCAGTGAATGGACTTTGACTTGAGCAGTCCATCTGTATTATGATGTCATGTAATTGGGCCAAATGTTACTTGAGTCCTTCGTGTTTCCTTTTTAGTGTGAGAGCAGTGTTAAAAATTCCAGACTCTAGACTGAACTGAAGTGAAAATATTTCCTGAGAATAATGGCAGCAAATCAATTCCTTCTCAATGTACTTATTATATCATAAACTATTTATTATAGGATTGTACAATTCATAAACACTACTATTTTAGCTATCGTTTACTTTCTCTGCTAAAAAAATACAATGTAATATTATCTATCTATATATATATATGTAATACTGTGCCAGCCAAGAAGGGGAAACATCTATTTTTCACTGCAACCTCGGTTTTATTTATTATATACAAGGGCAATTGGTGGCAGAAAGTTATACAGCCCTGGGTATTTTTCCCCTCCCAAATTAAAATAAAATATATCATACACCAAAAAAAAAGAGCAAAAGAAGAGCCTGCTGGCCTTCCTCTGAAACTCTAGCAGTGCAGTGTGGCCAGTTTGAGCCTTCTTGTTGTCTGGCATGTCACGTACTCGGCCCTACCTGTTGGTATTCAATTGCCAGTGATATGAAGGTTGGATGGAAATTTGTCCTCAATTGCTGGGAAACGGTCCAAGAGTGGAACTGCTGACAATCTAAACTTGAACTAAGGCCCTTCATTTTCATTAATTTTCTGTGCAAATGAACATCAGCGTGTTCTGATTTCACAGCAACACTCGTGAAGGACAAATATGCTGATTAAAGCCACAAAGTGCACAGTGAGAATTTACCAAGATCAATGAACAATTGACCCTCGCAGAAGCAGCCATTTGCAATTCTAAATGCAAATTCCCATAATAAACCTTAATATAGTCAGAATCTGTCAATGTATTTTTTTCCATAATGAATGAAACTTTCAGATTTCTGCAAAACTCTTGTAAGCTATACTATAGATAAAGAATGACTTTGCATGAACATGGCATAACTAAACCTGAGCTGGCACTACAATAATAAACTGCTTCATTTGACTATAAAGAGTGCAACAGTTTCAACTTCTTCATCAGCTTTGGTTTTGGTTTCATCTTTAGTTTATTTGCCATGCATGTTTTCCACAGGGTTTAAATAAAGTCTTTAGTAGTTAAAAATTCATTAAAATTCATTAAAGTTAATTATGTTAATGAATCTATATTACAAAATATTTTTTTTTTTCAAAATGTTTGAATTTTTACTGTGACAATGATAAGACAACTATAAGATGACACCATGTCATTAATCATTAACTGTGACTATGAAAAAAACACGAGACTGAAATGTAGTTAAAATTTAAAAACTGCCAAAGACCCTCTTATTGAATGCTTCTAATAAAAAGGGCGGCACAGTGGTTCAGTGGTTAGCACTGTTGCCTCACAGCAATAAGGCCACTGGTTCGGGCCAGTTGGCATTTCTGTGTGAAGTTTGCATGCTCTCCCTGTTTTGGCATGGGTTGTCTTTGTGTTCTCCGGTTTCCCTCACAGTCAAAAGACGTGGTACAGGTGAATTGGATAAACTAAATTGGCTGTAATGTATGAATGTGTGTGTGAATGAGAGTCTATGAGTGTTTCCTAGTACTGGGTTGCAATTGGAAGGGCATCCATTGCATAAAACATATGCCGGAATAGTTGGCGGTTCATTCAGCTGTGGTGACCTTAGAGACTATGCTGAATGAAAATGAATGAATGAATGAATGAATGAATGAATGAATGAATGTATGAATGATTGAATGTTTCTAAAAAGCCTTCACAAACATTAATACCCGAGGTTGCCATTTGTCGAGACTTAATTTACCCAAAAAAGGTTCCCTTTTACAAAGATACATGTTCTGCCCAGTATTCTATGTAACTACTGTTACAGTCACCAACAATCTAGCAACTACAGATCTGCCACCAAACGAACTACAACTCCTAGCATGCACCACACACACACACCGGTTCCTTATCCCGACTGATTGCAAACACGCACAGCTGAAGCTGCTCAAAGACTCATTACATGGAATATATATACACCACACATGCACACACACAATGCTGAGTCTTGCTGTTACCTGTAACCACTACGAAGCGTTTCTCCTTGCCTTGCCGTGTTTTGATTCTTTGCTTTGTTTTTTGATTTTTTATGTTGGCTGTCTTTACTGATCTCTTGCCTGGTTTTCACTACTCTTTTGGGTTGCCCTTTCTGATTTTGTTTGCTCCTGTGATCGACCCTTGCCTGCCTATCCATTCTTTGTGTAATAAGACTCTGCAATTGGATCCTCACCGCCGTTGTTACTATCTTATTGTTACAACTAGACTGATTTGAGGCTAGACTGTTGATGAATTGAGATGACCAATTTACCCATCGAGCAGCATCAAGAAAATCTGACATTTATTTTACTAAAACTGCTCAAATGTTGGCAACGCAGTGGCACAGTAGGTAGTGCTGTCGCCTCACAGCAAGAAGGTCGCTGGTTCGAGCCTCGGCTGGCTCAGTTGCCGTTTCTGTGTGGAGTTTGCATGTTCTCCCTGCGTTCGCGTGGGTTTCCTCCGGGTGCTTCGGTTTCCCTAACAGTCCAAAGACATGTGGTACAGGTAAATTGGGTAGGCTAAATTGTCCGTCGTGTATGAGTGTGAATGAGTGTGTATGGATGTTTGCCAGAGATGGGTTGCAGCTGGAACGGCATTCGCGGCGTAAAACATATGCTGAATAAGTTGGTGGTTTATTTCACTGTGGTGACCCCAGATTAATAAAGGGACTAAGCCGAAAGAAAATGAATGAATGAATGAATGCTCAAATGTTTGAAAGAGCATGATTGACTTGATATGATAATGATATGATAATAAAAATTTTTAAAGAATTCATAAGAAAACTGACAAAATTAACAATAAACACCATAAACAAACCAGCTATAAGGAGAATCACATACTCACAAATTTGAAGCACTGCAGAATACATAAATGAAAAACAATGGAGAAGTATAACAGCATTAAATATACTGAATATTTAAAGAAAAAGATGTATATGTATATTTTACATTTATCACCAAAAATTAGGTCCTTTGCATTGGGAGTGTGAGTCAACAGGCAGAAAAACCTTGTTGCAATTCCCTGACTAGTGAAGAATTGTTTTTTGCGTAACTTCTTTTTTGTCCAGGAATCCTGCTGTTAAACATTATTATTAAAAACAACTTTCAGTAATACATGACGATGGCTTCAACAAACATAGATACCATCTATTAACAACCTCGTAGATCACTTTACATCTGTTTTTAAAAGATACATCTTGTTCAAAATCAATCCCCCAATGCATAAAATAAGTGGGATTTTTACTGGAACTCAACTGTTGCACTTTATCGCAGTCTTCAGTCTCCCACAGTGAATGATGGGACAGGTAGTTTGATCACATAAGCCTGCCACTTTATAAAACAAATGAACACAAATGAACAGTGTTTCTGGCAAGATGTATCACTATTCTTTCTAGAGTTAGATTCATTTAACATTGACAAAGTAACCTAAATTATGGCCCATTCTACTACCACAAGCCAAAGTTTCCTTCACCATGCAAACCTTGGCCAGTGCAAACTTTGGAAAACATCTAGCAATTTCTTCTGACACGCTGCCCTGGTAAATCATGCGCAGCAAGCCGTGGCCTTTGTTTATTCTTATTTCCTATTTTACATCAGCTCCAGTGCTCTCCAAGACCAACAAGTGAGCAGACACCCTGCAGAATCATGAGAGAAATCAGCAGTGGCCATGCTCAACAAATCATCCGTGGCCTCCGTTGCTTCAATAGTGACTGCGCATTACAAATTCTCCATAGGCCAGTGAGTTTCAGACCTCATTCAGCAATAGAAAACAGAATAATAGGAAAGGCCACACACTCGGTGTACATGACCTTCAGCACAATGAGGCATGGAAAACGACTGTTAATATACAGTAAATAAGTGAAGAGTCTATATATGGCGTGTTAAAATACAATAAAGCAAAGTGATTTAAAGGGTATGAATTTGGTCCCTTCAAGGCTGTTGATCATATGATATATATCAGACTGGTTTCACTGGAGCGCAGCTGCTATTTGCTGAATTCCTCAGGCGAAGTATTTCAGGTGAATGAGAAAATTCACTTGAGACGGTGAGCACACTTTTAGAAGTGCAAATAGCAGGCTTATTTTCCATACATCCAAGGTGTGATATAATTTCCCAGATCCATTTGCAGATGAACACTCCACATCCCTGAATGAATACGACATCTCAATGGGATTGAACTGCTTCAATCTCATCCAATAGATTCGCTTTGGGAAATGTGTTTCCTGGTTATAATAAATCACAATTTATTTATTTATTTTTCCATCCTGTTCTGTGGATTGACAGTAATTAAATGGGAAATCAGTTTATAACTTGCACCTGGGAATGGGTTGGGCTATACGTGTCAATCGTGCCTTTTCGAAGGGCACATGTGACTCTTCCATCCGAGAGGACAAAAGAATCTTTCGGGATGAATGTGAACAAGTGCGGATCTCCAAAGCATGACTGGCATGGACTCAAATGCAGATCATTTAGGGCTTGTAATCTTCGAATTTCTGAGTAATTTAGAGGCATTTGCAGATGTCATGTCGTCAGCTCTGAATGTATTTAGAGGCTGTCAGAAACCTTTACCCTTGATGAGGTGTTTGAAAACATGTCAAAGCTCCGATTTTCTCCCTCGTTTTGACACATGTTAGACTCATTTGAGAAATAAATGGGTGAATGTTCATGACTGCATATAGATTTATGTACCGCAGTAGGCATGTAGGGCTGTTGTATCTGTCATGTTGATTAAAGAGGAGTTGCATTCCCTAGTCATATTCTGTTTTATGCATAACATCCATTAGAGATCAGTTGAAGAAGAGATCTGGTCTCTATATTTACTTTCCAAGTGGAGATCCAGACCAATTTACATTAGGAAAGCATTACAACTTCGTAAAATATTTTGAAAAACCCTAAACAGCAAAAATAACTATTACACTTTGGTAAAAAAAAGAAAATAAATAGTGAAATGCTGCTACCATTTCCAAAATCAAATAGAAACAGTAAAAGCAGGGTCTGGAACCGAACCACGGTCAGCTATTTGAGGCAGCCTGGCTGGTGTAAATAGACAGCGCTATTATTAAAGGGTCAGGCTGTGTCACTGCTCCAAAAAAGAAGCATGTCAAAGCTGTCATTAAACATAAACAACATCGACTTTTGACTAGAGTCAGATCTTAAGAATGTGTGTGTTTGTGTGTGGTGTAGTCTATAGATTTATATACTGCGGTAAATATGTTGGGCCAAAAGTATGCCAACTCTGTCATGAAATATATGCAACTTATTAATTTATTAATAATATCTCGGTGCATAAATCTTGTTCGTTGGACATGTTTGCCCAGTTAATGTTCACAACTGTGGCCCGTGGGAAAAAAGAGAGACTCGTTTTTTGAATTTATAACTGATTAAGGCAACTGATTTCTAAAAAAAACAAACATTGTTCATTCCGACTCTTTGACCCACATTCAAAACTGTTGTAAACATACACCTGCGTCCTCAAAACATAAGTATTACTGCAACAGTGGCTCTTTTGTGTTGGTGTGTTTCAATGTATTAAATCTTTCCGCATTCATTCATTCATTTATTCATTCATTTTCCTTTCGGCTTAGTCACTTATTAATCCGGGGTCGCAACAGCGGAATGAACCGCCAACTTATCCAGCACGTTTTTTACGCAGCGGATGCCCTTCCAGCCACAACCCATCTCTGGGAAACATCCACACACACTCATTCACACTCATACACCACGGACAATTTAGCCTATCCAATTCACCTGTGCCGCATGTCTTTGGACTGTGGGAGAAACCGGAGCACCCGGAGGAAACCCACGCGAATACAGGGAGAACATGCACACAGAACTCCACACAGAAACGCCGACTGACCCAGCCGAGGCTCGAACCTCAGGCTCAGCATAATTAGGGTAATTATTTATTTTAATAAAGTATTATATATGTCTGAAAAATTTACATTTACTTTTAAGATCATAATCCCTCCTCTGTTAAAAACCTCTTCTCACGCAGAAGAAACTCATATAAGCTGTTGTCTTCGTTTACATGCAAACCAATGCATTGAAATCCGCAGTAAGTTTTGTTTCTGTCACATATCATGTGCACTTCACTAAATGACTAAAAGCAGGTTAACAAATTTACGTGACCACGTGCATTATTGAGTTTAAGCATAATCAGCAGAACAATGCAGCCATTTACTTACACTAATATAAGTTTATTATAAGTTAAAGATCATTTTCTAAACACAGTTCGAAAGGCAGACACACTCTGTAAGTTTAAATCTATATTCAAGGTTCTGTGAAGTGCTTTAAAATGTGCATTTTTATTCTATGTTTGACGTAATCTCAACCGAAACACGAAGAGAGGGTGGGACATGGTGTAGCTCCTCCCCTTTTTATAAAAAAGCCAATAGCTTTTTGCAATTTTGTTCTATCACAGCTCTGCCGGTGAGAGTGGTTGAGCTTAAGCGTACTGTATCAAATGTGAAGTGTATTAAAGGGGTGGGGCCTGTCAGACACTAGACAGCATTTGACTGGTCACAATTTGATGAGAAACTGAAGTATGAGGTGAAGTGAAAAAAAACGTTGATTCATTTAGGTGGAAGTGACAAACTACAAGCCTTACATGTTTATATCAGTTTTATATATTCTAAATGCAAATTTTGTCACTGTTTTGGAGCACACTAGCGTATAATTAGAGCTAGGCAATCATGTCATGTTTGATACCATTCGATATTGATAATAATTGAATATTTTTTAACAATACATTTAGGAATATTGGGATTTTTTTATTTAACCACTTTATTTTATTTTACCAACATTACTAAGGCAAATAGTTTTAATAGTCATAAACAAAAATATTTAAACAAAATATCTCTCATCTCTTCATAATAAAATAAACATAGAATCAAACAGTAAACCTCAAACTCTAACAACACAAATTATGATAATCAAATCTGAGCTTTCAAGTAAAGGAACCAACCATCATTATTCATATACATATTGCAACATTACAAATTGTGAAGTTGGATGACTACATTACCCCCTATGCACAAGAAAAGAAACCAAAAGCTGTTCTGGTGACATCCTTTTTTATTTACTTTCTCCTCACTGTTGCTTTACGGCACTTTGGAGCATGTTGTTATTCTGACCTGAAGTGACAAGCTGGTGCGCGTGGATTCCTTGACCATTTACAATGGACTTTAAGCACGTGCTACCCTGGCATCTCTTGTAACCAGGTGACCATCAATAATTTTCTCAGAGAATGACAAGCGGAAAAACCATTGCTGCAGCTCCGATGCAAGTTTATAGAGAAAAGTAAAAACCGCTGCAGTGCTTGGGTACGCGGTGTTTGTTTGAGGTAATTAGTCTGCCGTTATTACTGAAATGTGTATATTCCATAAAAAGTGTGAAGCAGATTGGTTAGTTCTACTTGCATGAATCGCGGCACGCTCAGGGCATTCAGAAAAGTTCAGATGTTTTTTTTTAACTAGGTGCAGCTGGAAAATGCGCACAGTTGACGTGCGAGACGCTCCCATATGCGCATCGTGCAAGTCGCGCGCCTCCATTGGAAATTACCAACTTATACCCTAAGCTTATTGGCATTGCTTCCAACACGTGCTTAGCAGCCACATTTTAATAAAACTATAGCTTTATAACGAAACCACATACCGAATCTTCAATATTCGAGTTTAGTTAATAAATATCGATACCGATTTTATTGCCCAGCCCTACGTATACTTATCCTAAAAACTAGCAATACTGATACTAACATCTAAAAAACTAAAAGAGTTTCATTTTAATTTCATGGGACCTTTAAAGACACATCTCTCTTTGCTCCTGCATACGCATATAACACAAACACAACACTTTTGAAATGGTTAGCCTGCAATAATCAGGGCAACTGGATCTGGGAACACTTCCCAAAAAAGATACAGTAGGATAAACGACAACTGCGCTCATGCTAGTCTGTCTGTCCTTATCCTAAAGTTCACATAATCTTGGATCCAGTCCATAACCCGAACAGATGGTTGTCATGCACAGGGAATGCACACCTCTACACGGTTTAGAGAAAACATTAATCAGTAAAGCCCACAAGACTGATTCAAGACTGAAAGACCTTGGTGACGGACATGTCTGTAGATCCCTTTTGGCTAGTCTCAACACTCGACTGAGTCTTTCTAGCCTGCAGCTCAGCTTCTTATCCATTTGGCCAGAGTTTTGGTTGCTTGCCACTGTCATCTTTGGCTTGATGGTTGGGGTCAGAGGAGCTGCTCTTCAGCGGATTGTCCTTCAACAGTGACATTGGTATTAAACTGAATTTATTACACCAGCGTTCTACTACTACTCTGCTACCTGCCTTATATGCTGAATATAACCCACAAAATGAAATTCTACTATGTCCTCTTCATACATTAAAGCAGTTTAGACACAATCTACATTTTATAGACTGATATAGAATTATATGTATAGAAATAAGGATGATTTTACTTGACATGCTCACACATATGCATATGAATCTGGTGGCTCACAATTTCGAAAGCAGTTTGAGGAACACTAGAAAACGCTGGGTTGTCATCAGTGATGGGAATAACAGCGTTATTATCAATAGTATAATCAATTGAATTACTGTTTCCCCCTTTACAACACAGTAACCGTTACTGAAAATAAAATATGCACGTTACTATAAGCGTTTTTTTAACGAGCAAGATCTCTCTCAGCCATAGGACCTCTTTTTCTCTCTCATGTGTGTGTGTGTGTGTGTGCATTGTGGCGGAACATATAACCAACCAGCAATGATGATTGTTGTAGGTAACCGTGAATGTGGTGTACTGTACCTGAGAATGTGTTGATTGGCTTCGATAGGGTACATTTCAATTGTCTGCCAATCAGAGGCAGAGTAGAGCGGGTGTTCACATAAGTTCACAGTCAGTGACAAACACAGTGTACACCAACAAATGACCAGGACAAGTAATTCTAATCTAATGAAGCACCTCTTGTCGTCACATGCTTCCACAAAATTAGTGGATACGCAAGTGATAACGTGAGCTCTGCTACCAAAGAAGGAGACAAAGCCACGATGTCAAAGCAAATAAAACTTACATTTTCTTCACCGAAAACACTTATTACTCAGACAGAGCTAAACAAAATCATATGTAGATATATCATTGAGGACATACAGCCGCTTCTCTCACATTGTCCCACAACATTAAAATAGTTAGATTAGTGTGCAATGTTTTATATTTATTTTATAGTCATTTGACAAATTAGATTTAAGTAACACAATAGTTACTTTTCCTGGTAATTAGGTAAAAAAATTAATTAAAAATTAATTAAAATCACGTAACTCAGTTACTAACTCAGTTACTATTTGTGAGAAGTAACTAGTAACTATAACTAATTACTTTTTTAAAGGAACGTGCCCAATACTGGTTGTCATAAGCCAGCATTGGGACAAATGTAGACAAATTCAATTGGGTTAAAAAGTGCTATTTAAATGTAATTGAAAAAAATGAACCCACTGTTGGTTTGTTCACATTTGAACCAATACTGTTTAATGATGCTTCTTATATAGTAGGTGAACTCATACAACACTCTAAAAAAAATGCAGGGTTGTTGTAAGATCAGATCAGGTTCGCTGTCAGTCACAATCAGAGCTGTGCGATTAATCGAAACATCGAATTGCAATTTGAAACATTGCGATTAACTTATCGCAAGATGCTGCGATATGAAATATACATGTATTATTTAATTTTCCCTGCCCAGAGCAAATACATGACTGCCGTTTGTGTGTGATAGTCTTACTAGCCAATTGAGTGAGCACACTTTTGTTCTGCTCAATCAGAATTGCGCAACCAAACTATGCAGAATGCCCACAATAAAACAAACAAACAGGAAAGCACAGACGAGTGGGATGATGGCATTTACCGATTCAGAAGCATTAATAGACTAATTAATACAAAAATAAAAAAAATTATTAAAAAAACAGGACATTAGTAATATGGAAATATTACAAAACAGGTCATTTGTAAGAGCTGTCGCAGTATTGTTGCCAGAGCATGAGAAAATACAACAACCAGCACCTAAAAAGCACCACAGGCAGCTATATGAGGAGTGTCTTGCTAAAACGTCAACTGAAAGTATTGCCACTCAATCTAGTAGCAAGCAACAGCAATGTACAATTTCAGAGTTGTTTTAGCCATTTAGTTAGTTTGCTGAATGTTCTGTATTTTTATAATTATTATTATGTTTTTTAGTTTTTATAATAAGCTACACTATTTTTTACACTACTCTAATTAGAATTCAACTTGTTTATAGAAAGGTAAGCTCATTTTATTTGTGTTTACTGATAAAAATGATTGTTTCATTTCTGAATATTTAAAAATAAATTTGAATAAATGTTTAAGTTAATATCTTTTCAGTCATCTTTTTTAACTAACACGCTGCATTTTAACAGTAAGAAGCTATGATACGGACTATTGAGCTGGAGTTTGACTACAAAATTAAAATCCATATCAAATCGAAATCGCAATATGTGTGAAAAAAATTGCAATTAGATGTTTTCCCCAAATTGCATAGCTCTAGTCACAATGCTAATTTCACTGCAATTCACTTTAACAGCTATTTCATTGTTAATGATGCTTCTTATACAGTAGGTGAACTCATACTACAGTACACTCTAAAAAATGCAAGGTTGTTGTAAGACCAGATCACTTTCACGCAGGCACTATTTTACCAGCAGAAGGATGACATTTAATGATTTAACTTTATAAAAAGTGACATATTAATACTTATATTTGGCATTTGATATATGTTTTGTGTGGTAACCAAAGCAATAACCCCTGAGAAATGGAGCTTCCTGGACTTATTGCTTTATTTTGATTCAGAAGTTTCCCACCAGATATGACTCACCAAGAATAGACCACATATCTTCACTAACTTAAGAACATTTTTAGAAAAAGCATGCAATTATTTATTTATTAAATTTTTATATACTGGTGGATCCAAAGCACAAGTATGTGCTCATTTATGCTCAGTTCAGACTGCATGATTTTAGCCCCGATTTTGACTCACTGACAGGTTTTGAGAAATCGCAGAAAATGCCTGAAATCACAGGCAAATCTGTGCTAGTCCACGTGAGTAACAATCACACATTGTGAACTTTCAAAGACGCGATTTAAGAGAATCGCAGATGAGTCGCCGGCGCCCATGAGATATTTGGCATGCTAAACATCTGGACCATTGAAAATAACATCTGCAATTACCTTCAGCCAGTGAGAGAGCAGAATCCATTAGTATGGGTGTCTGCAGGCCAGCGGGACGTTGGCGGGGAAGTTAGAAGCGATCATTTTCGGTTTATTTGGACTCAAGAAATAACGGAAAAACTTGTGTAAATTTGTCAGGAGCTCCTGTGTCTGTTTGACTTGTCATCTAAGCAATATTGCAACCGGGTCAAAAAAGAAAAAAGTTTGAGAGAAAATGCTAATTCCATTCAAAACCCAGGTGCAGTGGTGGAAAGAGTATTTGCCCAAAAATTTTGTGCAAGTAAAGTAAAAGTATCTGTTGTAAATATTACTCAAAGTATGAGTAAAAAGTGGCCCTTTCAAAAGTGAGTATTACACTGTAAAAAGCTAATGCATTTACATGTAATTTGTGGATGTGTGTTAACGTAACATTCTGTAGTGAATTTAGTTATTGCCCAGCAGGCACACAACGTCATAAGACATTAATATTAGGTTAGATTTAGGTTGTGATGTCAGGTGACCAAAATTCAATGTCTAGCCAGCGTCTAAGGACGTTATTTTGTTGTCCAATAACGACGTCAAATGACGTTGGTGTTTTGGTTGATTTTAGGTTATTAAAAAGGGACCAAAATTCAACGTCGAGCCAACATCTTAAACCAACGTCATACTGACGTCAAATACTGACATTTATTCATCAGGTATGGCAACTAAGATCCAACATCTGATAGACGTCACAGTGGTAACGCCGACACAACGCCAAGCTGTACCATCATTAGACACTGATATTTGGTTGATTTTAGGTTTTACATTACAATCAGCCTGATGTTGGGTTCTGATGTCAACCTGATTTTCATTTACAAACAAATTGCAACGTCCCCACGAAGTTGGGGTACAACGTCAATCTGACGTCATGTTGACATCTTGTGCCTGCTGGGTGTTTAAGGCCATTTCGTTCATCATACAGTAAACATTCGTCATCTTCTCATCAGTGACATGCATCTAAACAGTCTCTGGGTCAATGTTTGTAAAGATTTTGGACATTTTCTTGGACACTTTTAATGCTTCCAAACAGTTTGCTGCAGTTATAAATCACCCATGTCTTGAGGTAGTTCATTATGATGCGATTTACCTTCTATGTGTGATTTGATTGACAGGAATCACAGGACTGAAGTAAAAATAAAGTAGTGAATGCAGGTTGAAGGAAAGTAGTGGAGTAAAAGTACCAATACTGCACTAAAAATGTACTTTCATGTACACACATGAAATTACTTAGTCAAGTACAATTTCTGAGAAAAACTACTCAATTACAGTAATTTGAGTATTTGTTACTTTACACCACTGCCCAGGTGTGCAAAATAATTAAATTTTCTACCCCACTAAAGGCTTATTTCTCAATATGTAGTTAATAACAAAAGATATACTATGTGACTATGTTGTTTCCGTGTCATTTCTCGCGCGCGTTTGGTTGTGAGACGTTGCAGACCTAGACAAAGTAGTCGTCGATCCTATTGTAAAAGTCATGCAGTGTGAAACCCCCTGTCGCCGATCCATCTTGCAGTGTAAACACAGCACCTACGGAACACTACTCCAGATAGTTTTGCAGTGTGAAAACATCTGTGACATGAATACTTAGCTAAAGCAGAGTTCAAACTGCATGGTTTTCAGAGAACAATTTGGAGTTAAATAAGTAGTTTTACAGTGCATTAAAAGACAAACCAAACCATATGCAGTGATCAGAACTGTGAGTGTAAACAAACTGGATTTCCATAGACATTTTCAAACACGTTTTCCTTAAAAACTAACATTTCAATTAATCAACATGTTGCCTGAGACTATAAAGCATTCAGACTTATCATTTGATCAACTAAAGTAAATCGTTCCTCCAGGAACAGCTTCAAAGACTCGCTGTTTGTTTCAGACCATGTTATCATTATTACAGCTGGAAATCTCTAGAGCGAGGTGGACTACATGCCCGGCTAGATTTATTGCTGCCGAGCAGATCCAGTAGATAATCCAAGAAAGCAGGGCTCCTGTTTGAGTAGTGCTGGGTTTCCCTTTCCCCTGAGGCCACACTCTGACTGCTCTGAGTCGCTGGAAAACGGCCAGCTCACACCGCGGAGCCTGCTTTCTTCTCTTTCTGTCTCGACTAACACAGCAATGTACGTTATACACAAGAGACAGGGCACCTTTAGTTATAGAGATTATATAAAAAGCAGGGCTATTCTTGTGTAACACGAAATGAAATTGAATTGTATGGAACGAGGTTTTACGTGCTGTTTCACACATAGGGCATAAATTGTGCATGACTTTTCTTGACTGCATCTCTTAAGAGTGAGTCAGGTCATCTATATCAAAGACCTGCAGTTCACAGTTTGGTTCAAATCGCAAAGTCCATAACAGCGGGGGGATTTTCAGATTGTGTTACGAAGATCAAAAGGTCATGACATGTCTAAAATAGCATGGCTGAATATGTTTAAGCAGAGAAAGGGAGGAAAGCACTCCTTGTTCTCAGTTAATGTTCGCATTAGGACATCTTTTCAGTAAGCTTGTTATGTTATCCGTCCACTATAATAACGTTCTCTTATAACAGCAGTGATTTCCATGATTTCAGTCATTTTTCTAAATTGTTCTCCTCATATCACACTTGAGTTTGATATGATATGCTTCTGTGTTCAAAATAGTGGTGATGAAAATGACATTTTAAACCCTTTTGGAATAAATAGACTGACTTATTTGTCTTGCTAAGCATAATTTCACTTCTAAAATTGCTATTTTTTCACATATTTCATCTGACGTTCTTCACTTCACTCTTGTTTCCTTAGTAACCAAGTATACTAACTTTTATAAAACTTTAATGAGGCCAAAACTGTTGGTCTGTTTTGGATGCATCAAGTGTGAGATAATTAATGTGCGTAGAAAAAAAATAAGTTCTTCATAAATATTCTTAAACAAGCAAACAAACAAATAAACACACAAACAACTGTATCTCTGTGGTTGTTGCAAGAGTAATATTCAGCCTAGGCATATTTATGAAAGGTAAAATGCATTACGTGGGCACGTTTTGTTCCACGTTTCAGATGAAAAATCCACTAGAGGGTGCTGTCTACATTTTTGTGAATATGAAATGCGTTACTTAGGCCCAATCTTAATTCTATTTTTGTGCCCCTACCCCTTCCTTTTGGCCCTTGAAACAGAGTGTGAAGGGGAAGGGCTTTAAAATGTATCCCTAAGAAATGGGACATTACTACAACACCTGCACATGTCGTCATATGTCATATTGATCTCTTACTACCTGTATGAGATCGAGGATCGCAACTGCTGTAGTTATTCCAGTTGCGGCAGCTAGCTCTCTGCAACTCTCACATGGTCGCCCACTGAAGCTAAGCAGGGCTGCGCCCGGTCAGTACCTGGATGGGAGACCACATGGGAAAGCTCGGTTGCTGCCGGAAGTGGTGTTAGTGAGGCCAGCAGGGGGTGCCCAACCTGCGGTCTGTGTGGGTCATAATGCCCCAGTATAGTGACGGGGACTCTATACTGCTCAGTGAGCGCTGTCTTTCGGATGAGACGTTAAACCGAGGTCCTGACTCTCTGTGGTCGTTTAAAATCCCAGGATGTCCTTCGAAAAAGATTTAACCCTGGCCACTGGCCTCTGTCCATCATGGCCTCCTAACCATCCCCATATCATAATTCGCTTAATCATTCTGTCTCCTCTCCACCAATAAGCTGGTGTGTAGTGTGCGGTCTGGCACAAAATGGCTGCCGTCGCGTCATCCAGGTGGATGCTGCACACTGGTGGTGGATGAGGAGAATCCCCCCCCTATGTGTAAAGCGATTTGAGTGCCCAGAAAAGCACTATATAAACGTAAGGAATTAAGGCCTAGTTAACCTAATTAACCCAGTTAAGCCTTTACATGTCACTTTAAGCTGTACAGCTATGCAGAATTATTAGGCAAATGAGTATTTTGACCACATCATCCTCTTTATGCATGTTGTCTTACTCCAAGCTGTATAGGCTCAAAAGCCTACTACCAATTAAGCATATTAGGTGATGTGCATCTCTGTAATGAGAAGGGGTGTGGTCTAATGACATCAACACCCTATATCAGGTGTGCATAATTATTAGGCAACTTCCTTTCTTTTGGCAAAATGGGTGAAAAGGACTTGACAAGCTCCGGAAAGTCAAAAATAGTGAGATATCTTGCAGAGGGATGCAGCACTCTTAAAATTGCCAAGCGTGATCATCGAACAATCAAGCGTTTTATTCAAAATAGTCAACAGGGTTGCAAGCATGTGGAAAAACCAAACCAAAAACCAAGGCGCAAAATAACTGCCCATGAACTGAGAAAAGTCAAGCGTGCATCTGTCAAGATGCCACTTGCCACCAGTTTTGCCATATTTCAGAGCTGCAACATCACTGGAGTGCCCAAAAGCACAAGGTGTACAATACTCAGAGACATGGCAAGGTAAGAAAGGCTGAAAAACGACCACCACTGAACAAAACACACAAGCTGAAACGTCAAGACTGGGCCAAGAAATATCTCAAGACTGACTTTTCTAAGGTTTTATGGACTGATAAAATGAGAGTGAGTCTTGATGGGCCCGTGGCTGGATCGGTAAAGGGCAGAGAGCTCCAGTCCGACTCAGACGCCAGCAAGGTGGAGGTGGAGTACTGGTTTAGGCTGGTATCATCAAAGATGAGCTTGTGGGGCCTTCTCGGGTTGAGGATGGATTCCAGTTTCTGGAAGACACCTTCAAGCAGTGGTACAGGAAGAAGTCTGCATCCTTCAAGAAAAACATGATTTTCATGCAGGACAATGCTCCATCACACGCGTCCAAGTACTCCACAGCGTGGCTGGCAAGAAAGGGTTTAAAAGAAGAAAAACTAATGACATGGCCTCCTTGTTCACCTGATCTGAACCCCATAGAGAACCTGTGGTCCATCATCAAATGTGAGATTTACAAGGAGGGAAAACAGTACACCTCTCTGAACAGTGTCTGGGAGGCTGTGGTTGCTGCTGCACGCAATGTTGATGGTGAACAGATCAAAACACTGACAGAATCCATGGATGGCAGGCTTTTGAGTGTCCTTGCAAAGAAAGGTGGCTATATTGGTCACTGATTTGTATTTGTTTTGTTTTTTCATGTCAGAAATGTATATTTGTGAATGTTGAGATGTTATATTGGTTTCACTTGTGAACATAAATAATTGAAATGGGTATATATTTGTTTTTTGTTTAGTTGCCTAATAATTATGCACAGTAATAGTCACCTGCACACACAGATATCCTTCTAAAATAGCTCAAACTAAAAACAAACTAAAAACTACTTCCAAAAATATTCAGCTTTGATATTGAGTTTTCTGGGTTCATTGAGAACATGGTTGTTGTTCAATAATAAAATTAATCCTTAAAAATACAACTTGCCTAATAATTCTGCACTCCCTATATATATATATATAGGGAGTAAATATATATAAATATATATATAAATATATAAATAAATAAATGTATAAATAAATACATATATACACACACACATATATATATATATATATATATATATATATATATATATATATATATATATATATATATATATATATATATATATATATATATATATATATTATTATTATATAAATGTAAGTGTCTCAAATATTCTGGAACACTTATTAAATTACTTTGAGCTGAATATCCTTGCATTCTGGGATTTACCTCTTCTGACGACGCTGGTGACAGGCTCTAATGATAAAATGATGATCTTTAAATTAAATTCTGCAGCGGCACCCATCATTCTCCCTAAATTTATGCCTCCTCTGATTAACATTAGTCGATAATGATAGTCTCAAAACACTACATCAAAGAATTCCCCTTCTAAGCAAGCCACAGACCCGAAATAACCCCTGCAGCATAAGCCGCAGTCACTTCCAAAACGCTGGAGAGATTCTTCAAGAAAAGTGGCCATCCTGAGTGCCGTGTGCACAGACAGAGGGATAAGGAGCACGGCCTTCCCCAGAGAGAGTGACATTCTGCAGATAAGCAACTGAAATTGCCATGTGGTTTGTTGTGATATCAAGCACACTGTGGCGTCCGCGGTGTTTGCCGGTATGAATGAAAATGTTTGGATAGACAATGCATGCTCCACGATGAAGTGTGACACTGCAGGTGCAGTGACGATCATACACTCAGACACTGCAGTCTTGTGTTTCCTCAATGGGGGATTTGACAGCTTTGTTAAACTCTGGATCTCTGCCGGAGCTGTCTTTGTTTACGGTGCTTTCATTTGGATTGTAAAAATGATATTCCACTTCAATTCACCTTCTCCTTTTTTTACATGCAGCACTGGAATTTGTGAAAGTGACGATATAAAAAGAAACACAATAGCTCAGAATCAACAAAAACTTAAAGTAACATCATTAATATCTTAACTAACATTTTGTTAAATGGCAGAATGGATTTAACTTTCATGCAAAACTGGAATATTGCATGATTGATTTGTGAATAAAATATTGTATGTCATCAAGGGAACAAAAATAAAAGTTGCAATTGTAGCTCTTTTTTTCTACATTAATAACCCACTAACAAACAATGTCTTGTTCTCTTACATCCAGAGGCAAATTTGTGATGTTTGGGATCACAATCTTGTGAGACAGTTATGGGAGATAATTTAACCAAATCATTTTGATGACACACTTTGGCTCACGCATTTCACTTCATGACTTGAAAAAAACCCTTTCTATCCTGCACATTTTAATGAGATATCCTAATGGGCACTATGCATGGATGGGAACTGTTTTATGGCTAAATAAATTATCCTATACTAATTTATTGTTAAGTATTAATGTATTGAGCCTTATGGGCACTATTAAAACTGAAAGTGGTCTATTCATATGTGAAAGTCTTTTGTTTGGTCCAAAGTTTGGGCAGTGCTAGCAGTTATTTTTCAACAGAAAAGGTATTTCATTGATTTAATTTTATTTTTGCTAGATGTCACTAGTAACACTTCACCTTCCAGCAAGTGGAAATTTATTGTACTATAAATTAGGGGTGTAAAGGTTTACATATTCAAAGTGATTTATTTCTTTCAGTTTGGCTTGTATTTTTATCAAACAAATACAGCATTGCTTTAACCACTACATTTGTGGAACTTAATTAGAAACTGCTAGTTTTAATTATCTGTATTTTAATGAGTCAATATTGATTCTTGAATCCCAAGACCAATTTACACTCTATGCATTTTCAGTTAATGTGTTAGTAAAGCTTCATAATAGCACACATCTTGTGCATAAATGTACATATTTATACAAAATATTTATAGCCTAAATATTTATTTTGGGGCGGAGTGGTGGCGCAGTGGGTAGCGATGTTGTCTCACAGCAAGAAGGTTGCTGGTTCGAGCCTCGGCTGGGTCAGTTGGCATTTTTTGTGTGGAGTTTGCATTTTCTCCCTGTGTTGGCGTGAGTTTCCCTCCGGGTGCTCCGGTTTCCCCCACAAGTCTAAAGACATGTGCTATAGGTGAATTGAGAAGGCTAAATTGTCCGTAGTGTATGTGTGTGAATGAGAGTGTATGAGTGTCTCCTAGTGATGGGTTGCAAAAAACATATGCTGGATAAGTTGGCTGTTCATTCCGCTGTGGCGACCCCTGATTAATAAAGGGATTAAGCCGTAAAGAAAATGAATGAATAAATGAATGAATAAATATTTATTATACTCTTACAGCTTGTGTAATGTAATGTAATGTGTGTATTTATATAGCGCATTTATCGTGTATGGCCATACACCCAAAGCACTTCACAATCATGAGGGGGGTCTCTCCACACCACCACACCACACACCAGCTATTAGTGGAGTGGAAAGACAGTGAGATTACTGATATCCCAATTATATAATCTGTCATGAAAGAAGGTAATGCCACTTTACAGATGATTATACAATGTACAAAACATGGGTGGCATGGTGGCTCACTTGTAGGTCTGTGCAATTTAGGGAAAAAATCTAATTACAATTTTCTTTGACAGATATTGTGATTTCGATTTGATGTGCGATTTAATTTTGTAGTCAAGCTTCAGCTCAATAATCTGTGTCGTAGCTCTTTGCTGTTAAAATGCAGTGAATGTTAGTTCAAAAAGGAACTGAAAAGATATTAACTTACTTAAACATTTATTCAAATTTGTTTTTAAATATTCAGAAATGAAAGACTCATTTTTCACTAGAGCAAACAGTAAGCACAAATAAAATGACCTTACTTTTCTTTAAACAAGTTCACCTCAAATTAGGGAGATAGTGTAGCTTATTATAAAAGCAACAACATTATAATTATAAAAATACAGAACATTCAGAAAACTAACATGGCTAAAACAACTCGGAAATTGTACTTTGCTGTTAGATTGAGTGGTAATACTTTGAGTTGACTTTTTAGCAAGACACTCCTCATATAGCCACCGGTGGTGCTTTTTTAGGTTTTTTGACTGCAAACACGCAGTCTCGGACATGTAATCTCAGACACAATGCACTCAGTGGAGCTAGTGATGTCACTGTGAGGGGTAGGGTTAGGTGCATGCAGCTCAACTTGCATCGCACCCAGTCTGCAGCCAGACCCTTCTCTTTTCCCCCCATGGGTTTCCTCTAGGTGCTACAAGGTTATCCCCACAGCAAATAGGTAAATTGGATAAACTAAATTGGACTTTACATTGTTGATAATTAGATGACAAATTAAAAAGCAATTCAATTTAACAGCGTTGTCACCTTAATTTTGCTATATAATTCAATTTTTTGTTTATAATTGAATTTATTATAAGACTGAACTACATTTTTTGTAAACCACTGTATTTAAAAAGACTGCAGTTTTAAAAACATATTGGAATAAATAATGACATTTAAAAAAATATTTTAGCCCCTGCTATATCAAAAATTTGTCAAACAAAAAAGGAAAATAATAATAATAATAATAATAATAATAATAATAATAATAATCAATAATTTTGTAGGATCCTAGTATGACTCTATTCTTCATTTTTGATTTTACATTAAAGGAATAGTTCACCCAAAAATCAAAACTAGTTCATAATTTATTCTCCTTCACGTGGTTTTAAATCTTTATGAACTTATTTCTTTCATTGAACACAAAAGAAGATATTTTAAAGAATGCTGGTCGCTATTGACCAACTACTTTCATAGTAGGAAAAAAAAAGAAACATAACAAGAAAGAAACTTAAATAGATTCTGAACAAGTGACGGGTGTGTAAATGATGGCAGAATTTTTCTATTTGAACCATCTCTTCAAGTAATGAAATTTATAATTCAGCAACAAACAAAACATCAACACTATACATTTTTAATCTGCTGTGCAGAAATCATGAAAAATCCATGAATGAATTAAAAAAAAAGTCAGCAAAAATGTAACATAACTTGTCTGCTACTCTTCTAGTCAGCACATGACCTGTGCAAACATAAACAACAGTGTAACATCCTACTGACAGCAGCAGACCTGACAACAACATGAATGTGGCTGGACGTGAAGCGATGAGAAAACACATGGTGCTATTTATAAGTGTCATTACTGTGTTGTTTAGAAGCGTGAGACTCCAGTGATGTTACAGGATACTGATAGTTTGTAAGCAGATGCCGGAAGGCAGAAAGCTGATGCCAACACTGAAAGCCCACATTTCCTCTGTCCTGCTGAGCAAACAGACTCAACCCCTCTAGAGATCTTCATGCCCCCCTGATGCTGAAGTAGCTTCCCATGAAATCCCAGAGAGATCACATTCCTGCAATTTCTGAGGGAACCAGGGCATTTACAGCAGTGACATTTGGAAAAAGAGGTCGCAGAGGTGAACATATGCTAGTATGTCAATGTTGCGCCAAGTGAGGGGATTCATGCAAAGGCCTCAGGCGGGGTTAAAACACTTTTCATTGATTTATGCATCAACTGAGCCTATTTATAAGTCATCTTGGGCCTCAAGGTTGACCAAAACATCTCGAAGGAAAATATAGATGAAGGTGACGGTGCTCTAACCTCTCATTGGTATCTACTTCTTCCATCTCAGGCATCTGGCCGGTGGAACTCAGATTCATGTACCCGTCGATGCGGAGCGGCCCTGTCAAAAGGACAGAAACAAAGGTTACACTGATTGAATGTTCAGGACGCAGCATTCATTTTAATTCCTAACCCTTCCATTTATTTTAAACAGGCTGTTGTGATGATTTGCTGTTGTGGTGCTGATGACAAAAATAGCAGCGCAGTGAAATTGGGTCAGCCGAAATTTAAAAAGAAGGGGAATATATCAGTGGATGAAGTGTGTTATCTATTAACCCCAGGATCAATGTGAGAGACAGGCTGTAACGTGGCAGTAAAAATTTACAACTGTTGTTGAATGTCATGTGTCACAGAGGAGGGTAAAATGACATATGAGCTCAGCAGCCTGTTTGAAAACAAGCAATGTTCTAGTTCCCAATGTCGATCCATCTTCAGAAGCTTAAAAGAAATGAGAAGAAAAGGTCTTCAATAAGTAATTTCATGACCTCTTGATCCATTCATTATTTATCCATGACTTTTATTTATCCATGACCTAGTTCTTGAACAAGGATTTAAGAGAATAATTTTACTAAAAAAAAAGGCAGATAGGTAAAAAGAGTCTTTATACTGTATCCAGCATAAAAAAAATGTTTCTATTTGTGAAGTCTGCTAAAAAACTGGTATTATGTGTGCTGCATTCACATGGAAGAACTGAGTTAGTGAGTTAAAAGTGACTTGAGGTCTATTTAGACTTCTTCATATTTAAGTTCTGCAAAAGCCCTTAATGGTCAAGGCACAGTAGGACACTCACTGCACTGTAAAAAATCCAACAAAATTTAAATTACTTATTTATTTATTTTTTTTGTTGGTTTGACAAAAATCAGTAAAAATGTCAGGGCAAGGTTGGCACAGCTGCAGACTTTTAATGTGACTTTTCATCTCACATTTACCAATTCGCTCTACAAAAAGAAACGCTTAGCGCATGTGGCCTGTTCATTTGTATTTAACTATTTTGTATGTATGTATGTATACTGTATATATATACACATTTCAGCTCAGGTGAACAAGGAAGCCATGTCAATTGTTTTTCTTCTTTTAGACCCTTTCTTGCCAGCCAAGCTGTGGAGTACTTGGACAGGTGTGATGGAGCATTGTCCTGCATGAAAATCATGTTTTTCTTGAAGAATGAAGACTTCTTCCTGTACCACTGGTTGAAGGTGTCTTCCAGAAACTGGCAGTAGGACTGGGAGTTGAGCTTGACTGCATCTTCAACCTGAAAAGGCCTCACAAGCTCATCTTTGATGATACCAGCCCAAACCAGTACTCTACCTTCACCTTGCTGGCGTCTGAGTCGGACTGGAGCTCTCTGCCCTTTACCAATCCAGCCACGGGCCCATCAAGACTCACTCTCATTTCATCAGTCCATAAAACCTTAGAAAAATCAGTCTTGAGATATTTCTTAGCCCAGTCTTGACGTTTCAGCTTGTGTGTCTTGTTCAGTGGTGGTCGTTTTTCAGCCTTTCTTACCTTGGCCATGTCTCTGAGTATTGCACATGTTGTGCTTTTGGGCACTCCAGTGATGTTGCAGCTCTGAAATATGGCAAAACTGGTGGCAAGTGGCATCTTGACATCTTGGCAGCTGTACGCTTGACTTTTCTCAGTTCATGGGCAGTTTATTTTGCGCCTTGGTTTTTCCAATTTTAAGAGTGCTGCATCCCTCTGCAAGATATCTCACAATTTTTTACTTTTCGGAGCCTGTCAAGTCCTTCTTTTGACCCATTTTGCCAAGTTGCCTTATAATTATGCACACCTGATATAGGATGTTGATGTCATTAGACCACACCCCTTCTCATTACAGAGATGCACATCACCTAATATGCTTAATTGGTAGTAGGCTTTCGAGCCTATACAGCTTGGAGTAAGACAACATGCATAAAGAGGATGATGTGGTCAAAATACTCATTTGCCTAATAATTCTGCACTGCCTGTATTTATATATATATATATATATATATATATATATATATATACAGGCAGTGCAGAATTATTAGGCTATATATATATATATATATATTAAAATGAAAATTCAAATGCCTAAAAAGATCAAATAATAAATCGAACCTTCAAAACAACTACCCAAATGATAAATCAAACAATCAAATAAAAAAACTAATTGCATTTCAAATGAGAAATTAAATGCATTTGATATTTACTTTTCATGAACAACTTCGTAAAATTCTGTAATAATTAAATGACAAATCAAACGCTCTATCTATAATTCACATAGACACACAGCTGGAAGCTCATGATGGACTGATTAGGACTATAAAGACCCCTCATTCACACAGACTCTTTGCTAAGTCTTGTTTTTCCTTGTGAAGCATTCCAAAGCATTTTTCCTTGTTTGCCATGTTTCTTGTTTCACATTTTGGTGACTATTTCATGCAAGCCAGTTTTTTTCACCCTCATTTTTAAATGTACACAGAGATCTACTATGCAGACAGAAACAAGAAACCCAATGGGTAAAAATGAAAATGACTGCATTTATTGTTAATAAATTGATGCTAAATGTTTTCAATTAATTACTACAAATTTAAAATAAGTAAACCAACCATTAAAATGGGATTCCCGAGGGTCTATATTGTATATACACTGACACAAACTGATCACAAGATATTTAGTTATATTTAGCTAACACAATAATCAAAAAAGCCTTTAATAAAAAGCGCTTTTTTGTCCTTTCAGTTTTCAGTAGCATCCATCTTAACAGTGTGGTAAACCACAGAAAAAAGCTTACCACAGTGTATGCGAGTATACGTATGCACATAAAAAGGCATAAAAAAGGCAACGCAGTGGCGCAGTAGGTAGTGCTGTTGCCTCACAGCAAGAACGTCACTGGGTCGCAGGTTCGAACCTCGGCTGGGCTGGATCAGTTGGCGTTTCTGTGTGGAGTTTGCATGTTCTCCCTGCATTTGCGTGGGTTTCCTCCGGGTGCTCCGGTTTCCCCCACAGTCCAAAGACATGCAGTACAGGTGAATTGGGTAAGCTAAAATTGTCCATAGTGTATGAGTGTGAATGAGTGTGTGTGGAAGTTCCCAGAGATGGGTTGCGGCTGGAAGGGCATCCGCTGCGTAAAATCGTGCTGGATAAGTTGGCGGTTCATTCCGCTGTGGCGACCCCGCAAGGGACAAAGCCGACAAGAAAATGAATGAATGAATGCACATAAAAACAGGTGCAAAGAAAAAGAACTACACAACAAACTGCTAAAAATTTCTGTTGTACTGTTTAGGGATGTCAAGATCCAATCACATGATTAAAAATTGGGCTGATCACATGGTTTCAGACTTAATGGGAATGGGACGCTACCTCCCGATCAGGACTTGAATATATATATATATATATATATATATATATATATATATATATATATATATATATATATAGTCATTATTTTTTAACACATCTATTGTTATGCGGTGTCACAGATTTAGACCTCTTTCTTGACTTCACACAGAAACAGCAATGTGTGCGGCATCACATCACTTTGTTGCAGAGACACTATTGGTTAAATGCCGGCAAAGTAGAACATGGAAGCAGTAAGGAAAGTGCGAGTATGTGGTAATGTGTAGACAGGATACAGCTGCAGATATGCACATCAATATAGAATTTTTGTGACACTGTATAACAATACTTAATATTTTTACAGTACTGTGATGGTTGGGTTTAGAGTTGGGCTAGGGGTAGACGTTAATAAACTACAATTAATGGGAAATGTAATAAATAATATAAATAATTGTCATTAACTTCCGGCCGCAACAACCCGAGTATGTCTGCGGTCTGGAGATATTATAAAGTTGATGACAACAACATTGCCATAGCAAACTGATATATAGATCTGTAGATATCTGATGAGATGTAAACTTGGGATTGCAAGAGGTGAAGATTTTATGTTATTTATTACTTGATTGTTCAAGCTACCTCATAGAATTGCTCTGTTTGTTAACAGAGTTGTTAAATGTTTAAATGAGGTGAATTAAATATAATATAAGAAATATCCTGGATCTCTTTCTTTGCTCTTCTTTATTTTTTTATGTATTATAGAAGTATTGAATCGGGTTTCAGTATCGGTAGATATTCAAAATCAAATGACTCTGACTCGAGGGCAAAAAAAACCTGATTGGGACATCACTACTGTTCCTACAGTATATTAAATATTTTTTTGTTTTGTTTTTGTTTTTATTCCGTGCTTTTTACCACTATTTTATTTAGTTTTAAAGGGGCAACAGTATCTCCAGCAGAAAAAGACCATCCGCATCAAAAGTTACTGGTCAGCCCACGAAAAACAAATTGCTTATGCACCAACATCCAAGCATTCTATAGAGCTGAACAGTGCAGTGGCTTAGTGGCCAAAGATGCCTTTTCAAGATGTAAAGAAATCTGTTTTTTTGAAACTAATGAATTCAATGATGAATTTGAATTATTTAGCATGACATTTTTGCTATTCCACAATATTTAAAATGTTTCTTAAAACAAATATGTTGTGTTCAATGAGGAAAACCAAGACGTTTAAAAAGAACATTTTAGAGCAGTAATCACAATACCGTGATACCGTTAAAGCGTGATATTTCCATCAAAGATTAACATAATAGGTTATCATAAAACTATAGCATATTACATTAGTGACATTAAGTACATAATGCTAGGTTGCATTAAACCAATTTTGTGTAAACTCTGAACTAACCCATTGTTCAGTTCATTTTTTAATTAAATTTAAATGCCATTTTTTAACCCAGTTGTTGGGTTTGCCAGTATTTGATCCAGCCTTGGATTATTACAATCCAGCATATTTTAAAGTGTAATATGATTATTGTTGACTCTGTTAGTAGATTAGTAGACATTGTTATGACCCTGGACTAGGGTCAAGGACGTACCATAAATAAAACACCCGACAAATAAAATAACTTTTATGAACCCTAGAGTCGGGTCCGTTATTTGTCTTCTTTTTTTGTCGAAAATGAGAGTGGTATACAGTAAATAATAACAGAAATACAGCTGGATAAATAAATAGTCAGTTCTCTACTTATTTTCCAAGCTGAAATGAACATTTATGAGGTTAAGATATACCAATTGAGGGTGAGAACTATAAGCTCTTCAGACTTCACTCGAGGGCACTTATGAGAGGTTTGATTCATTCTGCTGGAGAGAGTGCCATGTCAAATGAATTGTCTCCTGTTTTCTTTCACATCTGAAGCAAAGAGATTTGTAACTGCAATAAGAGCCTGGGTCCCGGCACATGCACAGACGTATAAATCCATGCTGGCAGAAATAACAGCAGCTCTGCAGTTGGGAATCATGCCCACATGAAATACACACACACACACACAGACAGAGAGACAGAGAGACAGAGAGAGAGAGAGAGAGAGAGAGAGAGAGAGAGAGAGGAGAGAGAGAGAGGAGAGAGAGAGAGAGAGAGGAGAGGAGAGAGAGAGAGAGAGAGAAGAGGGGATCTGGTAAAGGTTTACAGTAAATGTGGCTGAACTGGTGGAATTCTCATCAGCTCAGTGTGAAGGGAGAATTCCAGCATGAGCCCACCAACATGGATTTTAAACTTCCAGACAGGACACAGTTATCTAGTTGGTGGCCAATCTGTGTTTTCCATTCTCTCAAAGGTACAAACAATCACACAATGGACTCTGCTGATGTACACTATACACCTGCAGCGGACAGACAGAATGGCACCTATTTAAGAAAAAAGTGCAATCGTTGTCTGTGTCAGGTCTGACTGGCTTCACATCCTCCATCCTATACATAAACAGGATATGAGTTCTGACAATCTAATAAACATAGACACCCAAAGAAATGACCTGAGCTTGCAGCACCTGAAAGAGCTTGCCAAATGCCATTAGTTTTAGCACAACATATGCCAAACATGTGTCAAAGTCATAAAACACAGACACGGTTTGTTGTATTTGCTTCAAGATGACTACAGAAGCCATTTAAAAGCTGTGTGAATTAAATAAACCGGATGCTTATGAAAGCTGAAAGGAACAAAATGTATTTGGCCCACGAGGGACTTTCTAATCTAGAAAAAAAAAGATGATGAAAAACATGAAAAATTGCAGCTCAAAGAGTTCAGTTGAATTTAAATAGTCTTCGTGTTAACCTTCAAACAACCACAAGACTTTCACAAAGGACATGATGATGATGATTCACCGAATGCAGAATTGTGGAGGTGTCTTTGGTGCCGTTAGGGGATACGTGACAAAGAATAATATTTCAGTTTTATGCAGTGATCAATGTCTTATCTGTCCAAATATAGAGGGTCATTGCGGTGGTGAAACTTTCCTTCTGTCTGCCTTTACCTTTCTCAAGTTACACTGATGGAAGTAAAGCCTGCCCGCAATCCACAGTGCATTTTTATATCGCAAGCTGGCTAAAAATGGCAGTTCTAATCTGACTGAATGCCTATAGATATTTTTGTAAAAGGTGAAATGCCTTTTTATTATCTGAAAATACAGTGTTTTTTCAGCCTTATTCTGTTCCAATCGACAGCTTTGTGAGAGTAAAACACTGAAACTCAAAGCTGTTACTCTCAGAAAATCTTGCTTTCTGGCATAACTTTCATTTGCGCCTGCTCAAACTGAGTCAAAGCAGGTTCGATGCCAAACATTTTTAGTTCTTGAGCATCTTGAGTATACTAAGAATTAAAATGTTAAATTCAAGCACTAATGTTCTCTCAAAAGCTACCAATGAAAGTCATACGGCGTTGTGTCAACAAAAGAAAAAAAATTATAATAATGACCAAATGTTCATTTTTGAGAGAACTCTATAATGTTTGAGATACCAGCGGTAGCACTTAGTTATTTGGCAGACAATTTTGTCTAAACTGACGTACAATTGAGGAGACATTCAGCAATTCAACAAGAGGCAGTACACACAGTGTCACAATCTCTAGCAATCTAGTCCATACAGTTTGCTGGAGAACTACAAATCTGCCACCATATGAACTACAACTCCCATCAGGCTCCACTCACACACCTGTTCCAGTTCTCTGTTGATTACACACACAGAGCTGGGAGCTGCTCAAGGACTGATTACACAGACTATATAGGCTGCTCATATTCTCACTCAAGTTTTGTTGGTTTTCACCCTGTAACATCACAAGCGGTTTACTTGTTTTGTCTTTCCATGTTTGATCCTTGCCTTTTTATCTTGTTTATGTTGTCTGCTGCCTGTATTGACCTTTTTCCTGTGACCTGACTAAACTTCTGGGTTTCCTTGTATGTGCCCATTTGCTCCTGTGTTTGACCATAGCCTGCCTGACTACTTCTAGTGGTGGGCAAAGCGAGGCTTCATGAAACACTGAAACAGTTGAAGCAAATGTGTCAAAGCTTCTAAACTTTAGTCACGTAACCTGGTTGTTTTGAATCACCTTAGTCACATGACCTGGGTGTGTCAAATCACCCTAGCCACGTGACCTGGGTGTTTGGAATCATGTCTCGGTGCAGTGTTTCGAAACACTTGCGTTTAGGGATCTCGCCACCGAGCCGAAACATCAGTTTAATGTCAGCTATCCCTAACAACTTCTTGGTAAAACTGCACGTGGATCTTCAACTCTGTTGTTCAGCATCCTTGTGTTGCACACAGGACGTGCTATTTATACAAAATTACAAATAAGGCACTTTTGTTTTTTATTATTATTATTAGAGAAAGAAGAGTGAATAGTGTTTCAACTGGTGGTTGTCGAGCTCACTCACCTGTGTGAGGCACACTCAGTTTGGGAATTTGTTTTAACTTCCACTAACCTTGACAAAATTAAACTATTTATATTGTCCCTTCTGGTCTCTGGTTCAAATATTATTCAACATAAGACATAAATCACACTGAAATCAGTTGATCAGTTTGTTTTTACTAATTTGCCCCAAAAATGAAAGGATTTAAAAAAATAAAAAAAATAAAACATAATAATAATTATTATTATTAGAATACCTGTAAAATCCCAATTAAAATATGTAACTATTTTAAATATATCAGTATATATATACAGATTTTGTTTTGTTACGAATGTACTTAAAAAAAAGTACATTTGCTGTTTGTTTAAAGTACTTTCTTTAAATTGAGCTAAAAAGACACAATTCTTGAGTTTTTTACAAGAACTTAATTATGTTCAATCAATTTAAATTTGTAAAAAACTAACAAGTTAACTTAATTCCTTCGTGTTGTCGCAACACAAATCGATTGTGTGGAACTCAACTTTTTTTACAGTGTAAAGCAGTCCTTTCAGCCCTTTTACGTGTTAAAAATTTGCAGCTTTTTACTGTATTATTCAAATAAATCAGCTTTTTCAAAATTGAAAGGCTCAAAACTGATACCAGCATTCAATAGACTGATTTCACACGGCCCCCATTTTTTTCAACAGCGAAATTGTGGCTGTGGTGGGAAGAAACCCAGAAGAATCACCTGAGTCACACAGGAATGTTGTGTACCTGGCTGTATATCAGTGAAGAGAAAGTGACACAAATTTATACTTTCATCGCCTTTCGAGTGACTCAAAGGTCCGTTCTAAATGAATAGTGAATATAAAAAGGGATATCAGACCTCATTTTAAGTTAAGAGAAATGGCACTAGTTAGCTAACGCTTTCTTTCCCAAACACACATTTTAGATGCCATTCAACAAAATCAAGTTAATGAACTGATTTTTTTACTATATTAGACTTGTCATGATACAAAATTTTGACACTGAAATTAAAAAAGCATCCATTTCCTGATAACATTTAAGGCACTGTTGATGGTGTTCTTAAACACCGCTGATTTGCCTTTGTGTTTACGTGCTCAACGGAAATGATTGTGATTGGCCGTGAAGGTCATCAGTTCACCGCACTTCACCGATGTTTACAGAGTGCAAACAAAGACGAGGGATCCGCCGATGAATCCACTGATCTTCACGGCTTCAAAACGCTTAAATGTCTGTCTATTTGTGTTTGCAATATGTGAAGAGCGGTGAAATGGACATTTTTAAAACTTTAGTACCAGGACAACACTATTACAGACAACACGAGGATGTGCTACAGAGGACCGCAGTGTTTTATCGCTCACCGGGTTACACAGTTTTTACGCAGCGAATGCCCTTCCAGCCGCAACCCATCTCTGGGAAACATCCACACACACTCATTCACACTCATACACTACGGACAATTTAGCCTTCCCAATTCACCTGTACTGCATGTCTTTGGACTGTGCGGGAAACCGGAGCACCTGGAGGAAACCCACGCGAACGCAGGGAGAACATGCAAACTACACGCAGAAACGCCGACTGACCCAGCCGAGGCTCGAACCAGCAACCTTCTTGCTGTGAGGCGACAGCACTACCTACTGCACCACTGCGTCACCTATATTATATTATATTATATTATATTATATTATATTATATTATATTATATTATATTATATTATATTATTCTAACAAATATATATTATACATTTGTTGTGCCTTCTATTATTTTCTATTATTAGCATTTTATAAAAATATATATAATTTTATTTAAATTTAATAATATATAAAACTAAAATTATATTTTATATAATTGTATTTATCTATTCAAAGAGAACCACAGGTCAACAGGGATATTGCAAAAGACCAGCTTCTGCTTTAAACTGGACTGACTGAGTATCTACTATTAAATATCTACCCTTCAAAAATACACAGACAAATTGTCACCTTGGAATTATAAGGTTCTATCTGCGTTCTAAATTATTTTGAAATATTGAGCTTCAAAGTTTTTGAATTCTATATAGCAAACAATATGTGTGCAACAGTTATCTTTCATGATAAAGACCCTAAATTTACTCTAAATGTAAATTATCAAAGTTCTCTTACATTTGCAAATTGGAGTAAAAAAAAAAAACACGGTAAATACAGACAGACCCTTCTAATTCTGAAAAGTCATTTTCCACTTGAAATTATAAGGTTCTATCTGGCAGAGCATTTATTTAAGAAATACAATAAAAATATATATGATTTGGTGTTTTAACAATATGTTGATGCTTGGGAAAGTAAATTTTTTGCTTTCTATAACGTTTATTTAATGTTTTAGGATTAATATTTTTTTTCTTGTTCCAATTAAGCATACAAGGCTGTGCTAAAGATTTTGTCCAGTGCAGCTGTTAATTTTATCTAATTAATATGTTAATATTAATAGAGTTCCCACTTAGATATGCTTAGCATTTAAGCAGGTTTGGCATGCTGTCCCAGGAGAGAACCCTGAGCTCGGAGATACTTGAGCCCAAGGCTCCTGCCCGGTCAATAAGCATATCAGGGGATCCGAGATCAGGTAGGTCTCGAGAGCTCCCCCTAGTAAAGGGAGGAAAAGGAGGAGATGAGGTGGAAGGGGGGATTCTTCCAAAACGAAGATAGAGCAGTAGGGAGAAAATGATCCATTTATAGTAAGCTTGCATCACACTGATTGGACTATACTGATTACAGAAGAGAAGCCAGACGTGCTTAATCATATCACGTGCTCCTCTCGAAATTAGTTTGTGAAACTTCACTTATTGAATTATATGCCCCATTAATTAAATGAAGTATTTGCCCTTCAAGGCTTAATATTAAATTTAAAGACTTAAAAAAAAAACCGACAATGAGCAAATGAGTTTAATAAACACTAAAAAATGTTTCACTCACCATATATACACACAAATAAAAATATTTCACATTCAATATAGAAATAAATTCTTTCTTTTAAATTCTTTTTTAATTAGTTTCTTTTTCAACAATGTAAAATTTAACATTTAATCTCAATGTCAAAAAAATGCTTCTAAATCATCACATTTACACATTCATCTCAGATTTGTGTGGTGTGGCATTATTTAGCCGTGATGTTGTCTTTTTGGTCTTTCCCACTGTCAATGGAGCGGTCCAGCAAAATGACAAAGAAAGCTGATCCTGATTGGTCCTCATGATTGCATTAAAAATGCTGATTGGCTCACAGAAAGAACCTTTTAGAGCCAAGCTAGAGTTTAACTTTGTAGATAAATCGTTTTGATTTTTAAATAAATGGTCTTAAAATGTAAACAACTCATACAAAAACATCACATAATGTAAATAAGTTGTCATTTAATAAGTGTAATATGTCAATAACTCAATTTTGACAAAAATGTCAGATAGAACCCTTATAATTCTAAGGTGATGAAATGTAAAATACAGTAAAACACCCTAAATCTGTTGAAATGCGTTGATCTGATGGCGGTTGAGTTTGCAGTTGGATATTATTGGGAGATCACTGACAGGAACAGTGAACAGCTCCGACAGAGTGCGTCTGAAGTTCATATGTTAGTTTATTTTACATTCTATGACAGAAACACCATTGAGCCTCGCTAGATCCTCCTGTATGGTCGCGCGTCCGTTATAAAACACTCACAGGGCATTAATTTGGACTATATTAAATAGTATATATTATATATATTAAATTGTTCACACAGAAATACACAAAGAGATACTTTCACTTTCACTTCACGGATAGTTTGTGAATAAACAGACTGATGTGTACTAGATCCAGACGCAATCATGAGGCTGTTTTTGCGCTGAGTTTGAAGTAATCAACCCGAGGACAAGAGAAAGCGCATTACTTCGATCATTTTAATATAGCATATTATAGTGCATTCCAAAAATTATAGTACAATATTGAGAGTTCATTTTAAGCCCACCGGTTGAGAATCCCTGATTTAGACAATACTCTGATTAAGAGTACCATGTAAACAGCAATTTTTGGTTACCTTAATCCGAATAAAGTCATAATCAAACTAAACAGAGATCCGAGTTAAAACATGCCGATTTACAGTAGTATGTCGATTTAAGTCGCATTACAAAAGTGCAGTACAGACATGTGAACAATTTAGTCAAACTATTACAGTCGTGTAGGATTTTCGCTGCATTTTGCGACACATGACTGTTTGACACATACTAGCATATACATACCCAATATCTCGTTTGTCAAGGTGGTCATGCATAAAATGTTCCTGAATAAAGTGAAAGTGCCAAACTGCAGTTAAAGTCGACAAATTAATAAATAAAACACCCAAAATTACACAAAACTCCAGAGGAAATGTGGATAGCGTGGTGACACAATGACGTTAATCGATCTATGTGCTATAACATGTAAAACGGGATCATGAAAGGAACATTCAAAAAGCAACTCATGTAAACACCTTGATCATATTATTTTCTTATTCAGATTAAGGCAAATAATTTGCCTTATACTGATGTCCATGTAAACGTAGTCACTGTTAAAAGTAATGGAGTCCACATGCAATCCCTATTTTTTTTTTTTTTTATAATCTAAAGAAACTGCAACAAAAAGAAAAATGAAAAAGGTTTCATTGATGTTAAAAGGTTTTCCTGAACCATCAATTCTAAAAAAGAGCCTTTATTGAACCTGTTACTATGTGTGTCATCTTATTCATGTTGACCACTAGTTCAAAACAGACACCCACTTTTCCAGTACTCCAAAATCAGATCGACAAAAACATTCTTTCACGTACATCATGGATACACTGCACCCCACCAGATAAACTCAATTTCCTAGCTCAAAATTGAAGGATCTTTTAAATCGAAGGCGCCGACTCAGCCACCCACTGAAAGCTGAGAGGGCCTTTCAAATTTTCCTCCATCTCAATAAAGCAGGCCTCGCTGAGTCAGCCCTCTCCAACGAGCAGATTGAACTCATGCTGAAGCCCATCTCCCAGATGTGAGGAGGGTCTCCAGCACCTGAGCTTCTCTCAGTCTAGTGCTCTGTGAGTAATGGGGAGAGAAATGAGCACTGAGAAAGGTTCCCTCCTTCCAAATGAGCCCCAGCATTATGCTTGAGGCTGCGTAACGCTCCGAGGAATTTTGCATTCCATTTAAATGCAAATTTTGGGTTTAATGATGATCTGGGGCATCTACTCTTTTAAACCCTTGCACTTGCGAAATCTCTAGATCACATTTTCTAGGGCCATTCATTTGTCTTTGGCTTGCTCTGATTAAAGTGGCGGAATTATATTTTCAATTTTCATCCCAATGGTTGCAACTGAGTCATGTCTCCCCTTTGCTTTGTTAATGACTAATTGCTTACAATTTAATGCCATAATTTCACTAATAAGCAACTAAATAACTGGGTGCTTTAGCCACCATTGGCAATTACAAGAAACATTTATGGATATTGCCAAGATAGGTCAGAATAAACAGCTTGTTTTTTTTTTTATTCTGCACACTGAAAAGAGTGAAAGGTTTTGTTAAAATGTAAGAACGAAGCTGGTCAGGAATTGCTTGATATCTTATTAAAATCAGTCGATAGTGGTGAGTGTTGTGATGGGAAATGAATGATGGGAGATAAATTTCCCACAATAGCTAGCACAAGTTAAACTGCACTCAGAAAACACTCAGCATGCTGTCGCTCTTTAGAAAAGACATATTAAGGCACTCCATGCAGCAATTACTGCGTAGTGACCGCCGGTTGGTTGAATGGTACTGTAGGAAAGGAGAAAAATTTGCAATTACAACACTTTGATATCTCTATTATGTCTTCTTGACACTAGTGATATCAATTTGGGAGCAAAATTGAGAGACTCTCACATGTGAAATATACTCATGTGCGAGTTTCAGAAGAGAGCTCAATAATGCCACAATCAGTGTGCAGATAAACACACAACAAATTCAGAGATCTCAATATAAACTCAAACATTTCTCATTGGTTTCCTCCATTAGCAATCATGCTCTTCCTGCCATTGATGAGTTTTTGGACTCTATTTTAACGATCTAGGTGCAAGTCTGCATGGCGCAAAAGCATTAAGGGCATGTCCAAATCCACTTTTGCTATTTTAAGAACGGAAAAATAAGGTTTGCGCCGCGGGGCATGGTCTAACAGGGTTGTGCTTATCCTCATAACGAGTTATGGGTGTGTTTTGAGAATAAAGTGATTTAAACCAATCAGAGTCTCATCTTCCATTCCCTTTAAGAGTCAGTTGCAACACGCCATGGTGCATTTGCTTTTTACATGGCGGACTTTGTAAGTGGAAAAACTGAACGCTTCACTTGCGAGAAAACAATTAAACAGACCATCTGTAGTGTGAGGATAAAGAACGAGCCTCCTCCATTCGACCTCTTTACTTTCTCTTTCTCTTCATTTTTACTCTTTACTTTACTCCTTTTGTGGATAAAGAAACAGTGTTGTACGCACTCCACTGAGGACATCCATTAGCCTAAATTTTTAATTTTGTTTGTTAAGCACAAAAACTTGTTTAAAAACTATTTCTAAATTCAGTTCTAACTTCCAGCAAACTAATAAATGAACAATAATAATGAAGTGTGGTCACAAAACTGAGTTAAATCCAAACACAGATCTTATATGGTCCAAAACCCAACAGGTGGACAAATCTAAGATTGTTTTTAATAAAACAAATATAAATATGCATATAATAAATACTACTACTAATAATAATAATAACATTATACAAAAAGCAAGTTGTCATGAATAAACTGAAAAAGCCCCCCGAGATGAAGGCATGGAGGCAGTGGTTTTTAAATTTATGTAGAAAATAATATTTGATATTGTAATATTTGAATCCTTTAATTCTTTTTCATTTGTAAAGATATTTGCGTATTGCTGTACTGTACATCCTGTGTGTATTAAGCAATGTGTATGCGTTTAAGGCACACAACTAATGTTGCGTTAGAGCACGCTGGATTTTAGACCTGCTTTCAGTTGGTCAATTGTGCAGTCTATTTTAGTTCCTCAAAAAGCAACGCACCAACAATGCGCTTTAACACACAGACCGGAATACCCATAAGCCCAAAAAGTGGCACAAATGGATTTGCTATTTAACAACGTGGTGCAAAACGGGAAAATTAGGGTTGCCTTGGTCTGAAAATAGCAACACAAAATACCATACACGTCTTGCGTTATTGTGCCGGGTGTATGATAGGGCCCTTTATGCTTTTACATTTATATTCTAGGCAGCATGGTGACTCAGTGGTTAGCACTGTTGCCACACAGCAAGAAGGTCACTGGTTCGAGTCTCGGATGGGGCAGTTGGCATTTCTGGAGTTTGCATGTTCTCCTCGTGTTTGCGTGGGTTTCCTCCGGTAAGTAAACTGGCTGTAATGTATGAGTGCATGTGTGAATGTGAGAGTGTATGGGTGTTAACCAGTACTGGGTTGCGGCTGGAAGGGCATCTGTATCATAAAACATACGCCAGAATGGTTGGCAGTTTTTTCTGATGTGGCGACCCCCAAATAATCTTAACATAGAAGTTCTAAAACTGAAACTGCTTCAGTCCAGTTCTTCTGAGATACTACAGCATCTTTGGATCCCAAATCGTTTATTTACAAGTCAGCTAATGGTGATTACCAAACATTCAACAACATATAAATCAAAGCTCTCTAATATTGGCAATAAAATTTGAATATCCATGAAGAGGTACAACAAATATTAGGAATTACATAAAAGGGGAATAAAACGGCTTTCTGGGAGAGCTTTTACGGTTGCGGTGACTCAACCATAGAAAATGTGACCTAGATGAATCGAAACACTTACATCTAGATGATTTATAAAAGTATGTAAATATCTTGAAGTGTGCTAACTCCTCTAAATATCCCAGCCAAAGCTGTTTTTAACTGAGCGCTATTTGTGTTGATGGGAAATAAGGATTTATCTTCTGGTTTAACAACAACTTTGACATATTAGTTCCCAAAAATCTGAATGATTTTATTATTTACTCTCCCTCATCTCGCTCCAAACCATTTCATCTTTTAATATTTCTTTGAATGTATTTTTAATCACTTTTTTAATATTTATGTCTCTACATTGAAAGTCTATTTACCCAAAAACTGTAATGCTGTAAAAATGTTCATAAAGAGGGCAAAATAAACCTCTACGACCAGAGTGAGTGATTTAATCCAAGTCTTATGAAGGAACAAGATCACTTTTTATAATGAAGATTGAAATTATTTACTATAACTAAAATATTATTTATACAAGTAAACATTTGAAGTGGATTGAAAAAAAACTGTAATCAAAGTAGTCTTAAAACAAGAATGATTATTATCCTATACATTTGATAAAAGGTTTTATATAAACACTTTTAGGCAGCACGGTAACTCAGTGGTTAGCACTGTCGCCTCACAGCAAGAAGGTCACTGCTTCGAGTCCAGGCTGGGTCAGTTGGCATTTCTGTGTGGAGTTTGCATGTTCTCCCCGTGCTCGCGTGGGTTTCCTCCGGGTGCTCTGGTTTCCCCCCACAGTCTTAAGACATTCGTTATAGGTGAATTGAGTAAGCTAAATTGTCCGTGGTGTACAGTATGTGTGTAAATGAGAGTGTATGGGTGTTTCCCAGTGATGGGTTGAAGTTGGAAAGGCTTCCGCTGCGTAAAACATATGCTGGATAAGTTGGCGGTTGGCGACAACTGATGAATAAGGGGACAAAGCCGAAGGAAAACGAATGAATGAATTATTGTCTTGTTCGAGATGCTACACGTGTTTACGAATTATGTTTTAGGGAATCAATTTGTAGCGTTTTAATTATATCCAAACGATCCGAACTTCCTATCACTAGACTTGTAGTTTATAGCTTGAATCTTTATTTTGTTTTCATTTAATTTCACTCATATAGATTTAAATGGAGAAAAGTGTAACGGTCAATATGGCAAATGAAGCCCCGCCTACTTGTACAGAAGCCAATCATTAAACTGACGTTCCTCCGGGGGAGAAGCTCGGGCCAATTTTTTAATCTGTATTAAATAAACGCAAGGCACAGTCCTTCCTGTCAAACGCACAACACATGACAGCAACTACTCAAACGGCCACAAACTTGTAAGCAAAGAGTCACTGTGCTTTCTGGAGGAGATTCACTGTCAAAACCAAGTTGTGGATTACTTCAGAAGACCAATGCGATCTGATGAAGCATTATTCAGAGTATAATAATATGTAAAATGGTCATAAGTGAGGTTGGTGTCGTGATCTCGTTCATTTAGAGTGTGCATGCGCATTAGCTTGGGCAACCTGAAAAACCTGCCGATTTTGTTTGATTCAAATGCTTAGAAACAAAACTAATGAGACAGTTGTTGTTTATTTTTATTGGTGATTCCAAAAATGTTATGTAATCGTAAGCTTGGCAAACAGTTTTGGAGAATATGATGACATACTGCCCGAGAAGCATTTCAAAGATGGTCACCGAGTGGAAGAACTTGCCTTAAAGGGACTTTGGTTACGCTCACATCCTGAATATTTCCCTCGTATGCATAATAAAGACCTTCGTAGGCTTTGTCCTTTTTTCTAGAAATTATTCTCCATTTCACCAAGGAGGGCACAGATTGATAGGGGGGCGCCATCAAGGGTCAATTGAATTCTGCTCATCATATGAAGTGATTGTGACATTTATTAAACTGCTCAATTCATATTCAGTTGTTTTTGAAGTGTCAGAGTTTTGGGTGAGTAAACATTCAGTGGAGGAAAGAAATCTCTCAAATTCGACATACAGTATCTTTATTTGTGTTCTGAAAATAAAGATAAAGTCTTTGAGGTTTGGAACAACATGAGAGTGAGCACTAGGCATGGGCTGGTATAAGTTCCTCACCGTATGATACCCTTGGATAAAAATACCACGATATTACGTTATAGTGATTACTGCTCCTATTGAACACAATATATTTCATTTTAAGAAACATCTATAATATTTTGGAACAATAAACATGTCAGGCTAAATAGTTAAATCGTTAACTTCTGCTGTCTTCATTAGTTTCAATAACACAGATTTCTTTACAACACATAAAAAATACAGTAAAAAACCTTACATATACCTTGGGAACATTTTAGCGGTATCAAAAGCTTGACTTTTTCAAACCGTGGTAAATCTTGAAACCAGTTATCATCCCATGCCTAGTGAGCAAATGGTAAAAAAACATTTTGTGGTGAACTATCCCTTTAATATATGGCAAATTAAACAAGTTGGTATAAACTAATAGGAAGAGACGCATAATAAATTGAATAAAATGACAGCATGCTATGTTCATAAAAAATAAATGCAGTGCTACTCACCAACTATACATAATGTATAAAACTGGCCTGACATTAGGTAGCAATCAGTTCTCTGCAGCACTACTGAAACTATGCACAGCCCACAAGTGGAGATTTTCAGTGAACGAGGTAATTTCTGCAGCCTGTGATTAAATACCACTTCGACTTCGCCTCCTAGTAAAGTCCTGATAGAGCACAATCTCTCCTTTAAAAGACTTTTATCAGACATGCAGCATGTAGTCCTAGTAAATTAGCCGGTAACACTCTTGTGGTTTCATAGATCCTACTGCTTCCTAGAGAGGCCCGTAAATATCCCTGCCTTGTGCCAAAATCAAGTCATTTCTCTGAGAACAAATAGTCACAGTGACTAATTCAATAGAGGATGCCATGGTTTTACAATCTTAACACCCCCTGGTATTTTACAACCAATTACCACACGTCTGGGTTCCTCTGTGTATCAGGCGCTGAGAGCAGAGTCCAAGGACTCCCACATTGTGAATGCGTTTCATTTGAACAATCCAGCATCACAGACCACACAGGTTTATCAAAAACACAATCTCTGGCTGTGTTTCAATATATTACCTACATTGGCAGCATTTATGTGCATTAAAGGCATGCTGAATTTGTTCAAAGTGACCAAGTTTGTGCAGTAGAGACACATTTGAACCAGTCTATGCTAGTGGGCTACATCAAGGGTCAATTTTAAGCACCAAATGCAAATAATAAAAAAAGCAACTGTTTACTGTTTATTTAAATCATTCTAATGCCGAGTTCAGACTGCATGATTTTCAAAGTACAGTAGTCATGTCACAGATGTTTTCACACTGCATGACTATCTGGGGTAGCGTTCTGTCGGTGCTGTGTTTAAACTGTAGGATGGATCGGCAACAGGAGGTTTCACACTGCATGACTTTATAATAGGGAAAATCGCCGACAACTTTGTCTCGGTACACAAATTACGTCTCACAACCAAACGCACGCAAGAAGTGACAAGGAAACAACGTGAGGTCATGTAGTATCTTTTGTTATTAACTACATAATGAGAAAGAAGCCTTTAGTGGGGTGTGCTTTTTTTGCTCAACTGGCCTTTTTTGACCCGGTTGTGTTATTGCTCACATCACACATGAAACAGACATGGGTGCTGCTGCCAAATTACTTCTAGTTTTTCCTTCATTTCTTGGATCCAAATAGACAAAAAATGAGCTCTTTTAACTTCTCCCCCAACCTCCCGCTGGCCTGCAGATACCCATACTAGTGGATGCTGCTCTCTCATTGGCTGTAGCTAATCGCCGATGTTATTTTCAATCAGAAAACATTTCACACAGCATGATTTGAATCGTCAACAGGTTCCATATTTAGCATGTCAAATATCTCACAGGCGACTCATCGTAAATTCTCTCAGATTGAGTCTTTGATAGACTTGCCTGTGATTTCAGGCATTTGTCGGCTTTTTCTTAAAACCTGTCGGTGAGTTAAAATTAGTGCCAAGATCATGCAATCTGAACTCGGCATAACAATGTCACATGGTTTAGCGCAACCACAGGAAATAACAAAAATGACAAAATGTTGTAATTATATGAAAATGTATCCTGATGTGCAGTTCTGCGATCTGAGTTGATGATTTGAAAATTTAAATGTAAATGTAAATGTATTGTTAATAAAAATGTGTATTATTCTTATTCTTACACAAAATACAGTTTTTGATGTTGTTATATTTTACAATATTATAGTGGTGTTTCTGTATTAATTTAATTAATAGCATAATTTAAATAAGTAATGGAGAAAGAAAGACTGCAATTTCAGAAAAAAGTGATTTCAGAATCAAAATAAAATAAAAGATCTACGGTAAGAAAAAAATCATCAAATCTACCCCATTTTTGTTATTTTTAATGATTATTAAATATTAAATACTTATAATTGTATACTTGTATTATATAATAATATTATTATATTCATAATTATTACATTATAATATAATTGAAATCATAGTAAATATTGTATAGCCCATTAATATTTTAGTGATATTTTTTAAATCCTCTGTTTAAATTTGGAATTTATTTATTTATTTATTTATTTATTTGTTTATTTATTTATTTAGTTAGTTATTTATTTTGTTATTTATTTAGTTAGTTAGTTTCCAATTTGATATGCCTGTTTTTAAAAAAGAAATAATCCACAAGCATTTTCATGGCTGTTAAATTGTCCCAAGTTGCCATTGGCAAGTTTGATCACTTTTAGCCCCCGGTGCACTCATAAACAGAATTACTGGGCATCATAGCAAGGTCGCTTCAGTCAATAAACAAAACTGAATCCTACCTAGACAGCATTTTGGGAGATCATTAGCAAGTTATGATGCCCATCGATGCTGTTTAGCCTGAAGCTGAACAGGCTTTGAAACACAACTATTGACTAAATATGACAGAATCCAAAGCAATGAAAAAAAAAATCCACCAGAGACTCCAGTTGACAAATTATTCATCACAGCGGAGAGTCGTTCTAAAAGCATGTCTTCTCAGTGGGATTAAATCAAGATGGACTGTCCTCAAAAGCCCAGTGAAAAGCATTTCTGACGCAGAAAACATTATTTTGCATTTTGCGTTCACTTCATGGTTCAATTGGTCAACAGACAAATTTTCTTGCCCTGATAAACTCACTTTCTTACTTTTAGTTTTGATCAGAAATATTTTGATGAACTAACTTCCTCAGACAGACTCGCATAGTAAAAGCTTTAGTAATAAAATTACAATCCCATTTGTGTGCGCTTGTTCCAGTGCTGCAGTGACTGCCTTGGGCAAGTGGTGAAAATGAAATGCTGATTTGAAATGAGCAAGCTGATTGTCTTGCACCTTAAATTAATAAAATGAATACGATGTCCCGAGAAGGTAAAGCTTCTCCGGTGTCCTCTGGCCAGATTGTAGCCTTGCAAAATGTGAGAATGAATGAGTGTCACATTCCTCCGTGAGCCTGTGTAGTCAACAAATTTCCTCTGAGAACACAGTCGTATTACTATTCTGTTAAGCAACTGAGGCTGTCCACGAGGGAACTCATCTGTTATTAGAGGCTCTTATTAACCGCTTGTGTAAAAGCAAGACTGAAGTAATGTAATTCATGGATTTTGATTAAATTAAATTCAGTCATCATCTGCACACCGATCTGTCAAGGGTTGCCAACTTCTTACTACCAAATATGGACCAGGAAGTAGAACAATGCTTTTATGGGTAAGCTGATACATAAATGAATGCACTGAAAATGATATTAGATTTTAAATGTATGCTAAAAAGTTTAGGCATTTATTGTTCAGACTATAATTATAACTGTTTCCCAAAATGTTAAAATATTTAACATATAATGAAATAACAACTGAAATATACCTTATAAATACCTTATAATATTTTTCTTATCGCAAACACAACAGTAATCTGGTCGTGTTTGCTTTGCTTTAGATTTTTCAGGGTTAATTGATGTGATCTCCCGACTGCAACAGAGAAATATTGGGAAATCACTGTGGACTGATGGCATTTCATGCTGTTTAGCCTTATAATCTTTAAATGTGTGCAAAATCACCTGTTTTGCCATCACTTTAGACTTCACACTAGAGAATCATTCAAATACTTGCTCTAAAGTGACATTTGTGAAGTTGCAACTGTTTCTGCTGTTCTGACGTCAGCTGCAGATGGCGGAAGAGAGTAGTTCCTCATACAAAAGGGTTTTTAGAATCTTGCAGAGCTCAAATTGTGACCGTTTTGGTTGCATATGCGCCCGAAATTGTATCTATGCGACCTCAAAACATATTTGGGAGAATTTGTGCGAGTGCATAAAATTGTTGTTGTGCGACCAGTTATCACTGCAATATGTTCACACAGAATACATCTTTGCACCACAAAATGCCAAACGCAGCACTCAGGAATGGTTTAAAACAGTCGCCATGTCAACTTGCTGCAGTAAACAAACCCCGCAATGCTTGCCCTGCCGCGAAAATGTAAAGGTCTGGATGCGAGAGAATGAAAATAACACTGATAGATTTTGTTTTAGAAAAATTACAAATAAAGGCACATCTTATTAGTGTTTTTGTGGTGAACGTTAATTCACCATTTAACCTTCTCGAAGAGTGGATAAAAGACGTGGGTTAAAGTCTGCTATATAAATGGCTAAAGCCATTAATCATAAAGCTGGTGGAAAGGAGTTTTCAGGTAACAGTGTTTGCCATATATACTCATTTTAAGCAAGAGATGTTTTAACGTTATTTAATCCTTCATTTAATCATCACGATGCTCTCAGTCGTGTGACTGGCAGCGTGTACACCATCACACAAGAGCATGTATTTACTGAGATTAAATTAACATTGCAGCTCATGAAAAGACCGCTATTGCTATTAGGATGACGTATGCAAATAATAAGTTATATGTCAATATCATCTGTGCAATATCAGACACCCCCTGTGAAAACAGCATTGATATTATCGTTAACTTAGTATCGTTCATCTCATTCAAGCATGCAGGGCCAGTGGGCGCATGCAGATTTTTTTTTGTTTGTTAGTTTTGATTAGTGTTGATTTCAAATGCGATAAATCTGTTAATATAAAAACTTAGTAACGGTGCACATAACTGGTGGGTGCGACTAAATTTTGGCTGATGCGCCTAAATTTTTGAAGTTAGGAGCACTGGTGCTACCAAGGAAAAATGTTAATTTCGAGCCCCTCTTGTGTTTGATTTTCTTTTTTATATACACAATTATGTTGTGGAACTGTTGTATAAACGCAATATCACACTCATAGCAGTGCGATGTGGCTGTATATCATCACTGGTGGGAGGCGTGCGTTGCCTTAGTGTCCCATAAACAGCCATATCGCACTGCTACTCATATATAATATACATTATGTTTTAGTTTTATTTATTTTAAGTAAAAAATGTATAAAGTACTTTTATTTTATTTTTATTTCATGTAATATATAGATCAATTTTATTGCTGTGGTTTTAGTTAACTATTATACACCTTCAAGAATCTGTTATCTGAACTTAAATTATTTTTAAATAAATATTAAAAGCATTTTTAATACATACAACTCTAACTTTTAACTCCAAGTAAAAAAAAAAACTGGGTGAAGCAACTGATAAGTTGAAAAAATACAATCAGATGTTAACAAAGGAAGACTTACAGCTAGGGCTGCACAATATTTAATTTTAACATCAATATCGCAATGTGCGTATCCACAATAGTCACATTATACTGCTAGACTTCCCGAAATCCATGAAATACTGTTTATTTAGTTTGTATCTTTGCTGTACCGCTTTATCAACGTTTGTGGTTGGTTTAGTATATTTTATGCAGATGCACTTCCCTACAAAATCATCCCAATCAATCTAAAATGATGAATTGATGATACCATATTGAGCCATTTATATCATCTGGTAAAATTATACTCATTATCGCAATATGTATTGCAGAAACATTTAACATTGCAATGTCATTTTTTTCAATATCGTGCAGCTCTACTTACAGCCCTATAGTGTCCCCAAACAAAAGACTCATTCACACAGATCCTGTATAGATCTATTTTAAGATTCAAGCAATCCTTTCTTCTTCTTGACCAATAACTGTAATTATTATGAATGTCTTTAGTAATTTTCTGTCATTTCATTAATAATGGCAAACGTGTTTCTCATCCACTGGGTTGATGGCAGAGCTGAGATGTCAATTTTCAGGCATTCAGAATGATCTCCTGCCAGTTTCATACATCAGTGAATGTGAAGATCCATTGACGTCACTACAGATATGACTCCAGCTTTATAGCCTGTCTGGACCGAGTGACATTCAGTGCTAAATTTTTAAATCATTAACATTGAAATTAATATTATTGCTAATGTTTAGCATAAATAACAGCTTGTTTTGTAGCGCTTCGAGGTTATATGAATATACATAATTCAAAACAGCCCACAATCTTTAACTGAGCATGACCAAAGCAGTCGCCGTTACCACAGCAATGGAAAGAGACCCTTATGAAGCAAATAATGTATCCTTAAAGTCTCGTTTTTATTTTTGCTTTAAAACATAGTACTGCTGTGATTCATCTGAGAAATTGCTTTGCTTCATAGCTTAAAACTGTTTACTGAACAACTTGAAATGAAAAAAGAAAAAAAATGAACAGGAAAATACTTTTACAACAAAGGCTTCTGAAAAAGTGAGTGATTACTATATTGTCCACTCAAATCTTCCTGCAAACCTTGATGCTTTTTGACTGAGTATTACAAGCTTATTCTGAAAATGAACTGTCATTACAATACATGTAATGTGACAACTGAATGGCAGTTTTTTTTGTATACGCAACACAAGGCTTCCTTCGACTAAATGCATGAATGGAAAAGGGAATGAGTGTAAAGTTATCAAGCCATCAATGCAGTTGATTCTCTTCTTTGTTCAGAAATGATCTTACTGATGTAAAGGTAATTCATTGATGTGGCTGAGAGCATGAATTCTTCATTCAATGAAGACAGTAAAGCAGATCAAAGCCGCAGAGCAGATGGCAATAATGAGAGTTTAATGCTTTTTATTAGATTAAGTCTAGAAAAGTTTATACAGCTAACAAAATAGTGTTTTCTTCTCCCTTTGTATCTTCTTTAGAAATATCAAAGAAAACTGAATATTTTTTTCTACTTTTAAACTAGTTATAAAAGCATAATGTGAAATGACTTAATCAAGGGCATAAACATTGCTCAGCGAACAAAGAAAGCCCGTATTTATAATGCATTTTAAGTGTATTACAATGTATGCATAATTCATTTTAAACAATGTTACAATGTGTTGTATCATCTCGTGAATAATGAACAACATTAATATTATTGAACATGAGTTTATCCATAATATATAATCAATTATATTTCCCATAGTTTCATACCTTCTGATTTCCTGTGTTTCATTTCTTGACATTGATTGTGTTACATCTTATGGCATTTAACCGTTTTAAGCATTTAAAAAATATTGATAGAGTGCTTATATAATAACACTTTAGAATGGCATTAAATGCTCACTTTTAGCTAACTGCTTATTAACTATTGGTTGTTTATTAGTAAGAGTAGTTAATATATTAATACATTATATTAAATCTTCAAGCAAGATGACATACTACTCTAAAGGGGATAGTTTACTCATAAATGAAAAAATACATTATCATACTCTCCCTCATGTGGTTTTAAACCTTTAATGATTTTCTTTTATCTGTTGAACACAAGAAGATATTTTGAAAAATGCTGACTGCTGGTCTTCCATAGTGTGAAAATACAAGTGAAGGGTAAGTAATTTACAGAGTTTTCATTTTTGCATAAACTATCCCTTATTTTTAATAATTAATAAGCATTACATCAGGAGTTTGAGGCAAAAATCACAGATAATAGTGAAAATGTGTGTTCTACTTTTAAAAATGGTGTTTGTCTGCTTTATGTAAAGTAGGAAAGAGTGGGGACGAAAGTAACGTGGGACAAAAGTAACAAAGCAATATTCTTGAAGCCCCGACAACATCTGCTTTCCAGGATATAACAACACATTAAGCATGCAACCCTTTATGGAGCTGCCAAATGTCACCTGATTGCGGGACCATGTCCTCGCGGATACGTCCATAATTCAGTTTTTAAGTGCAGAAAGTAAATTGTTGTAGCGGTTCTTTTTTCCTTATTACAAGTTGTGTTTCTCTTTTCATGCATCACAATAATGAGCAATCTACAGGTTATTTAGTGCAATAGCACATCCTTAAGTTTGCAAAATCACATTTAAATGGCAAGAGTTCCTGTGGGAACAAAAGTAACACTGTTATTTATGTCCCTCAGCTAATATTCAGATCTTATTTTTCACTTCCACATAAGAGTTTTCAGTGTTTTGATACATATGTTTTATAAAAAATAGTGCATGTTGCCAATAATAATAAAAAATATAAAAAAATTGTTTTATTAAAAAAATGGTTAATTCGAAAAAGTATTCAATTTGAAAATGTTAACATTTTACATCGTTGGATTGCTTATGAAACATTTGATGAAAGTGAAATTTAAAATTAAAATGCAGTTTAATATATTTTGCAAAAATAAAGGACAAAATATATTTGCGGTTAACATTAACAAGGTCATACTAACATATATTTAAAATAAACAAGATTAAGCCAATAAATCTAGCAAATGTTGTGTTACTTTTGACCCACCTGTGCATTACTTTCGTCCCTAATGAGGGCGTCAAAAGTAACAATGTGTAATTTACAGTATGATTAAAGTGAAATTATTTTGAAGTTGTTCTACATTTGTTAAAAATACCACCAAATACTGATAGACCACACTTGAGTCAGTAACTACAGCAAAACTATATTTCTGTCTAAAACATTATCTTTTAAAAATAGTTTTTTATTAAAAAAAAATGGTACTTTCATCCCCTCTCTCCCCCTAACAAATACATAAGATATCATGAAAAGAGTTTACATCTATATTATGTGATTGTTTATAAGTGACTATGCATGCGCTATTATAATGCTTAAAAAATACCTTTATTAGCAATTATACATTTTGAATTCAAAGAAAGAGCTACCAAATATTTAGCTGGAAGTATATTGAGGCCTTTAAAAGATCACAATATTGGAATGTGTGAAACAGTAAAAGCTTCTTCTGAGTCTCATAAAACAAATGTATTGTTCTACACATTAAACATTTTGGAGCGATTCATTGGTTAAATCAATTTGGTTTAAATGAATTTAAACAAAACAAAAAGCCTGACAAAATAAGCCAGCTCACAAACCCCATTTTGTGTCGCCCATACAAATGGATTTAATGGATAAAGCCCAAAGTGAGGGGGAAAAAAAGCTTGGGGGAATCCATTTTCGCATGGTGAAGTGGGCTGTAGCTCTAAGTGTTTATTTTCTGGAGCCAGAAAGGATGTGATGCGAAGGACGTGGTGGCATCTCATATGGGGGTTATAAAGCTGGTGCACTTCTGCCAGGGTAAACTATGATGATTTCTCTCTTGCCTTGCATCAGAGGTAAATACTTCACAGTTTGCTGTCTGGTTTTCATGCACTCGTAGTGTAAGTGTCAGATGTGGAGCTTTTGGATTGCAGCAGCCTGGAATTCAGACGCTGTGCAAACTCGTGTGGAGAGCAGACGCGGCGAGAGGACTTGGATGGATTGCGGAGTGCTGTTTTTGTTAGAGTTAAAGCCAGTCTGAGCTAAGAGGGTTTGCAGAGGCAAAACAATGTGCAACGGGACTATAAAACAACACGCAGGGATCAGGTACTAGCAGCTGGAGGTGCCGGATTTATCAGTCAGGTGGCAAGCGGCTCCCTAACTCTTACCACAATACCCTGTAGCATAGATTTGCATATCACCATGAAATAATGACTTTTCTTGGAATCAGCTGAGATAATGTCAGCGCGTCGCTCTGCGTGCATTCAAATGGCTGTGCGCAATGCACACACACAAAAAAATTTGCACAGAGAGGTCACCTTCAAGACAGAGCAATACACATGTAATTGATTATTTAGCACTTGTTATGGAAACACAATTGGAAAACCTGATCAGAATATCAAATTCATTTTCTTTGGAAAACACTCGACTTTACGGAGCCCCTTGGCAGCAGTTGAACGACTCGCAATGAAAACAACAAGAGTAATTGATATAATCCAGAACAAATATTGTTCTTACTGTCAATAACATCCTCAAGCCCAATACTCAGTCATCTAGCATACTTCTGTATAGCTCTGCCTCCCCACAAAGCAAATTAAAGTGAGATTTACATTTGCATTGGTTACGGCGAGACAAATTGATCTGATCTAAAGCATGTGGAACGTTTTAACATTCTTGAACACACTTATAAACAGTAGATTTCTTCAATTGAGTCCAGAGACGGCTGACGGAGATAAATCAGTGTCAGGGTCGGCCACATTTACGCAAGCCAGGAGAGCATGCGGAAGCGTAAGTGCTCCATTCCTGGGTTTGTTTTCTGTCCACCGACAGGCGAGAGCTGACAGCAGCAAGCTTGTTTTTTTCAAATCTCCTAAGTAGCCTCATGTCAGTGTTGCCGCACGATAGAACAGCCAGTTCCTTGCTGCACCAATTGAGTGAGCCTTTAGTTAATGTGTTATTTTTATAAACAAATACATATGTATTGCAGAAAATTCCTGAAGTGTTTTACAAACAAACCCAATGAACATTTCCGGAACTAATATGCACACGTCAGATCAATATCAAACACTTAATTGTCTGATTTGAAATCTTTGCTACTATTGATTTCCATTAAGCACACATTCAAAACAAACTCAAGCCTGTATCTTGGAAAATGGCCCAGATGCTACCAAATATGTCCTATCGTTTCAGCTCACACAGTTAGGATGTTTGAGCGAGCGAAGCAAAAATCCGAAACATATGACGACTTACTACACACATTTTGCCGAAAAACAAGAACAATTTGAAATTGTTAAAGTAATAGCATAATTGTGCCTATAAAACAACCCTGTATAGTATGTAATACTGCAGTGTCGATGTCTCTGAGCCACTGTAAAAATGTACTTTCTCAGAAATAACTAACCAGGGCCTTTTTAGCCCCCCTAAAAGTGCAGCGTTCCAAATAATGGTGCTTCGTGGCTCCAGCACAGCAGGAGATGGTCTGCTGTGATCTTCTCCGATATGCACTGTAATGCTGCTGGACATCATATAAGGCTAATGAAGAGAACTGCAGGTGTTTCTGCGGGTTCATGCCTCCCTTGATTCCCACTCTAATACTCGGACTATCACTTCTCTGATATTTCACACTAGGAGCCAGAGACCCTGGATTTTTTTTCCCTACCAAAGATGTACTGTAAATCACTCTAAAACTAGGAATCTTGTTCAAGAGCATCAGGAGCCTACGAGACAAGAAGTGAGCTAAGAAGATAGCTGTAGTTACTGATACGGTTTGTTTATAACTTTGTTTTTATATGGGTTGCGGAATTTTGGACAAGCAAAGTGTCATTTTGATGAACAATATAAACACATGCATCCTCTCGCTTTATTGACAAACATAATGCGACAATGCTACACAGTGATGTGAACAAGCATAAAACTGTTTGCTGAGGCTGTAGATTGAAGGTGTTGTAAATGTTTCTTTTGTTGATGATGTTGTTGTTGTTGTTGTTTGCACATGCCAATATTTACACTTCATAAAACCTCAATATATAATTGTGAGCAAAAGTCATTAGGATATGTATTACCTGTATTTTTTCCCCCTTAATATGCAGGTAAAAAAGTAAAATGGTCTAATGGTGAGTACTGTAATTTAACAGCAAATTAACATTGTATTAATTATTACTTGTACACTTAATAACCACATAATAAAGCTGTATCAATGCATATTTCCTGCCAGTCCTGTGTAAACTACGACAAACAGAGTTTATTTGTTTATATGTTTATTTATATCGTGAGATAGCGGAGGGCAAGAGCAGCTAAAAGTATATAATACACCAGCTTTTCTAAATGAATGACAATATTTAGCTGTACCAGTATATCTGCATTGTGTGTATTTATTTATTTATTTAGTGTTTATTGTTAATCATTGATTGTTATTGCCTGTACTGTAAGAAGGTCTATGTATTGTACATTGTTCATACTATATATTCTGTTTTTAAATAATAATAATAATAATAATAATAATAATAATAATAAAATAAATAAATAAATAAATAAATAAATAAATAAATAATAATAACAATAACAATAATAATAATAAACTTGAAAAATGCTTAATATTATTGTGAGGTTTCTGTTACTGTATTAAATAAAGGAAACGAGTGGTACGATGAATTGGAGTTATATCGTTATTCCACGCTAACTGGACATATACTGTTCTTCCACATTTGAGAAATATAAAATCACTTTTGATTTTTAATACTGACACAAAAATGTTAAATCCTCAGAATTGAGAAGCTTTTGTCTTCAAGTAAATTAAAATGTAATATGTTCACAAATCCAAATGAAAAAAAATAATTTATATTACTCAAAATTTGAAAATATGGACTTATATGGTTCTTCGTCTCAAGGGCCTAAACTAACATTTCAATCATGAATCATAATTTTTGGTCTTATTAACTGAATTATATTATCTGAAGTTCTGCATAGTCCAAGACATTATATGTCTTAATATGAAATTAATTATTACTTCATTAATTAATAACTTTAAAAATGAATAATTAGAATAACCGGTAAATTTAACACAATTTTGTTTATAAGCATATATGCTTACACAAATTATTCAGATAGACACATATGAGAATGCAATCAGGACCTAATTAAAACTTCCAAAAAGTTTTTCCGAAAACTGCAGTCATCTAAACACGGAGAAAACCATTATCTGTGCTGTAACATGTGAATGTGGTGATTGACAGCAGTGAGATGAATCTTCAAGTTCTCTCTCTGGACCAACTAATGATCTTCCCTCTACAAGCTGTTCGAGACAGAGGACAGAGAATGAAATCACCTCAATCGCTTCCATGACTCAAACTCATTAATCCTTAAAGATCAGTTATGCCAAAATCGAAGAATGTTTAACATGGCTCCCACTAAAAACGGAAAACTTTGTTCAATAGATTTACACCTTTGGCCCAGAAAGTGATTAAACAAAAGAGGGAATTGATTAGGAAGCTACAGGAGAGGTAAAAGGAGCTGCATGTTGGCATCGGTTGGGTCTCACCTTTGTTTTAAAGCTCTACACAGGGCTCTAATGCAATGTAAAGGAGAGTGTATTGATCTTCAGGCCAGAGCCTCACACTAAGCCATCCATCAAAACACATTCGTTCCACGCTTGGCACGTCAGTATTGATCGATGCATTCACTATTGCATAAACGTAAATTGACCTAGGACCTTTCAGGATAAGTGATGAACTCTTCTCATTGCTAACGGTCCATATATTAGCACAGAGGTCTAGTCACTGCCCTCTATCTTAGAACACATGAACTAAAAGCATCCCGTCTGAGCTTTTCTGGATGAACTGTAGATTTGAGTTCATTTAACTTACAATAGAAGCTGTAACGGAACAAAAGAGAGGGGTGGAAGGAAGATATATGATATTGCCATCATGTTACAGGAAGGATAAGGTACTTATTTTGAAAGACCTTGAAAAGTTTTGCCTCCTCTGACTACAGAGAATTCCAAGCTTTGGCATACAAACTTCAGATGAGCACTGAAGATATTTTTGGAGAGACGTATAGTCTTTTCCCATGTGTTTTCTTGGATATTGTCTTTATCAGGGTCTTACACATTTGGATTAGGGTGATTCCCTGTGGGACATTCCAGAAATTGGAAGTCTAGTCTTCTAGAACAAGGGTTTTCAAACCTGTAATCCAGAGGGACACAAGGGAGAGCTAGGCGCTCTGTGGAAATATTAGCAGAAGAAACATAAAAATTTACAAATTAATGGGCATTTATTAAATAATTTAATTGTAAAATTAAAAAAAAAAAAAAAACTAATATTTATTTGAAGAAAAACAAACACATTAAAAAAAAACAATAAATGACACAAAAATGTAAAATTTTTAAAATACAATATAAAAATTGTATTAAAACAAACAAATACCAATTACATTAAATAAATGATACAATTAAAATTAAATTGATTAACAAAAATGATTATATTTATTTAAATAAACAAATGAGTCAATAATTAGTTAAATACAATAAAATCTGTTAAATAAGTAGTAAATATAATAATAATAATAATATTAATGTAACATAACAGAAAAAAAATATTTTACCAAATTTTACTTTTAAGCCCATGTATAGTACTCTTATTTCACAGTAAAAACAGTGAATGGATTCACAGTATAAAATTACATCTTAACAAGAAACTATACTGATGCTTTTTAAATGTTAAAATGTCTCGCACAAGGATGAATCTATCTGGGGGTCTGTGACATCTAAGAGATTTAGACATACAGGATGAGAATGTCCTCCTCAAAGCTGACAAATAAAATGTCAATATAATACAGTGCTGAAGAAGCACTGAATACCGTAAACACATTTAATATTTGACTTCTTGAACATAACATCGCTATTTTAGTCTGTTATATACTAAAATAGTCAGTTCATTAAATCCTGTAGACTGACTAGGTCCCGTGAGGTAATTTACAACATACTGTATCACTCCAATACGGCCAGGTCATAAATAACAAACTTATTGACAATTTAAAGCGTGTTATCATCCAACATCAATGGAAAATAGGCAGTCCAACTAATATAAATCAATATTATGTAGTCTAATAAATGTGTCTTTCTTCCACATTTCCCATATTGTCTCGCAAATTCACATCTGCTGTTCTGCAACAACAACAGTCATCAGATCACCCTAATTAGTTTTGCTTTTCCTACTGCAAGAAATAAAACTAAAAGGTAATGCCTTATTTTATGGTCTCCTTTGGATGCTCTGTTGACTGTACAATAAGCAACTTTGCAACTACATGTCAGAAAGAAGTCATTAAAGTTTTAGTAAATACTTTAGCAAAGTGCTAACACTTTATTTTTATGGTCCACCAACAGACATTATACTGGCAATAAGTAACTTTACAGATCTATGTCAACTTGCAGTGTACTTCCCTAACCTTTACATAAGAGTCTTCTAAAATTAATGAGAGTTAGTTGGCATGCTGCAAAGTTACCTAAAGTAATAATTTCCAAAAAGAACATTGAGAAACTTTCAGTTGTTTGCGTGCTCTATGAATTGAATACTATGCGTTAGCTGAACTATTTCCTTATTTGAACACTAGTATCTGGTTATCGTGAATTTATGGAGGTCAAAGTCTTTAGTCTTGAGAATAGTTTTGAAAGTCATCCATGTCTCATTAATATCGACAAATCTCTTTTTTTTCTGGAAGTCTTATTTAATCAGGGAATGACTGACTTTGTAAATATGTAGTTGGAAGTATATTCTCAGATAGCAACAGCCAACGTCTGTGTTTGTTTTATGGGGAACGGCGCTGAAACTTGCACCTGATTGTCATCTCCTTGATTGGAACATCTAACTGAAATTACGCTCTTTTCAGAACTGATTATTCCACAGGTACTTCTGGCACTTGAATAAAAACATGCTCTGTGACAAAAACCATGAGCCGATTCTCATTTAAAGTGCATTCAACAGAGTACAAGTTTCTGTCTCCCCACTGTATGAGGTTTACAATCATTCATATATCAAAAACACAGACAACTCCAAAGTGTTCATTACTCTCTCGCTCTCTTTCCTTGCTTTCCGCGTCACTGGAGAACTTCATAATTACAAATCATGGAGAAGGATTACCGCCTGGTGATGGAGAAAGAGCGCTTTCCAAATGTGACAATCACGAAATTACCTTGCCATTAAATTTACCGAACTGTCAGCATCCAGTCAACACAGCTGATTACTTAAATGTTGATTGTAAGCTATGAAAATCCACAGAAAAAAGGCTGAACGGAAAGATGCAAATTAAAACAGATTTATGCCAAAAGCTTCAGTGGCCCTCAGATAAAAACAGTAACTGAATGATATTATGAGGCTTGGTTTTAAATGTCTGTTGTATCATTACAGCCTCTTAATATTTAAATATCATAATGCATCAATATTTAATGGAGGTTTTAATTAATCCACATTTCAAGCACATGAGAGTCACATCAACTGGGCCAGTCAAGGTGTTTGTTGCACCTTTGGGCAAGGTACACAGAATCCACTCTGTCCTCAGTGACAGTTTGTTTAGATTGCATAATGCTATATCAAATATGAAGAATGTCTATGACATTTGTATTTATGAATAATGAATGATCGTCAAAGACCATGGGAAGCACTAAAAGAGACTGTGTCATTCCTAAGCCACTTGTTGAAATAACATTTCTTGTAAAATTGAGCATTAAAAAATGTCTTCCGTCTGAGCTGTGAAAGTTGTTTCTGAATAGAATATTGATGAATGAAACGCCTGGATTAAAACATGAGGGATATACGCTTCATATCTTAAGAACTGAAACTGATAAATGTGAGAAAGTAGTCTCATTGAGCATTATGATTTATGACGGTTATTATATGTGTCAGTATTATGCGTTTCGATTCAGAAAAGACCGTCTTGACAAATGAGCACATCATTTAATATATAACTCCCATATAAGGGCACTTTTAAGCACCGTGTGATTCATAGCAGTCCAAACATTTCGGTTTATTCATCTTTAGCTGAGAAACACCGTAGACTAATGAATAGTTTTCAGCATTTCAGGGCAATTATAAAGCGCGTTAATGATGAATGAATCACTCACCATTTCTGTGAGGAGCGCGCGGGTCAAAACCATGGCACGACTTTAAATCCTCCTGTGGAAATTCACATCCTTGCATGGAAGAGAGACGCTTGGAAAGAAACGAACAACTTAAGCTTTACCGGGTTTACGGAAAGTCCACGTTGGGCACAGTTGTGGGAGTTTAACGTGTGACGGTTGCTGTCAGCGCAAACTATAATCGCGCGTGAGGAGCGCGCGACCAGTTCCGTGGCTCAACGGTCAGTCCGGCAGAACCGAGCACGAGCGCCCTTCAGTTCCCACAGTGAAACGCAAACTGAAGTCTCAAGTCCCTCCTCTTTCACACCACTTCCACCTCCAATGTGTCTATTGCCCTTTTCAAGAAATGCGTGTCCAGTGTCGTTGTCAAATGTACAACAGTGAAGGAAGTGCGCATGGTTACGTTTCAAAACGTGCACGCGAGTCTGAACGAATAAACACTGTCTTTTAACAGCTTCGCTAACAAACAGAACGCATGATACACTTAATACATAATGAATAGAATATAATTATATGTATGAACCTATTTGTGTAGTTAGGCTAATTTAAATATATTATTAATAATGCTCATTTATTTAATTTCACTAATAATAAAAATAGTAATTTTTTTACAAGAGTTCCTTCTGGGGAAAATGTTTGCATTTGTAGTAGAAGTGTAGTGAGTGCAGTTTTGTTTTAATTTTGCTGATTGATCAGGACTTGTATAACCACAGTTTATATATTTTTTAAACGATTAACTTTGGTTATAGTATAGTAAACCCACAGTTAATTTGTGTTTACCATGTTTATTTATTTTAACCATGTTTGTTTTATTTTTGGTAAAACCATAGTAATAGGCTAACAGAAAGAAAATGATGGGAAAACATCAACTAAATTACACTAATGCACAAATACATTTAAAATGTAAATATAGCAGAATGAATGTAAAAAAGACAAAGCAAGCATTTTGATATTGGTATTGAGAAGAGGAACATAAGTACAATAAAGGAACTGAAAAAAAATAGTTCAGAAACCAGAACTGGAAACATCAATAACTAACACGTTCATCTTTTTTTTAATCTTTGTCATTGTTGCAGTTAAACATGGATTTGCTCTCAACTCCCTTGTTTCTCCTTATCTAACCTTTTTAATCCGCGTGTCTCACAACCTCTGTCAGCTTCTCTAATCTATAAATAGCTTCAGAAAATGCACACACATACATAAATCTTAAAAATCTTTGCTCACAAAGCTTAAAAGGCCAGGTCCAACAACTGTTTACTTAACCACACTGTGAAAAAAAAAAAAAGTTGCAGAGACAATTTAGCTATAAAAACTAAGTGAATATCAAAATGAACTCTGATGGAAAGACCAGCTTATGTTGTTTTGAAGGGTAACTGAATTCTTCTGTCTTTTCCAGGGTGTTTAACTAATACACATCCCTAAAATAAGGGTTTTTCACAGTGGTGTCCTAGAAGAAAGGTTTTTGGTTCCCCAAAAACCATCTTTTAGTGAAAAAGTTGTTCAAACAGTTCATTCAAAATTTCCCTGATCTTGACATAACTTGCCTTCGCTGTACAACCGAACCAGCCACACTGTTACATACTTTCTGGTCTTATCTGATCTGATTTTGGGGGGAAAGGTGTTTTTCTGCTGTTTTTTCCATTGTCAATACTGTAGACCCAAAGCCCTTAAAAGCACTGTTTGCAATCCAGCCAGAATATTCATTCATTCATTCATTTTCTTTTTGGCTTAGTCCCTTTAATAATCCGGGGTCACCACAGCGGAATGAACCGCCAACTTATCCAGCACATTTTTACGCTTTACCCTTCCATCCAGAACCCATCTCTGGGAAACATCCACACACACTCATTCACACTCATACACTATGGACAATTTAGCCTACCCAATTGTGGGGGAAACCGGAGCACCCGGAGGAAGCCCATGCGAACACAGGGAGAACATGCCAACTCCACACAGAAATGCCAACTGACCCAGCCGAGGCTCGAACCAGCTACGTTCTTGCTGTGAGGCTACAGCACTACCTACTGCGCCACTGCGTCGCCCCCTGCCAGAATATGCAGAATTAAATTCATTATAGGCCGATATTGTAGCCTTTGCTACTTCACTGGCTAGACAACTTATTCTTATGAATTGGAAGTCAGCAGCTCCCCCTTCTTATCGGCAATGGGTTTTTGATTTCTTACATGCTCTTCAAATGGAAAAGATTCGGTTCGCAATAATACAAAAGCCATAACAGTTTCAGAAAGTCTGGAGCCATCTATCGGAGACATCTATTGTAATCGCCTTTTTTACTTTTCTTTGTATTATTTATTTATTTTTTATTTATTTATTTATTTATTTGTATTTTATTATTCTTATTTTTATGTTACCATATGTTTGCATATCTTTGTGTATATATGTGGTATTTTACCTTTTAATTATATATTTATTTAGTGTATAATTATATTTTCCTAATAATTTTATTGTCTGACCTTAGATGAACCTCATAAAAAAAAACATAAAAAACTATTTATTCATAATAAAAAACATTTCATATTCTAAAGTATATTTTTACACTGCAAAACCCCCAAAATATTCCATTGGTGTTAAATGTTTATCATGGAGCCATCAATGGCAGTAAATTAACTAAATAAAAACTGAACCAGAAAAAAAGGGAGGGAGAATTTTACAAATAGGCACTTTCTCATAAGCACAATTCCACAAAATAAAAAAAAATGAAATATATAAATATATAAAAACCCACCAAGACCCCATGCAGTATTGTCAACAAAATCATATTGACTTAAAAATAAAGCGTTCAAGAGAACATGAGAACTTGAGGTCTCACTATTATTTTCTCAGAGTGAAAGAAATGTTTGAAAGAGACTTCAGGCAGCATTTCGTCCATGCCCTGAGCCTCACACATCCTCTCTGTGCAAATGGTATTACTGTCCAGTTCAGTCATCAGCCAGACAGAACCATTTTTATGTCTAGTACTCTGTCTTGCCTCATATCAATTGTAAGGCACTTACAGTACTAAATCAACAAAAAAGAGAGGCTGTTGTGCTGATGCTGAGCATTCTCTCCTTACAGTAGCGTTCAGTTCACTACACATATTGACAAGCACTATGATAAAGCCTTCACCTACTCCGTATTGTAACACATTTTCTAGCACAAACTATATAATTCTCTAGCATCCAGATCTTTTTGCTTTTTCATGTGTGGAGCCAAATTATATGCACCTCTCTATTGTTCCTGACTGTGAATTCTCACTCCCACTCCTCCTGCAGAGTGGTACAGAAATTGAAAAAGATTCCTCTTCAAAATAGTCAGTTTTTCCCTTTATGTATAGAACTGGTACAATGCCAGTTGTGTTACTAGGACTGAAATGTGCAAATGCTGGTATTTCTCTTCATTATGGAAAAAAAATAGGTCGACTGCTTCCCTCTAGGTGTGCGTAAAGGGTGAATGAACAGCCAGTACATTTAAATGTTAGTCATACATCTTTCATGATTTTGTGTGCACCTATTTCTGCTGACGTGAAGTGTATATTTAAAGTTTGCTCTTGAACCATCTTTATGCCACCAGACAAAGCAAGTATGAAATCTAAAGCAGAGTTCACACAATAAAAAAAACTCATTTTAATTATGTTAGCTCTTTAAAGCAGGATGGATTTAGATTGGGTGTCAATGTTTTTACAGTTTTATAACGGTTTCATTGTTCAGTAGAATGTTTTTGTCAGCTGAAAAAGTATTCTGAAAAGGATTTATCATTTCTGTGCTGCTATTTCTCTCTCACACACACATATATTTTTAGAACTGATGATCTCCGACTCATTATCATAGTTATACTTTCACATTTTATAATTTTTTTTAACAATTATTTTTATAAAAATATGTTATACTTATATATACTTACTTTATACTTTAACTTTACAAGTAGGGCCAGACAGAATCTGCAGACATTTTTTTTTTTTTTCTGAGCAGAATTTTGTAAAATAAACCTGCAAATTTATGCGAAATGATTTTGGAAGTATCAAAACTAAAACTTAGTATATGAGATAAAAAAAATATATATATCTTTTTTAACATTACTTTTTCTTAATGTTAACAATGTGAAACCAATTAGATCCACTTAATCAGTAAACAAAGCAAGTCTCTAATATAATGTCTACTAAAATACAGAAAATATTATTTTACAAACTGTATTGTAGATAAATCATATGAACATTTTCATATTAGTCAATAATATTACTGAAATTAATTTAAAAACTGAATAAATATAAATTTACATTTACACAAGTAAATAAATACTCAACGATGAGCTAAAATCTGTGGAAATCTGTGGATTTCTGTGTGCGCAGATTCCGTGTGGGCCTATATAAGATATGCTTGTACATTATTATTATTTTTTTTTAAGACGTTTTAGTTACTGACTTCTTAAACTTTTTGTTTCAGACATTGTTGGATATTTCATAATACATACTAAACGCAATCTTGAGCAAATCCCCAAATTAAAAGTCTTCACTTGGCATTTAAACATTTTTTGTTGTGTTTAGTTGTGTACAGTATGTTTAGGAAATGGTGTGCTGTTTAATAGCCATTTAACAGTTATCAGTTTTAGCATGCAAGTAATTATCACTTTATTGTTAATTTCAGAAGTGTTAAGTGGTTAGCACTGTTGCCTCACAGCAAGGTCACTGGTTTGAGTCCCGGCTGAACCAAGAGGCTTTTCTGTGTGAATTTTGCTTGTTTATGTTTGCATGGGTTACCTGGGGGGGCTCTCCGGTTTCCCCACATCCAAAGACATGTGGCATAAGTGAACTGAATAAAGTAAATTAACTGTAGTGTGTGAATGGGGGAGTGTGTGGGTGTTTCTCAGCAATTAAGCTTAACAAATTAGTATACAGGTTGCAGTTGGAAGGGCATCTGCTGTCTCAAACACTTGCCAGAGTAATTGGCAGTTCATTCTGCTGTGGTGACCCCTGATAAAACAGGGAATAAGCTGTTATTGCCAGGATTTTTATTTAACATATTTTCTATTGCCAGACTATAATTCATACGATATTACAAGTACAATATTCTCTGCATTGCAGCTTAGGGTGCTTTAACAGCTAATACGAGGAAACAATAGTGTTTGAGGTCCATTGTATGTGATGTCCATGTAATAATGTATTGAACACTTACTTTTCAGCTATGCCTAGATATTTACATTTCCATTCTATGACATCTTTAAAAGTGTAGTATGTAAGTTTGGCAACCAGTGGTTGAACTAAGTATTGCGCCCTTGGTTCAAAACACACAAGAGCAGTTTGCCAGATTGATGTCAGCAACAAAATTGCGTTCTAAATAAAACAACAGCACACGATAGAAGGAATATTTTCCATATCAAGTCGCGGTCACACTGGACTTTACTCCCCATAAACTTCCATTCATACGCACGCGAATGTCTCAGACCGGAAACGCAGGGTAATGCGTCAAGTTTCGCATTTTGCTGTGGTGCAAAGTTCAAGCTTGGTGAACTCTGACCTGCGAAATCGCATCACTTGACTGCGTGAGACCAATCCAGGATCAAAACATGACCTCTCGGAACAGAAATTTAAAACATGGAGCAATCGCTCACTTTTTTAATGTCTAATCATCTTGTTTAATCTCGCCCCTTTTCGCAGTGCCGTACGACAGAATTTCGCAAGCTCAAACTCTAGTGTGACTGCGGCTTTAAAGAGTTTTTGTCCTAACAAACACCTGGAATTAATATTTTAGAAACAGCTTGTACTTCTTACAGCTGAACAACAGAAAACTGACAATGATCCCCTCAGGTACACCACATGTGCTTTATTCAGTGTTAAATGCTAATAATGTGAGTTTGAATGCCATTTTACATGACATTTATTGCCATACTATTGAAAGCAGCAGCAGATAGTTCACCTCAGATCTTAAAAACAAAATAAACAGTTTCAAATAAACTTTAGAACTGTGACTCAGTGCAAGCCAACACATATCAGTGATTCGGCATGTACATATAATATTGTTAAAGACGTTTAATAAGTTTTATTTAGATTATAAACCTGACCATTTCATTGGAGTGCAATATTCTGTGCTTCTAAATGGCTGTATTTCAATTTCTTGTGTTGCGTCTGGTGCAAACAGACTAATTGCTTATCACTGCAAAACTTGTCACATATCATGTTGTTAGGACATGGGGTTACAATGTAACCTGCTCAGCTAATGTTTGTGTTCGTAATGTTTATGTTATTTGCTAATTAATAACCATTTCATGCGGAACTTTCAGGGGCTGTTAATGTCCACCGGAGGTCACATTTCGGTCATGGACGCATGCTTTGTGAGCCTTCCTGACTAAATGAAGTTTTCCAACAAGGCAACACGGGGTGCTGAAATAGAATTGGCTAAACTGACATTATTTGGATTAAAGGGATCAAAACAGGCAGAGGTTCTGGCACGTAACACTCATTTTCAAAGCAGAATATCTGACGTAAGCATTGTTATTCAGATAAACAAGAATGTCACTTATTTTTCGTAAATATCTGCAAAAGTGTAGTATTTTTATGCTTTTAAAGAGTCAAAAACGTACATATAGTACCTTTAATTGTTATTAAATAGCCACATAAGGCAGTCGTATCATAAGAGAAAGTTCAGGACAGTGGCCCATGTCCTTATATGAGCTTTTAGTTAACAACAACATCCTTATCAGAAAATGAATAATGACTGAGACATTACAAAGAGCTCAATCATCAGCAGCTTCCAGACACTACTTAGCACTTGACCCATATGTTTCATTGACAGAGTTAAAGATGCCGATATTGATGGCAGCCTGCTCAGTCATGCCCTTCCTCGCAGTGGCCGGTGTCAGAGTGCACTAGTCTGGTTCAGCGCAATTTCTGTGATAGACGCAATCAGGGCCCTGTGATTTGCTTGAGATGAGAGAAATTAGTGACTCCCCAGAGAGAAAGAAAGAAAGGTCAGGGAGAGTAAGCGAGGAGATGAGGCTAAGAAACACACTCCTCTGGTCCTTCTCCTCTCCTGTGCTATATTACCCACACCAGGCTAGGATTTCAGAAAAGGCGTCTGGCAAAGCAGCAAATATTCCTGCTAAACCATAAGGGTTTGCTGTACCCAGAGGAATTAAGTCTAATTCGGAAGTTACGCTCCGTAATATTATTGGCTTTAAGTTCTGCTCGCTTCACATATATAAGGGACAAACAAGGATAAATGTGGAGTTCGTCTGCTTGAACTTGTTTAGATGACTACAATTTTTTCCATCTCACTGTACTTTATGAGCTCTTTGCTTACGCTGCACACCAAACACAAATTGAAGACCAAAGTAGATAATGCATTTGTGTACTTGCACAGACTGTTAAGTGACCCAGTGGTGCTTTCTTAATGATATTTAATGTCTTACCCAGACAAATGCATTTAGACCAGTGGATATTGGCTTTTATCTTATCTGTCAGAAATGTACTGAATGTGACATCTTACACTTTCTGGTACTTTGTGTAACAACACCAGTTCTAAAAAAAAAAGCAGGACATTTTGTAAACTGCAATAAAATTCTAAGAACATGTTTTTTCTAAACTCAGGAATTTACAAAACAGATACTATGCAATAAAACAATAAACTTTCTAATCCGAGTTAAAAATCTGCAAGAATCCTGCCTTATCACCCATCCCTTAACCAGATTTCAGACAGAATGTTACACGAAGTATAAACAGTAAAAATCAGTCCAAGGTACTCGAAAAATTATTAAAAAGCCTTTATTGACATCCTTAAAAATTGTGCCTACACGTTTCGGCAAAGAACTGCCTTCATCAGGGTTACCCTGTTATCACCGTTACCCTGATGAAGGCAGTTCTTTGCCAAAACGCGTAGGCACAGTTTTTAAGGATGTAAATAAAGGCTTTTAAATATTTTTTGCACATTTTTCGAGTGCCTTGGACTGATTGTTGCTGCTTATTCTGATGAATCTCTTACCCAAAGAGCACAGACACATTTTTTAAGCTACCCCGGAGCACTTTTTGTTTGAACATACCCTGTGCAACAATCCAAGTTCATGTATAGTACTTCTTATAGGGAATCTAGTGAATCTACTATACATTTTCTCCCCTTGTTTGTTTGGTATGCATTAAAAAGAAGTTCACCTACAAATAAACATTTTGTCATCATATACTCATCCTTCACTTGATCAAACCTATTAGAGTTTGTTTCTTCTGTTGAATACAAAAACATATTTTGAAGATTGCTAGCACCTATTTGAGCCCATAGTATTTTTTTTTCCTACAATGGAAGTCGGTGGGTCCCAGCAAACAGAATTCTTCACAATGTCTTTTTTTTGTGTAGAACAGAAGAAAGAAACTCATAAAGGTTTAAAACTACACAAGGGAGGTAAAAAGATGAGGTGAACTGTGCCTTTAAATGCCTCAGTGTAAAAGGCTCAATTTCAGTAGTCAACAGAATTCTGTTCTGTTGATCCAAGTTTTGGCCCTGCTAAGATCTTGAATTTATGGTTGTATGCACTGATCAGGGTTTTTTTAGGGAAAAGTGGAAAAGTATCTTACTGTAGTCAGAGATTTCTGTAGCCAGATTGCCCCAGTGCAGTTTGTGATACTCTGAGCTCTGCCTCAAATGCTACCATGCTAATTCAAATGGTCAGGTATGCATTTTTTTTATTCTTAGATTAATCTATTAAAAACTGATGTTATGCATTTATCATTTCTGAATTTGCTTATTATGGTTTGATTATATATTTGGCATGATGCAGATTTACCAGACAAATAAAATGTTAAAGGGATAGTTCACCCAAAACGTAAAACTTTGTCATTATGTACTCACCCTTTACTTGTTACAAAACATTTTTTGTTCTGTTGAATGCAAAAAAAAGAACATGTTTTGTAGAAAGCTGAAAACTTGTACCCATTCACTTCCATATATTTGTTTTCCCTACTATGGATGTCAGTGATTGCAGGCTTTTTTAAATTTTTTTTTTTTTTTTTTGAGCCCTTAGATTCACAAATTTTCAAATAGTAGTATCTCAGCCAAATATTGTTTTATCATAAACCATAAATCAATGGAAATAAATTCAGCGTCCAGGCAATATACAGTATACATGTCAATATCAAAAAATGACACTTGTTTTGTGGTCCATGGACACATATGATAGTTCGCACAAAAACTAAATTCTAGTTTTGTTTGACTGCTTGTTTAACTTTTGGCACAAAATGATTATCTACAATCCAGGTTTGCTTGAAAACACAAAGATGTTCATTAATAAGCAAACATGAAACCCTTGTGTAGATCCAATTGACCTGCGTATTGTGAAGAGTTTCAAAGTAATTTAAGTTGGAACAGATTCATTTCATTTTGCTTCTGTTCTAACTTTCACCATCAATTTAATAAAAGTTAAAGAAAATCAACAAATCTACATGCGAATAGGAGATCATGGTTGTTTAGCTTGGATTTGCGCTCTTGTCCTTCACACACTGAAATTTCTCCAGATTCCATGAATCTTTGAATTATGTTATGAGTGTGTTGAATGTGAAATATCCAAATGTCTTTCTTCTAGGAACATTATTTTTAAACCTTTCAATAATTTTCTTACATATTTGTTGGCAAACTGGCGATCCTCAGGCCATCTTTACTTCTAAAGAATTAGACCTTTCTTGGATGCTGCTTTTGTACCAAATCATAATTACAATCACCTGTTGATATCACCTGTTTCAATTCACTTCTTTATTTAACCAATTTACTTGATTACTAGGCCTAAATTGTTCCTGTTCCACATTTTTGGAAGTTGTTGCAAGTCTGAATGACAGGAAAGGATGTATATTTATGAATGAAATGAAGTTGACCAGACAAAACATGAAATATTTTGTGTTCATATAGTCTGTAGTGAAATACAAGTCAAAGTAAATTTGGAAATCACAACTTTTTTTTAATTTACTTTTTCCATACTGTGCCAACTAATTCTGGTTTTACATGAAGATATGTTTACAAAACTTATTAGCAGTTTTTAAATCAGGGCACAGTTTCTTTATACAGAAGTAAATGATATGCATGAGATTTGAATTCCCACAGTGCGACTTATAAAGGAGACATCATGAAAAATAAATCCATAGCATACAGTATACAAGCACATACAGACATGGAAGATGAATGTTGGTTGTGTTGGGCAGCCTAGATGGCTTTGATCATCTAGTTTTTTCCCCCCCTAAAGTTCACAGCTGTGTCTGCATCTCTGGTCTTTCAAAGTAAGCTGATCAACATCAAACAAATGGCAAAAGAAGAAGAAAAAAAAAAATCGCCCTCTCTAACAAACAGCATTGGCTTCTTAGCATCCACCCACGTATGGCAGTTTTGCTTTCTTTGTGTGCCCGTCTGATCCAAATTGATGTCATTGCACATGCGGTGTGTGTTTGCTACAAAGCTAGATGCCAAATAGGCCTTTTAGTAAATTGATGGGGGGGATATAAATACAGCTTTTGATGAACTAAAATTACTGTACTTGTCATTCACTCAAAATACTGAGGGGAGTCTGGAAGACCACTGTAACGAGTTATACTGTATTATTTTTTTTGTTCTTTGTTGTTGTCAAGTATAGTCCTGGCAGGAAAGACTAAAGGTCTAATTAAAGTTTGAAATGCAAAATGATTTAAGCAAATACAGCAAGAAAGACTGAAGTGAAACTGGTGGAGTGTCCTTTCTTGCTGTTGTAACAAAGAGAACATATGATTAGACCTGTAATGTGGGAATTGAGGTTGCATCCTGGCATTTGTAATCCCTTCATAATCATGTGTCTAAATGTTTCTCCAAACACTTCATACAGCATGCCTGATTAATCACGAATCGTTTATTTCACATAATTGAAACATCACTTTATTAAAAATGTCAAACAATCACTTTGCCATGCTAAACACATTTTAAAGTTTCTTAAGGTTTCCAATAACTTACAAAATATGGTTAAAAAATTGACAAAATATGGTTAAAAGAATGATTCATTGTTTTTTGAACTACCGAGGTGGTCATTTTGACCATTTTTAAATTTTGAAGTTTTTTCTTATACCTTCTGATGAAGTTGCTGAAACAAATCCCATATAACTTTAATATCAATACGTATTTAAAATGTATGTAATTTATTCTAACATTGTTGTTTTATTAAAATGACAAAACACAAAAGAGTTCTTAGTATGAATGTATAAATATTGACTGAGTATAAATAATAAGTATAAATGACATTATTTCAGCACAGTCAACTTTTCTTTATACTTTCAGGTCTTTATTGTGCATTAAATGCATATTAATAATTTCATTAGCTATAATTGCCTACAATTTATTTATTTTTTTTTTTTTTCATGTTTTTGTATTATATTTTTATATCTAGAAAAAGTAACCGTATATTGATCTGTTTTAAACCTGAAGCTGTAATAGCTACAATATAGCCATTTTGTTGTCATCGAATAAATACATTTTCACTTTCATTCATTCATTCATTCATTCATTCATTCATTCATTCATTCATTCATTTTCCTTCGGTTTAGTCCCTTATTTATCAGAAATCACCACAGGAGAATGAACTGCACTATTCCTAACCCTAACCCATTTCTGAAAAAGGATCATAAAATGTATCGACAGACAAATAAAAAAAAAAAAACTCAACAGCAGCTTCAAATGTAAATTTGACTACACACACGCACAAAAAAAAATCTATCTAGTGTCAGTCTAAAACTCAGTTTAGTATGAATGTTCAGAATGGCTGCTATGGCCGTTCTAGTATAGAATTCCAAAAGTTCCAGTGCTAAGACAATTAAAGTATTGAAATAAACCGTAGCAAAATTAAAAGCCTTTATGGTATAATTCAAGTTTACAGTATGTGACATCATCAAAAGACAGACTTTTTGTGCTTTAACATTTGGATAATTTAAAATGACGTAATCTAAGATACAAATCCATGTTGTGGGAAAAAAAAAATAATAATAATAAAATAAATAAATAAATAAAAAAAAAAAAAACATGTTTTTGTCATGTGATATGATCACTGTTACAATACAATCACAGATAAATTTTAACATCATATTTATGCCAAATAAATTTGGCTCTGACAAATATGTTGAATGTGATAAACACGGACACATTTTAGATGCCCACAAGCAGAAAGTGTACTATAAAGACTACAATTGTCAGAATACTTTCCTACTGTTCTAAATAGAGAGGCTCGCCTCCCAGTGTCAAAAGTGAGTCCATTAAGGGTATTCTGTACACAAATTGTCCATCCTGCAAACATCATTTATGTTGGCAAACAAAGTTTTCCCTAGTACAAGAAAGAAAGAAAGTGACAAGCTAATCAAGCATGGCAGGGAGCATCACAACAGTCAGATCAAATGCTAATTATTTTTTAACATCTGCTTCCTCTGTCATTTACTTAGGGATGTTATTAAGGATAATGATACAGACTAATGTTGAAACATTGCAATAACAATATTACATTCTATTTTTTTAACAAACCATCATCATTTAGCATAACAAATATAACAATTTTCTATACTAAACAACACAATTATTGTAGCCTGTTCTTGTACTCACACTAAATTTGATTACATTTGAAATTCTTTTCACTTCTTTATCAAACATCAAACATCTTGCTGATAAAATGGGTAAAATTTAGTTGTTGGAAGTACAGAAGCACTTTTTTTAAAATGCTTTTATTGACTGAGTTGTCATTCTTATACTGAATGACATTAAAGACGATGTCTCCTGCAAAATTATAGTAAAATGTGTGAAAATCATTTTTGTTTTCTAAAAAAATACATCCTAATATATGCATCTAAAGTATTAATTGGGAAATATCTAATATATTTATACGTTCATTGTCTAGATAAATATATTTGCATACATTTTGTATTAAAATGTTAGCAATAAAATTCAATATTTGTTAATTGGAACAATTTATAAACAATAACTAATTGCTATATTTAGCTATTTTTATTTAATTTCAATATTATAATTTTACCAGTTTTCCCTTTGAATATTCCACTGATGCCCCATGAAACTTTGAGCACTAATTTAAACATAATTTGGTTCTAGAGAAGAATTTAATAATAATAATAATAATAATAATAATAATAATAATAATAAATGTTTGATTAAATACTCAAATCTCACTTTTGTGACCAAACTAACATAATGGTGAATTTGTGAGATTGCTCTGGTCTTTTTCTCATTAGAAAAAAAAAAAAAATTGTCATTACTTTTTCATGTTATTCTTATGAGACTTTCATCTTCAAATTCATATTTTACTCGCACCCTTGAAAGTGTTCACCGAACACTCAAAAAATGTGATACAAAGACCAAAAATGTGGCTTAATCCAACAAGAGACGATAATTGTATATGATACACAGATTTAATATAGATATTTAATAAACAGAAATCATTAAACAGAATTGTCATTCTGGGACGAACTATCAATTGAAGCAAAAGTCTCCTAAGAATCTGAGAAACAACCAAGATAGTACATTACAGTTCTTACATTATTACATTACACTGTGAAAATTAGTCAATCAAGACAGTGTCAATCAATCACTTGCATAAACTTTAATCTCATTTTTAACTTCCTCTTGATGCCACTTCTGAAAAAATATGTCATCTTAAAACTCTGTTAAAGAATAATATGCCACAATCGTTCAGCCCAATTGACAAAAATACCAACACAGTTAATATGAGAGGTGAGTGACATATTGGATTACTCATTCACTGCAGCTGCAGAGCATGTATGCTATGCATTATGAAGTCTTTGACAAATAGAAACGGTCTCAAACTCTCTGAAGTCTGAGTCAAACCATTTCAAGGATCTCTCATAACACACAATGTTTCATTTTATACACATCCACAATGTTACCTGCAATTACTGCACGCAGGTCAATGTATTCAATGCAAAACTGAACAATACCAGAATAAATGTGCAAGCAGTCACGTCCACTTAGCTCACTAGAGTCTTCTGGAACACAACATGCAAACTTTATGCTTATAGAAAAGCAGTTGCCTAGACGCAAGTCATTTCCTTGGCATATTCTGTTGGTGGGCAACAATGAAGATAATTAACTCAATGATCTAACTGTGCAAGAATGACTAGGATCTGTAAAAATACCTTTGCTTTATGGGGGCTGTTAGCTGCATACTGAGCTTGCAGAATTGTTCACAAAATTATAGTCACCCCATGAGCACATTCAAAGACAAGCAAATATACTTACTTTCATTTTCCTTTATCGCTGCTTTATACTGTACTGTAGATGTTTTTTAAAGATCAGATTTTACCTTTAGAAAACGGTAAAGCTTAATATAATATGGGCTAAACAGGAAAACAGTCAATTTATGTCCTAATATTAGTTAATATTGCCTTTTTATATTTATGCAATTTGAATATTTCTACAGTCATACAGTGACCGATACAGTGACAGACAAAAAACGTTGGTAAAAATAGGCACAAAATGTTTTGATGTAACGATAAATATGTATATATTTTTAATTGATTTTGCAATCATATAATGACCACAACAGCTACAAAATTTTTGCAAAAATTACACAAAGACCCTACAATTTTTAGTATATTTATTTATTTTGTATTATCTGTTTAGACAAAATAACAATTCCACATGGGATCAATGCAGAGGAGACTAGTCTGTCACTGTGGTCTTTCAGGACTTGGTCTCATGCTCTCCACTCCTCCATGACCGTCACAGCATTTGCTAAAGCCTGGTTTATACTTCTGTGTCGAGTGATCGGCGTGACCCAAGGCGCATGCTATGCACGTTGTCATGCATATATTCTTCTGCATGCTGTTTGTGTTGCTCTGCAATAACACTTTCGAAACGCTAGCTGGCAGTAGGTGTTTATGTTCCTCTGTGTCGAGTTTCTTCATTGGTGTTTTGTTTTTTCTGAACTATACCTTAATGTACAAGTGGCTCAAACTCGCTTATTTTAGGTGGGAATCAGCGAACGTGCAACAACTTTAAACATAAGGTAAACCCAAAACAACAGTTTCCATCTAGAGCTCCTTCATGGGACTCCACACTCGTAAACACTTACTCCACCGGGCTCGTGCAGCTCTTACCTCCGCCCACACCCGTCAGCACTACCAACGACCAATCACAGTGCTTGCGCTACGCCTTGTTGCGATGTGTAGTAACATGAAAAGTGTGCGTCAGCATCGGCGATGGCCATGGCCACAACAAGGGCTATGCGACCACGCGTAGGCTGCGCCGGAGCATATGCGTGTGCTTGACGCAGAAGTATAAATTAGCCTTAAGCATAAGGCCTGGACCAGGATTATGGATACTTCTAGAAGTCCTCTATGGTTGCCATCATTTCTTCACAGGTCACAATCTCTAGAGGTTTTGGGATGAGTATTCCCAGGTGGAAATATGGAACAAAGAAAATAGTTAACGTAGCTGCTGTTCATCGTGTATTTAAACAAGAAATATTAAATTAAGTGCTATTATTAAATAAAGTGCAGTTATATGAACAAGCATGAAAAGCACATGATTATTTCTAACACAATGTCTGGTGGATTAAGACAGGTGGAGTGTATCCTACAGGTGGTTTGTCAAGCCCACTTACCTGCATGGAGCACACTCAATTAGTGTAAAATGTTATGTTAATCTGACAATTTCATCCCAATAATTTGGTATTATCATATAACTAGCATGTTCCCATTACTTTTATAAGTGCACTGAAACACATGAATAATGATGCAGAACTTCACAGAACTTGTTTATACTGGAATCCATCTGGCTGCTTTTACCACACTGTAAAAATGCTGGGTTTTGCACATGTTGTACCAACACAAATAGATTCAATCAACTCAATTGTTTTTTTGTCAATTTATGTGGTCAGTTGGCATTTCTGTGTGGAGTTTGCATGTTCTCCCCGTATTTGCTCCGGTTTCCCCCACAGTCCAAAGACATGCGGTACAGGTGAATTGAATAAGCTAAACTGGCTGTAGTTTATGTGTGTGACTGAGTGTGTATAGAGGTTTTCCAGGGATGGGTTGTACCTGTAAGGGCATCTGCTGCGTAAAACATGCTGGATGAGTTGTCGGTTCATTCCGCTGTGGGAACCCCAGATTAATAAGAAACTAAGCCAAAAAGAAAATGAAAGAATGAATGAAATTTAGGTGGATTGAATATAAGTACTTTATAAAAAACAACAACTCAAGAGGTGTGTTGATTCAGCTCCTTTTTAATAATTTGAACAAACAGCAAAAATATTTTTTGAGGGCCAATGACAGATGAATATGTACACAAATATAAGACAATTGGTCACTTTTAGACATAAATGCCTATTTATGTCATTATCCTTATTAAACATGATTATATAATTGCATTTTATATTATTTGCATCCACCTGTTATCCATGATCCTCCATTTGGGGATCACTGTCATAAAACAAACACCTCAGAAATATTCCCAATTCAATTCATGTTGACAGAATAATTCAACGTGTGTGTGTGTGTGTGTGTGTGTGTGTGTGTGTGTGTGTGTGTGTGTGTGTGTGTGTGTGTGTTTATAAACTTTGGGCCATACACTTTTCTTAGAGAGCAAACCTTTCATCATCCTTGGCGAGAAAAGTCTGGGTTATGGGTCACGCAGACGCTCATAGAGATTGCTGATTCTAAATTGGTTTTTCACTTCACAAAAAAATAAAAAAACAGATTACATTGCACAAGCGGCAAGGCATATCACAATAGAACCTTGACAGGGAATACTGTTAGAAATGCTGAACGAATATTTATCAATGAAATTATCCACCAGACAATGCGTTTTGTTCGGCTGAATTAATTGGGTGTCATTTATCAAGCGCGGACAAACAGCTGTGCTGATATAACAACTACATAGTTTGCCAAAAGACATTTAAAGAGACGTGAAAAATTCATACGCGAGAGCTGCGTTCACACAACAAAAGGCTGGATTTAATCCACAGAGAGTCTGTGAAACTTGATAAGTTATACACTGATAAGAGCTTGTAACTTATGTGAACACATACGGTAATCTGGGATGACTGGATAATAACCCCTAAAACTACTTTTCTTTTTGGCATATTTGCGGTTTCTGTTCAGAATTTATGAGCAATAAAAACAACTCATAAACATATTAATCCTTTTACAGGTGTGTTTGTCACCATGTATTGTTTTTGCCATCAGTGTACCTTTAATATGTGTAACCTTCAGTGTACCTACTGTATAATATGCATGTGCAAGTATAAGCTTAAAAAAAAACAATGAAAGGTTTAGAGAAACAATAGTGTAACAAGCACCATTTAATTTTGTAGACCACAAATGTTACATTTAATCTGTAACTATGGTAAACGGTAAACCGTGTGCTCATAACACAGAACCATATATATATTTTTAACTGTATCATGAAGAAAACGCTGTTTGGTCATTGTAATCCAAACACCATTTATTTATTATTTTATCTGCGGAGTTGATTTAACCCACTGCTGGGTTAAAAAAAAAAAATGGACAAAAACAGCTCCGTTAAAAAAAATTAAAAAATAAATAAATAATAATAATAATAATAATAATTATTATTATTATATATTTTTTGAAATTTAAATAATTGACCCAAAATTGGGTTTGTCCGTTATTGACAAAAATATTGGATTAAACTTCAAATGCACAGCCTTGGTGTTGCATACGGATGCCATGCAAACCAGGGTAGTTCCAAATGCAGCTTTATTAGGAGAATGGTCAAACAGGTAGGAATCAAATACCAGCATAAACAGTATAGTAGCCAATCCAGAAGCATAATCCAAAAACAGACGAAAGGTTCAGGGCAGGCAGTAAAGGGTCAAAACACAATAAACAGTTCAAGGTCAAGAACACAGGAAACAGGACAGCAACAGCTTAACAATACTCAGCCACATGTGTGTGGAACAGAGGGGTTTAAATAGACCAAATAATCAATGATCATGATTATCAGCTGTGAGTGTGCAATCAGTCAGGATCTGGAACCGGTTGTGTGTGTGTGGTGCATGACTGGGTTAGTTCATATTGAGGCAGGATTGTAGTTCGTGTGAGTGTGAATGTTTTCCAGCGATCTCTGGTGGTTAGATTGTTGGTGATCGTGACAATTTTAAAGTACCGTGTTTTAGATAGAGTGTTTGAATCCAAGTGCACTACATGCACACTATATTCATCCTTGTCTAGTGTCTGTAAAAGAGAAAATTACTTTGTACTTGTTTAAAAATGTAATTGTGGATATATCATTTCACACAAAATCACATAAATCCAAACATCTGTCGATTTTGCTGTCTTCATTAGTTTGTTAATTGTCTAGTGTAGCTCTGCTTCTTCTGTAAAACAATGCCCAAGTTATCCTGAGTTTGAGTTCGCAGACCATACTCATACTCTCCTATCATGAAAAATGGCCCAATTTACTGTACACCTTGTGGACAATAGTGCAAAAATGCATGTTTGACCTATTAAAAAAATTGGGCTGTACTGATAGTAAAATTAGTTGCACATGCACTTTATGAATAGCTCAGTGAATGCAGATATAAAACATAGTGTTATTTGGTTAACAGTAATCAGTTTGACACAGCATCACATTAAGAACCACCATACATGACAGAGTTCATATTGATTAAATAGCTTGTGCTTGTGGCATGTGCATGAATATATTTCCATAAGCAGTGCAAAGCTGTTTTGAATGAAGGTAAAAGCATGACAATAAGTACATAAATTTACATTTATTTACACTTTTGAAAGGCATACTTGATTTCTGCACTGTCAGATTTGATGGTGAAAAGATTAACAATAAGACTTTCATTAACATTTTTAGTAGTTAGATAGAAAACAAATAAAAGTCACTTTGTTAAACCACAGAGTATAATGTTCAACAACAACAGTTGTCGAAGCAGAGAGAACAAAAAGATTCAGCAGTTTGGGTTGTCAGACATTTACACTGACGATAGTGTTTTAGCGCATTACGGCATGTTGTATGTATATTTTTAAGTACAATAAAAACACTTGAACATATGTTCAGAAAAAAATTCACTATATGGAATAATTAATAGTTTCTATTTGCAACAGACAAATAAATAAATATACAAATTAGAAACTGCTTTATTTGAAACTGAAACATAATAATGGATGGTTAAGAAAACTATGAATTCTGTGGTTCATAATCCTACAGACAATAAAACGTCCAAGAAAACATTCGCTACAGCCACTGTTTAGAATATTTCAATAACCTTTCCCTCAGTAAAAATGTCATGAAATGTTTATCTATAATGCCTAAATTTTGTTTTGTTTTTTCATTTCTACCCTGCTGAAAAATCCAGCTTAAACCAGCCTATGGTTGGCTGGTTTTAGCTGGTTGACCAGCCTGGTTTTAGAGGGGTTTTGTCCATTTCCAGGCTGGTTTCCAGCCATTTCCAGCCTGGTCTTAGCTGGTCAGGCTGGGAGTTGACCAGCTAAAACCAGCTTGACCAGCCAAAACCAGCCATGTCCGGCTTAAACCAGGCTGGTCAAGCTGGATTTAGCTGGTTTAAGCTGGTCATTTTCCAGCCTGACCAGCTAAGACCAGGCTGGAAATGGCTGGAAATCAGCCTGGAAATGGCCAAAACCCCTCTAAAACCAGGCTGGTCGACCAGCTAAAACCAGCCAACCAGCTTAGGCTGGTTTAAGCTGTTTTTTTTCAGCAGGGTAGAGAGCCAAGTTCCTCTAAATCAACCAAAATGAGAATATGAGGAACAAAATCATCATGTTGTGACAGGTGGTTCTTTATTTCAAGAGCCCTTTAAAAAATCATCACTGGGAAAGCATCTCCTGCAATATTATAAACTTTATACGTGGCTCACAAAACCATTTAACTCCTCATATCATACATGGCAACTTTTGAATGTCTGCTGTTAATGGAGAAACAGATGGTGTGGTTGCAGCATCTACCAGTGAGCATTACAGCTGACCCAACGCACAGACCACAATCCCCTGAGCTTGTGACAAATTAACGTTTGCATGGTTTGTTTAAACAGCCTCTTATGTTCAAAAACACCCTTTTGTCATTTAAGAGATGCTAGCTGAGATACACTAGACTGTTACACCGTCTACTGGCACCAGTTCAGGTCACGCAGTGTTTGCGTCCTTTTTATACGCCTTTGTCAAATTCATTAAACCAAATGAGTCGCCGGGCTCTTCAATAACAATGCCTGATCAAACACATGTGGGCTTGGCGGGTTTTCAAACAAATTTGCATATGCATCAAATGAGAGAAAGCGAAATGTGTGCAATTTAACTGATCTTTCCTTTTATTGGTCTCATATCAAGCTAAAGAACACCTGCTCCAGATCCAGCTGAAACAACATCAAGACTCTTCACAGGTGAAGCCCTTTGACGCTCGCTGGAGAAAGACCGAATTATCCAACTCCAAGTCCTCATTTTCTCATTTCGTAGAAAAATTAACGTTTAATGCTAGATTAGGAACACGAGGCTTTCACGACTCTTGAAATTGAGCAAACGTTGGGAATACTTTAAAGTAGCTAAACACACTGGCAGACTTGTTATCTCAGTGAACCGGCTGCCGCTACTTACTCCAGTTACTCATTTGTATTCTGTGCGAAAGTTTCCCTGGAACCAAACCCTCAGGTGACACAGGTCAGGGTGGAAAAACCTGAGATGGAGAGACTCTGGTCAACCTTCACACACCACTTGTTAACATATGACTCTGTCAAAGAAATATCTTCTTCAAGGGACAGCTTACTCAAAATGTCCTCACCATTTACGCACATTGAAGTGTTTTTTCTCTGTTGAAAAGAAAACAGACAATCTAAAAATTATTGATAAAATACTATGAAAGTCAATGGCTGTTTTATAGCATTTGTTTGTGTGCATTTTTTTTTTCATCAAAAAAGTTGCAATTTAGTCACCCTCAGGCTCTCCAAGATGTTTAGCTGAAATTGTGTTGATTCATGAAATACAGCCAATTACAAACATTGCCAAAAGCATACAGGCAGCATTCATTTATATCATATTGTATTATACACAATACATGCTTTTTAAAATATAATTAAAATTTAAGTCAAAATGACATCTATTAAACATTGCATTTTTCCTTTTGCATATTACTTCCCAGGTGGAACAGTGGCAGTGGTTAACACTGTCGCCTCACAGCAGGTGAATAGGTGAATTGGACTAACTAAATTGGCTCTAGTGTATGTGTGTGAATGTGAGAGTGTATAGGTGTTTCCTAGTACTGGGTTGCAGCTGGAAGGGCAACATGTAACATGCAACCGCTGTGTAAAACATATACTAGATAAGTTGGCGGTTCAATCCACTGTGGCGACCCCTGATGAATAAAGGGACTAAGTTGAAGGAAAATGAATGAATATTCCTTCCCATTTGCATATTTTTTTATTTAATTATTTTATAACATGTTTTTGCTTCAGAAAATATGGTATAAAGAATACAAAACTATTAGACCCCTTTTGAAATGTAAATTCTCCAGACTCCAAGAACGTCTTCTGGAGTTTTGTTACAGTCTTCTAGTCTTCTGGACTAAGTCTTATTTGTTATAGTTTGGCTGGGATAAAGTGAATAAAATAAAATAAAATAAAATAAAATAAGGGCAGCATGGTGGCGCAGTGGGAAGGGCAACTGCTGCATAAAAGATATGCTGGATAAAGCTGCGGTCACACTGGACTTTTCTCCCCATAGACTTCCATTCATACGCGAATGTGTCAGACCGGAAACGCAGGGTCATGCGTCAAGCATTTTGCTGCGGTGCAAAGTTCAAGCTTGGTGAACTCTGACCTGCGAAAATGCATCACTTGACTTCGTGAGACCAATCCAGGATCAAAACATGACCTCTCTGAACAGAAATTTAAAACATGGAGCAATCGCTCGCTTTTTTTAATGCCTAATCATCTTTTTTAATCCCGCCCCTTTTCGCAGCGCCGTGCAAGCTCAAGCTCAAACTCTAGTGTGACCGCAGCTTCAGTTGGCAGTTCATTCTGCTGTGGCGACCCCAGATTAATAAAGGGATTAATAAAGGGACTGTTCTATTAGCTACAGAACAAACCAATGATTAATGACTTGCCTAATTAGCCTAAATTGAATAGTTAACGCAATTAACCTATAAAGTGCACTTTAAGCTAAATATAAATACTAGTGTCTTAACAAATAGTATGTACTTAAAATTTAAAAACTTAAAAATGATTACAACCAGTATGTTTTAAAATGTGTTGAAAAAAAGCTTTCTTCATTAATTATTAAAAAATTCACAAGTTTGTGTATACAGTATACTGTACTGTACATATAATGTATAATAAGTGTATGTGTATATATAATATAAAGGTAAAAAAACATTTACACAAACCTTACTGCTTGTCTCCTTTTTGAGCATCATCTTTCCAGCTTGTTTAATAGCTGTGTAGGAGTCCTCAGCTGTCCTTAGTGTTAAAAGATAGACCTCAAAGGTATACAGTCACTAAAGGGGCTCAAATATGCAGAGGATATTAAATATTACAAAACCGCTTGAAAAACAGTGGGCAGTTTAACCACTCACAGCTAAAAGGACTTGAAAGTGGACATTTTTGAACAGACAGTTTTTATAAAATCAGTTAATGCCTTTTTGTGGATTTTGCTGGATTTCTTTTGTTGTTGCTGTCAGAGTAGGACAATCACCAGTTTACTTTAATTTCCAATTAAATTTCCAATTAATCTTTAAATGAAATAAGTGTCTTTAAGAATGTAAGCAGTGTCATTGTAACTTCAACTTGATTACCACCCATTTATGCACCTGTAATGACATACATATACCCATATTTCCCTGACCTTTAACCTTCAAGAGCCAAATGTATTAAAAGGATAGTTCACCCAAAAAGGCCAATTTTCCCATCATTTACTCACTCTTCACTTGTTCAAAACTTATTTGAGTTTCTTTCTTCTGTTGAACACATGAAGGTCATTTTGGGAAAATGGTGGTTACTGAGACTATTTACTTCCATAGTATTTTTCCTTAAGTCAATACATATCAGCAACCAGAATTCTTCAAAATATCTTCTTTTATGTTCAAAAGAAGAAAGAAACTGTTTAAAAATGAAATGTTTAAAACCACCTGAGGTAGAGTAAATAATTAAGTAATTTTTAATTTTGGGTAGCTTAAAGTAAAAAGTGTTGGCTGATTACACACATTATATTTGTCACCAAGAGCTATAGCTCTGCATTTTCCCCAAATCCTAATATCTAAGGATCATGAGGAAATAGGAGGAATTAATTAGGCTTTAATTTTTCTTACCCCACTGGCTTGATATAATCTCTGAAAGCAAGTATTATCTTATGCAATTTTGCTTTTCACGAAAAAGCTTCTTGTTTGGAATGTTTACATGTTTTCACTGGACAAAAGTTTATTTATGCAGGGCGATTACACAATACAAAATGGTCCATTGTGCTAATGCTGAGAACAGAACATTAAAACTAATAAGCCTCCAAAGTGCAATAGGAGCAATAAGCAAAGTGCCTGCAAATGAAAAGTTGTGTGTGTGTGTGTGTGTGTGTCTTAAGGCATCTCAGAGGTTGTTAGCACTGTTTCTACTACTTGGCAGTTGGAAGTAGATCTTGTCTGTCTCTGAGTAAACAGGCTGACAAGACTAATCAGGCCGCGTGGCTTCAAACTGCAGCAAGATGGAGAGGCCAGTCCAAACACTAGCCTGCCTGCATGTCAACCATCTATAACTATGTGCCAAGTCTAAGAAGATTATAGCATGCAATGGCCGGATTGTTAGTATTGACCAAGTGCAGGCAGAAGGAAATGAACACTGTTCAATAATTGATCGCAGCCAATGTATTAAACCGAGGTCTGAAAAATGCAATTTGGTCCACAGGCACCAGATTAGAAGAGTGAGGGGAGATGTGTCAGTGGGTAAGATACATCGCACCCTTAATCCATCAAACTGCATAATATTTGCCATGTGACCATAAATTAAACTCATATCGACCTGCTTGTGATGAATAGACACGCATGGGGAAAAAGTGATAAGCCTTTTATGCAGAAATCTGTTGTTGAATGACTGTTAATTTTCTGTTTGTGGTAGGTGGAATCATTTGTAAAATATATATTACTTTGCAATTGTACACATTTAAAATAAAAACCCGATTTATTCCTGCGATCAATGGCAAAGTTGATTATCAGTTGTCTGAGTCTTGTGATCCTTCTGAAATAATTCCAACTTCTCCAGAACTCATTCTGATAGGAAATGTTTGTTGATGTATCAAATCATGCTGATTTGGTAAACGCAAGAAACATCTTTATAATCAATAAAAATTAGGGATGCATCAATATCGATTTTGGTGTCTGTATCAGGCCTGATACTGCTCTCATGTAATCTTGTATTCATTAAAATGCTCTGATATCAAAAACTGATACCACACAGCCTGATAAACATTGAGATATGAGAGAAATTTGTGTGATTATTTTGCTGCTGCAATGCAACAGCTCAAATATGCACTGTGAACGTGTTTAAAATGAAAGATCAAATATAAAAGAGCAATATAATGAACAACTTGCACAATATACTGTATTAATAATAAGCAAGGAAACCCAGAGCGCTTTTTCCTCTATAATAAATGAGTTGCCCCTCATGCCTGACGTTTGGGAACACAATCATGTGAACAAGTTCCAGAACTATGTAAAATCATTTTGATTATGGACTTTGCTCAGGTGTCAGCAGAATTATTAAAACAACATTTGAGATGGTGTGCAATGAGAATGTGGGAGAGAGATGGAATGTGTTTCCACTGTATTTTATGATTGTTCTTGTATAAAATGCATTTGAAGTTAACATGTTATCTTTAATGTGCATTTTTAGAATTCAGAACTCTAAAATAGCTTTGAAAAATAGATTTTGATGCTTGTTTACAGAACAGCCATGGTTACATGCCCTCCTACTTTCACTTGGTCTTACTGTATACCCACATAGCAAAATGTCTCTGGCTCAGCTCTGGCCCACATGGTACATGATTGGAACAAGTCTCAACAAGTCTGGCTTCCAGACAAGGGCCAAACATGGACCATGTCTGGGCCAAGTCTCAGGGTGCTTTCATACCTAGACTTTTGTTCTGGAACCTGGTGCGTTTGCTCAGTTAGCGCGGTTCGTTTGGCATATGTGAACAGGGCAATCGTGCTCGGATCCACAGCAAAGCAATCGCTCCGAGACCGCCTGAATGAGGTGGTCTCGGCTCGATTGAAACAAACTCTGGAGTGGATCGATTGTAGTGAGAAAGCGATACGATCCGAGCCCGGCTATATCACAGTGTTTTATGGATTTGTAATAGGCATATGGCTATATGAAGAGAGAATTATGAGTAGGGCGGGAGGTCATTGCAGACATCTCAAGTCTTCCGGAAGTTCCGGGAGTCTCCTGCAAATGCACAGAGACTCCCGGATGCTCGCAAACGAGTGATAATCTCCCTGAAATCACGCGTCTCCCTCCCGGTCCTCAAATACGTTGCGCACCCTTCTCATCACCCCTCCCCACCGCATCCCTCCTCGCTCTTCAGACATGTCGCGTGCACCCTGTCAAACAGGGCTGAGTGGGACTCTGCAAAACAAACTGTGAAACTCTGACCAATGTGAGGAGAGTTTACTCACACGTGACTTGTTTTAGCTCTTTTGGTCCGTTTAAAAACTTTGCCGTGTGAAAGCGAACCGCACCAAGAACAAAGAGCAACATAGTAACAATTTTAATCCCTGTTTCGGAACAAATGAATCGATTCACAGGTGTGAAAGCACCCTCAGCCTAGTTAACAAAGCATAACTGGGCCTGGACTGGGCCAGATATGTTGGTACGTCATGACTGCAATAAAATGATAAACCCATGAAGCATTGCAATTTAGGTGCACTATGGACAAGCTTTTTCTCAAAGCAACATGAATGGTAGAATTTGTTTTACTCTAAAATAATTGAAATGTATGTTAAATGTAAGTCAAGATAGGCCAAATTTATGTGGCCCACATATCAGTTTTTAACTTCTGGTTCAAATACCACATTTGACATCTAGTCTAAGTCTTGTGTGCCACCTTAAAGACGGTGCCAAGACGGTAACAAAAGATAGTTTTTACAGTCCCTGACAAAAGTCTTGTCGCTTGTGTACAAATTGACCTGAAGTGCCACTGAAATATACAGTATTTCTAATCAAGATTTTTTTTTACAAGAAATGGCTCATATTATTCCCAACAGCTTTTGTAATAATGTTTCAGTACAAAACGAAATCGTCAAAAAGTACTGTAATATTCCCAGCTTGGTAAAGCCTATTGAGTAATTTTTGCAAAGACATAAGTGTTGTCGGCTTGTCATTTGAGCGTCACCTGTGACTAATAATGGATGAATTAGGTCTCAGGTGTGTATAATAAGAACCCCAGTACACTATACCTTCACATCAACTGCAACTAGACCTCGGCAAACATGTCTGAGATTCACCCTGAGAGTGAAGTGTTGATTATCAAGAGGCTGAAGACCGGATCCCTTGCTGAGGTGGCCGACACCTTCAATGTGTCTCAGTGTCAAGAACAGAGGATAAAAAAAAAATATTTGAAGAGACTGGAGACATTTTTAACAAGCCCAGGTCAGGCAGACCCCACAAGACAACCACACGAGAGGACCATTTGTTGGCTCGAAAATCCAAGGCCAGCCCATTTTCCACTGCAACTCCACAAGACCTGGGGCGTCTTGTATCAACGCTTGTATTTTTGTGCGTACGCCAGGTTTCACGCTCACGCTTGTATTTACTAACAATGAAATTAACGTGAGAATGTGCGTTGGTCCGCGCCAACTTCATGTCTAGCTTATGTGTATTTCTTGTATGTGTTTGTTTTTTTCATTGGCGACTACTAGAGGCAATTATGTTAAATTGCACACTACAAAGTATTGCACCAACACATGTGAAAAACATTGCTATTAATTTATAATTGATAAAATGGGTTAATTGACACAATATATATTTTTTTTAACCAATTTTGTGATTTAGAACATATAAAAGCATTTGCAAATGTATACAACCCCTAGTCTATGGCAATGGCAGTGTTGGCCTTATTAGAGAACATTGTCAATGGTCGAATCGGAAGGCTCCAAGGTGGCAGGGTGCACGATGGGTGGCTTCTTGGTGAGTGATGTATTTAAAGATATTATTTCAAGTTTTTTTTGTTTTTTTTATTGAGCGTAAATATTTAACTGCATATCAGAAGACCGTGGTTATCCATTAAAGATGTGGCTGTTAACAACCCACAAACTGACCAAAAGCGCAGATACAATGATGCCCATTCTCGCACTCGCCAGTTGTAGAGCGGGCGATTGGGCAGCTGAAATGCCGGTGGCGCTGCCTTGAGAGCAGAGGGGTGCTGCTATACCGCCCTAACAAAGTGTTCCTCATACATCTGTGTCTCCCACAAACATGGATACTACTCCAGACAGTATAGTGTCACCCACAATTGAGGCAACTCTCTCCTCAAACGGTGTTAGTTCAGCATCTCCTGTTCCCCCGCCTCTTCGGTCCACACTTTGTTGGTGCGCCGCTGTTCTCCTCTTAACCTGTACCTTTACATCAGACCATTTTGTTTTTAATTCACTCACAGTGCGATGTTCAGACCCCACTGCGTTGACCGCACCAGCTAAACTCTCCCACTCTATTTTTTTTTCTTTTGTTATTAATTCCGGAGGACAAACTTGCAAATAACACCGTTTTTTCTGGTCTACCTCCGATAGGAGCACCTCTAATTCACATTCTGTGAAGTTTCTCTTCTTGCTTGCTTTAGCCATTGCTTTTTCGTTTGGTTTTGCCAAAGTGGAGTCATTACCATATTTATAAGGGGGAGGAGGCAGGGAGGGGTTTTGCGCTTGTGCACATGCACTCAGTTTTACATTAATTCGGATGTACAAAGAGAATATGCGTGGGATTCCGCGTGCGCAGTGTTTATACATCTGAATTTTTTACTGGGTACGCACATTTACAGCTTTGTCCGTACGCAATGTTTTAGTATAAATTCAACGCAAGGTTTTGTACATGAGGCCCCAGGTCACCTGAAGTCCCTGTGTCAACCAGAACAGTTTGTCGGATTCTGTCTCGAAATGGCCTCCATGGCCGAATCAGTGCCCAGAAGCCAGCACTAAACAAAAGACAATTAGTGGCAAAAGTGGCAAGAGGTGGATTTTTCAGATGAATCTTCTGTTGAATTGCACCGCAGTCACCGCAAATATTGCAGGAGACCTACTGGAGCCCGCATGGATACAAGATTCACCTAGAAAACAGTGAAGTTTGGTGGCAAAAAAATCCTAGTCTGGGGTTACGTCCAGTATGGGGGTGTGTGAGAGATCTGTAGGGTGGACGGCAACATCAATATTCTAAAATACCAAGAAATCTTAGCTACCTCTTATATTCTCAGCCATAAAAGAGGCCAAATTCTGCAGCAAGATGGTGCTCCATCGCATACTTCCATCTCCACGTAAAAATCAAGGCGAAGAAGATCAAGATGCTCCAGGATTGGCCAGCCCAGTCACCAGATATGAACATCATTGAGCATATGTGGGGTAGGAAAGAGGAAGCATTTAAGATGAAACCAAAGAATATTGATAAACTCTGGGAGTCCTGCAAGAATGCTTTCTTTGCTGTTTCTGATGACTTCATCAATAAATTGTATGAATCCTTGCCAAACCGCGTTGATGCAGTCTTTCAAGCTCATGGAAGTCATACAAGATATTAAATTTGGATCTCACAGCATCACTACTGAATTTGCTGACATATTTTTGTATTTGCAGTAAATTTGTACAATTTTTGTATAGGCGACAAAACTTTTGTCTTTATATCTTTTTTTCAGTGAAACTAATACATTTCAGTGCATTAATCATCATTTGGGACAATTTTAGCTTTTCATGTGAGCTATTTCTAACACCAATTGATTAATTAAAAGTCTGGTTAATAGCAGTGGTTTCTACAAAATAGATAAGCGACAAGACTTGTACAAAGTGTACGGCAAAAGTGTGTAGAGTAGTGTGGGAGAGTGTTAGAGATAGAAGATCAGATTATATTCTTTAAAAAATGGAAATTGAAAAAAGATTTATAATGTATATAAAGAAAAAAAGTCCTTGAAAGTGATTGTGTGTATCTTTGGGATGGCACCTTATTGTATTGTTCACTAGTAATCAATTATTATCCATTACTTACAGCACATTGTATGACTAGTTGCCTCTTGATGATGAATTGCTTGTGTTGCTCATTTGTAAGTCACTGTGGATAAAAGCATCTGCTAAATGAATAAATGTAAATGTAAACTAAAGAGCAAGTTCAAGACCAGTGTCTGTACCATCCTGCTATTCATACGAGACATCCTGTTCACCCACACGTCCACTTAATGCGATCCATAATGTGAGCAACAGCCACCACTTAACCCTGATCAGGAATGTAAATGCACAATCGTAATGGACAAAGCAAACCTTCCATCGGCGTAAAATGTACAAAGGTGCCTTGTTGAGTACTCGTGTCTCTCCTTGAAGCGTCCAGTCAGACGCCCGTCTCGAGGGGATAGGGTTTCTACGATTGCAGACTCTCTCCTCACTTTCCAGTTGCGCAAATATTTTGACTCGCAGACGCGATCGTTTTCGAAAGAATTGCAGGAAATGATTCCTGGAGCTTGACGTGGGCCAGAAGTTTTCAGAGTATCTCATTGTAACATGTGATTAAACAGTCTATTGCTGACAACTAGTAACATGATTACAGCGGAGATTATTCTTGCAGACAAAGACTCAATAGTGTGTGTGGGTAGGTTGCGATGTAGGTGGATCGAGCGAAATGAAATGCCACCACCTGTAGATATCATTCAGCCGTGGTTTCTAAAGTGGAGGAGAGTTGCGTTATGAAACCTGGTATAATCATGAACTCTGCAGGGAGCGAAAAGACTCATTTTTTCACACATCTCTCACACACTGATCTCGCAGCAAATCTTCAGTGTATCTTGGTCTAGTCACCAAATTGTTTTTTTGTTCTCCCTTTAGTACTTTGTCACCACTTTAGTGATTCAATAACGTCCTCTCATTGCCTTTTAACACAATGCGCATGATTTCATTACCTGCGAAGCATTGTTTAACCATGCAGTCTATCTGATATCAATATGATGTGGCTCTCTTGCGAACGCGATGGAGAATGAAAACAACCTTGCTGCGAGGCACTCAGCGGCGTGCATTTATGTGTGTGTGGCGTGCGCAGGCTGTTTTATGAGCAGGGGGTAAAACTACAAGCATCTGAACAAGGGTCATGTCTTTACAAAAGCTACACGCGCCTGCCGCTGCCGGCCTGAGAATATAAAAAAGGAGTGTTTCTAATGTATCCCAAGCCCTTGAGACATAGCTATTCATAGTCCATTCAGCCAAATGTCACTGATGCAGGGTTACGTACAGGCCAGACAACTACTAATGTCTCATTCCTTTGGGTTAGTCAAAATGAAAAGAGCAAAGTGAAAACTGTGCGTTGATGAGAAACTTGCTGTTTACTGGGCTTTAAGATTGCAGTTACCTGCCTGAATCCTGCAAGTCTGAAGGCAGATTCTTGAAGCTAAGAATATGCTACTATTTTGAGCCAGTCTTGGTAATACACATAATGCATTTACATGAGCTTTTTAAGGACAGAGAGTTTGGTTAATTTGAAAGAGGTTTTCTAATAATAGACCAAAAGGGTGGTCTGGGGTTCAGTGTACTGGCTGTTTGAAAAATCTAGTTCAAATATCAGATATCTGATATAAGGGGAAGGGAAGGAGCATTAATATTCATAATGGAAGGTTCTTTGTGGTCCTTGAAACAGCAAGTAATTTTGTTAATGATGGGATTTAGTTGAAGCAACCAGTCATGTAAATAATAATAATAATAATAATAATAATAATAATAATAATAATAATAATAATTCTTTACATTTATATAGCACTTTTCTAGACACTCAAAGTGCTTTACACATTGGGGGGAATCTCCTCATCCACCACCAGTGTGCTGGATGACGCGATGGCAGTCATATTGCGCCAGATCGCACACCACACACCAGCTGATTGGTGGAGAGGAGACAGAGTTATGAATTCAGTTATGATATGGGGATGGTTAGGACAGAAGCCAGTGGGCAAATTTGGCCAGGATGCAGGGGTTAAACCCCTACTCTTTTCCAAAGGACATCCTGAGATTTTTAATTACCATAGAGAGTCAGGAACTCGGTTTAACGTCTCACCCGAAAGACAGCGCTGACTGAGCATTATAGAGTCCCCATCAATATACTGGGGCATTAGGACCCACACAGAATGCAGGTTGAGTGCCCCCTGCTGGTCTTACCAGCAGCACTCCCAGCAGCAACCTAACCTTCTCGTACTGATCGGGCGCAGCCCTGCTTAGCTTCAGTGGGCGATCATGTGTGAATTGTAGAGAGCTAGCTGCTGACTGTATTACCCTACAGGCATTTTTGTGTTTAAAAGACGTCTAATAGATGTCCAAACATTACAACATTTGTCCTCAAAGAGACAGATTGCACTCTAAAAATGCTGGATTGTCATTATTTTTATTTCATTTAAAATTAAATAACACTTTTTAACCCAATGATTGTGGTTTGTTCGTATTTGACCCAATAATGGATTACGACAGCACATAATTTTTAGACATATCATGTGCAGTCATTAATTCCTGTCAATTTAACTGACTATATTTTTGGACTATTGTTAGACGTCTATTATATTTTCACTGAAATAAAAAACAAATTTAGCCTTGCTTTAGCCAAGATGTTTATGTTTGGACATCTATTAGATGTATTTTAAACACACAAGAAATTGCTTGCTAGGTATTCTCTTAACTCTAAAAAATTCTCAACATAGACTGATTTTGAAAACATAGCCAAATATACAGTACATTTATGGAGATTACGAATTATGTAGCCAGAGTAACGTATGGCTGCATTTCATCTTTAAAACAAACACTATAATCCCGTATGATGCTGTTGCGGTATTACCTCTATTGGACGCCTTTCCCGCTTTTACCATTTCGTCCGGTAGCTTGACATGTACGCCGGCGGACTTAAGACGCAGAGCGAAGTTGACTGCTACAACAAGGTTTGAGTCTGGTGAAAAATGGTTCCAGAAATCAGGTAAGACAAAAACAAAAGCTAAAAAATAAAATAAACAAGTAAATAACAGGGTGAGAATGTGGTAAAATCTGAAAACATGGTAAAAATCTGGGGGCTTTTCCTTTTCTGGATTGCTTTTTAAAATACTGTGGTTGAGTTTATGAAAGGGGTTAGGCGGGTCAAATGCTATTGGTTGGGTTTAGGAAAGGGGGAGGGTGGGAGTGTCGGTCGTTTGGTCAGTCAGTCAGTCAACAGTGTCAGTCGTTTAGTAAGTCAGTCAGTCAACAGTGACCTCTAGCGGATTTGCGAAATCAAAAACTGCAAAAAAAAAATAGCTCCTGGGATGTATTTTTCTCTCTTCAGAATGAGCCTGGGTTGAAAATGCTTGGTTGTGTTGTTAATTTGTGGGTCAAATATAGACAAATAGAATGTTGCGTTATTCTTTTTATTCAACTTAATTGACAGTTTTTTTTTTTTAACTCAACTGTTGGATTTGTCCTAGCATCAGATAATTACAAACCTACCATCCCAACTATGTGGCACCCCTCAACCCCCACCACTCCATGTCAAAACATTCAAACACCCATACACTCTCATTCACACACATACACTACGGACAATTTACTTTACCAAATTCACCTATAGTAGACTTTGGACTTTTGGTCTTTGGAAACAGGAACAACTGGAGAAAACCCACGGCTGAACGGGGAGAACATGCAAACTCCACACAGAAATGCCAACTGACCCAGGGGAGGCTCGAACCAGCGACCTTCTTGCTTTGAGACGATAGCACTACCCACTGCACCACCATGCCGCCCTGTTTGGACATCTATTAGATGTATTTTAAACACTCAAGAAAATGCTTGCTACTGTAGGTAGACTAAAAACTCTACAAAATGCTGGGTTGTGTTAACCCAGTGTTGAGTAAAATATAGACAAATAGAAAGTTGGGTTATTTTTTTCTTCAACCTAATTGACAGTTTTTTTTTTATAATTTAACAGTTGGGTTTCTCCATAATTGACCCAGCATTAGATAAACACAAACCCTACCGAACTATTTAGCACCCCTAAACTCCCACCACTCCATGTCAAAACAATATAGTAAAAAAGTAGTAAACAATACTCACGCTCATGTTTATACAATCACCAAAAGAAATGAATCAGAAAAGCAAAAGGAAATAATAAAATTCATTTTGAGCATTTTTGGCGCTATCAGTCATAAAGCAGAAAAAAATGAATAGAGAGTGCTGTGACTGTAACACAGCATATTTTTGCATATCGGTTTAACCAGAGAAAATGCATAAAAAAGTGTTTGCTTATCAGATGCATTATTTAAAATATAAATTACTGTTGTAAGAAATGTATTTAAATGAAGTACAAAACTGCATACAAAACTGACATGCAATCATATGAGCAAGTGTCTTTTCTTTCTTTCTTTTAATAAACCTATAAAATCAGTAGATATATTAGGCTGCCGTCACTTTAAGATGGATGCACAGATACAATTTATTGATCCATTTTTTTCCCAGCTGTTTATGTTCACTTGAGACACAATCGATTGTGTCTGTGAATATTTGCCAAGACAGGCATTTTAGCATAATTTTGTGTGTATTTGACATTTAAAATACAGTAAAACCAGCAGCAATCAATCCTCAGCTCCCACTTGTACTGGCCCACTGAAGCTAAGCAGAGTATGTGATTGGATGGGAGACTGAGAACACTTGTTTACTGCAGGAAGATGAGCTATTGAAGCCGTGGCTGCTCATCTTGTGGTCTTTGTGGCTCCTATTCTGACCCAGTCTAGTAATAGAGACACTGTATGCTTTCACTGTCCTTCGGTTGAGTTGTTAAACTGACTGGTGATCATAAAAAAAAAAAAAAAATCTAAGATGTCCTTCGAAAAGAGTAGTGGTGTGACCCTGTTATCCTCACTAAATTTGCCCACAAATCTCTGTCCATTATGGCTTTCCATCTCTGTATCTCCTAACTGGTTTCATCAATCTGTGTCCTTCCTGTGAAAGCACAATATAAATGTAATGATTTATTGATATTATCAATATTTTATTAATATTCTAAGAATTGATTCCTCACTGATTATTTAATCTTACACTCTGCCAGTAGTAAAGAAGCTAAAATGAAACTCAATCAAGCACATAACTTTTATTGCACGCATGGAGCACAAGCATATCATGTCTAAAATGCATTTGCACAATTGTTAAATACAGACAGCAAACTATACACTGAAATAACCAAAGCATTACAACACTGAAATAAGTTTGTATAAGCTTTGTTTTGTCATTTAAAATGAAAATAAATCTTACACATCATGCATCTTTATTTATGTATTTTGTGTTTAGCTCAAAAACTTCTGCTGTGGACTATTATTCATTTTTAGTGTGTATTGCTAAATCCTGACAATGTACATATACAACCAATCCCATCAAAACGAAACAGTGAAAACAAATATTAACTTAACTTAAAGGACACTCATGATGAAAATCATCTTTTGGAAGCTGTTTGGATAGAACTACATATAGATATAGTATACACAGTCATATTGGGGTGATGTAAATACAACAAATCTCTTTTTTTAATTTCCTGACATTAAAATAAGATCTAAATCCCTCCAATTTTGAGGTCCACCGTAACGTGACATAGGAGTGCAGTTTCTCTGCCCACTGACTTGATTGACAGCAGTGTATTAACATGTCTTTGTACTAACGCGTATAATCATATCAACAAGACAGAACGTATGCAAAGCAACTCGGATTAAAACATCTGTTCAGCTCTCTGTGATCATCAAACATCATCGAATATGATCAAGAATGAGTTTCACAAGTTTAAAACGTTTTTAAAACAGTGTATGTTTGTAATGAATTACAGCGTTTTTACCATCTTTACTTTATCACCACTGCCGCATGTCAGTACAATTACAAAAGAAGACGCTTCAATCCCGGTTTGTGGACATTAAATCAGGTTTATTTTGTACATTGACATAACAAATATCCATAAAGCAGTGGATATTAACGTGTATCCTGTCATATTTGCCATGCAAATCAGTGCAAAATTAAATGCATGCACTGTGTGTGTGTGTCCGCTGCACTGTAAAAAATAAAAAGTTGAGTTAACTTTAAATTTTAAAGCAACCGGCTGCAAAGAAATTTTGAGTTTAATAAGCTTCAATGGTTGAAAGTTGTGCCAAATTAATTTTTTAAGTTGACCGAAAAGGTTTAAGTCAAGTATACTTTACGGAATAATTTGGCACAACTTCAACCACTGAAGCTTAATAAACTCAAAATTTATTTGCAGCCGGTTGCTTTAAAATTTAAAGTTAACTCAACTTTTTATTTTTTGAACATATGGAGAAATAAAAATTTAAAGTCTCCTCAACTGAATATTTTACTTTCATTGAACAAACAGTTCCAAACATGCAGTTAAATCATTTTTATGAGTAAATTTAACTCTGAGCTTAAAAATATGTCTACCTAACTTACAATTTTAAACTGAGTTAACAATTTGTAAGTTGGATTTTTTACGGTGTGTATGTGTGGTTCTGTGTGTGTGTGGGTGCGTGAACTTGGTAACGACATTGTGTGTGACTCATCGTTGCAGAAAGGCTTGAATAAACCCCACAACAAATACATCAAATAATTGTTGGGAAAGTTCTTACTGTAATATTTCTCATGTTAAATGAGATCTGCTTCCTTCATATCTGTCACTGTGCTGTTTATCTGACGCACACAGCCGGAGATCGAGGCACACTCTGACAGGCTCGTGGGAATGGTGGGCGGGGAGAACCAGCTCATTTGCATTAAAGGTACAGGCAGCAAAAACAGCAACATTGTGTTCAGATCAGAAAATTCTGATATTCTGAAAGGTATAATAAAAAATCTGATGAGTGTTTTGAGCTGAAACTTTACAGACACAATCTGGAGACACAAAATCTTGAACAAGAGGTAAAATAGGTGCCCTTTAAATAAATTAAAACTATTAGCCAGCTATACACTTTTAAATAGTCTATGAACTTTATTTGGATAATTCAACATGACATACTCTAACCAGCATTTCAGAATTACGCATTGGTATAAAAAACAAAAAGCAAATTTTACCCAATTTATTAAATTAGTAATTTACTGTAAGGATTTTTTTAATGATGTATCGGAATTCTGATCAGTGTTAACAAGTGAAATTAAATTAAAACGCAGAGGAGTTGTTTGCTTTTAATCAACTCTCAATTCTAACCATTGTGAATTTGTTTATTATTGGTACCACTCTTGGTGGTTTTACATATTTTTCATATCCAGCTTGTAATGACTGAGGGGATTCAGACTCACAATTACTTGTTATATTTAACAAATAATTCAAAATTACTCTCACCAGTCCAGCAAACTAATAGCCAAGCTGGGGGAAACACAACACACAAGCATTCTGACATTTACGACCCAAAAGGAATGTGTTCATTCCCTTTCGACTGACAAATGTTCCCGCTCCTATATAGCCCACTGATCATGTATTCCCTCTCTATGTGTATTTTACACAAAGTGATTTACTTGTTTGCAACAAGTCTGTTGCTTGTGTATTGATCTTATATGTAGTAAAATATTCGAATGAAGGTTTTTACAATACTACAATTTTACTACTATTACTACATTTGCTGTTTGATCAAACTACTTATTTAAAATGAGTTGAAAAACACAATTCGTAAGTTTTTTTGGCAACTTAATTGTTTTATGTTCAATCCAATTTACAATTAAATTTGTAAAAATGCAATTGTGTGGAACCAAGCATTTTTTTACAGTGCTGATATCTATGGGTCAAATTAAGATGCTAATTTGAACAACTGAATGATCATTTACATCAGGGGTGTCCAAACTTGGTCAGTGTCCTGCTGAGTTTAGCTCCAACTTGCTTCAACAGAGCTTGATTAGCTGGTTCAGATGTGTTTGATTAGGGTTGGAGCTAAACTCTCTAGGACACCAGCCCTCTAGGACAGAGTGTGGACAGCCCTGATTTACATTATATGTTGATATTTGTGCAACATGTAGTAACATTGTAACAACTTTAATTGTTTCTTTATCAATATCCAATAAGAATGTATATGCAAAACACCATGCTGAAGACATAGGCTTCAGTAGGTACTGCATTTGAATTTAAATGTACTACTCGACCATTAGAAAAGTATGTTCTATACAGTATGAATGTAAGCAGTATGAATGGAACTCGGACGTACTACATCTGCCATTTTGTCATTTTTGTCATTAGGGTTGGGTATCGTTTGGGGTGAACTGATACTTTTGAGCCACAAAATTATGGTGGATGACTCTAGAAAAATCTTTTATTTGACAAAATCTTTTTAAAAAAATGTTTAATAGAATAATATAATTAAAGTTTAAAGTAAACATCAATTCATATTTTATGTTTTTGAATTACATTAATATATTTCCTTTGATCATTTGTTGGTTAGCATGAATTTAAGATTTGCATTATGAAATTACATTAGCTTATTACTAACCTGTGGAAAGGCTGTCACCAAAATACTGAACTCCTTTTTTCTAGGGTTGGGGCTTGTGACTATGTTTACATGGACATCAGTAATCTAATGATTTGCCTTAATCTGAATAAGACAATAATATGATTAAGGTGTTTACATGAGTTGCTTTTTGAATGTTCCTTTCATGACCCTATCTTACATGTTATAGTACAAAGATCGATTAACGTCATTGCGTCACCACGCTATCCATGTTTCCTCCAGAGTTTCGTGTAATTTCAGTTTTCAGTTTCATTTTTTAATTTTTCGACTTTAACTGCAGTTTCACTTTCATTCAGGAACATTTCATTCATGCCCCCATAACAAACTGAGGTATTTGACGCGAGCATTAAGTAAGGACTGGTGGTAGAGTGCTCAATGGAATTTGATACTGCATGTTGAATGGAAAGAAAAAACCTCTGCATTTTGCGATGCAGGTGTCTGTGGTCCTTTAAGGTAATCAAAAATCGCTGTTTACATGGTAGTCTAGAGTTTTGTCAGAGTATTGTCTTAATCATATTCATTGAAAGTGCGAGATGATGTCGCAAGCTTTCAGAGACTCTGCCTTTAAGTTGATTCCATGAGCCCTCAAATGTGTCAAGTTTGACGTGTTTCCCCCTTACACGCAACTTTTGTAAAGTATCTGCTTCACGTTGCTGTGTCAGAATCCTTGCTTGTAAAATACGCTTTAGAACGCTTAGTTTAAGCAAATTTGATGAACGCGATCATGTATGTTGGTCTGAAGTGTCGCTCTCGCTCACCGAATATGCTGTACTGAGCGCGTTGCGTGTGTCCGTTTCCTAAGCAACAAGAAGAAACGCCTGACATCGCCTGACTATATTCTTCAAAGTTGTTTAGTAGGGGTGTGAACCTACACTGGTCTCACGGTTCGGTTCAGTTATGATTATTATGCCATAGATTTGGTTAAATTCGATATCTCGGTGCATCACAGTGCATTGACGATGCCTTCCATACATAATTAGATTTTTTTCTTTACAACACAAGAAAAAAGTTGTATTAAAATCTATAAATATGTTTATATTTATATATTACTTGTAATACAATTTTGTCCTTTAATACAAGCAGTCAGATATATGAACTGTACCCTTAATTTTACCTGCTCATTCTTTGTGAATGAAAACTCCAATACATGCACAGAAGACAGCACGAGCATTCATAACAAATAAACTAATGTAAATATTATCTCGCTTGCTTTTTGCCTTTCTTACACCCCTATGATTGGTCATTGTCTTCACCTGCTCAACAGAAAGGGCTGCGCTTGGCTTTAGAAACGAAAGCGATGTTCACCCATGAGTCACGCCGGAAAAACGGCCGCGGGTCAGTCTATATGCGCATAATACGTGGTTATCAGGTAATTCGTAATAGAATGAATACAATACATAAACTTGCACCACAGGCACGCTTGTGTCTGGATCCACAAGTATCGCTTTTAAAAGCTGAGAGAAGAGGAAAATTTACCTCACGAACATGTCAACGGGTCAAATGCAATAAGTGTGGGTGTGTGTGGGAGAGAGAGAGAGAGAAAGAGAGAGAGGCAGAGATGGAGTTTTACAGCATTTCTCCCTAGTACTGAAATAGCGGCTCGTGCTTTACCATTCCTCAGTGTCAGTGAAAGCCTGTGTCCAGCACACTCACACGTGCACAATTATCTGCTTTTTAAGTAGTAGGAGTGTTTTATTTACTCACCCTCGCCTCCTTCGCCATAGTATTCTACCGTGACATCGCGCATAGGGGATAAATGACGTCAGTGCGTAATAACCGGTTATGATCTATTACTGAACCGTTATCGAATTGTCCCCATGTGCATCGCGGTGCACCAAAGAAACGATTCATTTTGACACCCCTATTGTTTAGAATTAAATGTTTAGAGATGGTGTGACAATGCGTACTTTTGTGTGCCTTTGATGCACCCCTTGATGCTTGTTATGTCCAGCACCAGTGGAACTGAAATTAGGCACTGAAATTCATATGCTGATTTGGTACGGTACATACTGGTTACAAAGGTACCAATGCTATAATCGCTAAGGCTATATAACCCAACTCTATTTGTCATCCATGTCAGTTGCGTCGCTTCACTCCTATTCATGAATTCTCTTGCATGGCACAATGGGATAGCATTGCGTGCATCTGATGCGCACTTCAGAATCTTCCCAGAAGTAGTAGGTCATCTGGGTACTTCTCACATACTGTTTTTTGAGTTCTATGAATTTGGACATACTACTTGGCTCTCATACTGGTTTTAGCGTATTATATAGCATGAAAGTGTGCAATTTCAGATGCAGCCAAAGAGTCATAAAACTTTGCCCTTGGGAAAGTTAACTTTCTCCTAGGGTAATACAACTTGTAAGGGTCAACAAATTGGTTAATTTAGCTAGTTAGTCTCATCAACTAACTTAAGCAAAGATCAGCTGGAGACTTAAAGGTTCAAGAAACCTGATTTGTGCATGTTGAGCATCAGTTAAGACAATGTTAGCACCTGTCAGGTTTAAAATCACTTTTGGGGCGTAGCGCTGATCTGCCTGTCCAGTGATGACATGTCAGTTTCTCATTATTATTCATATAGCCAATTTTTCTTATCCTATGAGAAGACCCTGCTTCTTAATTATTCATGACAGCATATGTTTCACACTTATGTATTTGTTTCCATGATCCATGTAGTTTATTGCATGTTTTTCCCCGCAATGCTGTCTGGGCCGATATAGAAAAGCTGTTGGTTTACAGCAAACATTTTTGTCGGGAGAGCTGTTTGAGAATTGGAGAATTGCAGACTTTGTTTTTTATCAGTTGAGTTCTTTACCATTCAGACACATCTCCTACAGTATATCTGTGCTGCTGTGTTCACCTGTGTTTAAAATCATTCGGATTACGGTTGAATTATAGGGCAAGAGACCTGATGCACTGCTCCACTGTGTCTACATTCAGACCCGGGGATTCAGGAGGGAAGAGGTCCTCTTGATTTATTGTGTTAATATAAAAATGATTATCTTTATAATAAAAAAACTAATTGTGGTTATGTGTAAATGAAATTACGAATAACATATGTAGCGGGGCATTAAATAACTTGCTGTTTATTTCTTTGCATTTTAACTTTGTAAAGTATAAAATCATGGGTCTCCTCATGGTTTGTGTCTCATTTTGTGAGCCAACTGACAACAATTGTTCGCTCCCCTTTTTTCCCCCTGTTCTGCCGGCCGTGCACCACACCTATCATGAAGCATTTTTTGAAAAAATTCTGAGGTCGACTTGAACTGAAAGAGGGGGGGGGTTTCATGGCCCTTTAACGAACTGCATCAGAAATCTCTTTCAAACGAGGAGAGACATACAAGTAAAGTTAGTCTTTTATACAGATACAAGTATAAGTACTATCTTAACTGTTTTACAAAGGTGTGAATTTTGAAGCTGATGTTTCCTTCAGGCTGTAGATCTGTCAATGTCAAATACTGCTATAAAATTCAGCCTTTTATTCTTTACTCTTTACTGCCTCTTCCTATACCAACTGAATGTGTGCAAGATTGGTTGTTTATAGTAGTTAATAAAGCCTTGCTTGATTCACGCTTGTAGTTACTCATTGTTTGCTCATAACTGGAGTACCTAATCATGCCAATTTTTACTACATGCTCTTAGTAATTAACATTACTTGAACGAATAAACACTTGACCTAGAGACATCAAGGAAAAGTGTACAGCTGATCTAAACATTAGAATTAATTATAACTAATTAAGATCACTTATTATTATGTCACCTTGAGCTAATTCGCTACAAACTGGATATGAATAAATCAATGGAGCATATTTATCTTGAGTTATGACTTGGTCATATTAGTGAGCACTCTCTTGGTGAAAGTGTACAATGGGTTAGTCCTAAACATACTGTTGTGAAAGGAGGCCTACAGTAAGAGCGAGTGAATGGACTGTAATCATACTCACCTAGCTATATAAAAAACACACAGCCTTGAAGTAAATTCAGACACAGGAGTGACCAAAGTCAGACATTCAAAGATATGTCAAGGTGCCTTTGACACTGCTGAATAAGAATTGCGGATAAAGTGTTCTCAGTTCATCACACAGTCTATGTGGGAGTATCTGAGTGACTAGACAAGTCTAAATGTCAAGGGTCTCACATCAAAGCCTCCTTCCTTGTCCAATCTGACGGGCACTACTTATACCAGAATTTCATTATGGCCGACGAGGAGCGGATCTGATCATGCAGATAGTTCGGCCTGCGCTCCCACAGACAAAATACAACTGCTCATTCTTTATCCCTGAGAATGACAAGACACAATACAAAGGCAATCTGTGATGCTTGCTTGTTATGAATGGTGCACTTATAAATTTACATGACATCCTACGGTGCGACTGGGAGAAGAACATTATTGGATTGCTCACTGAACAATATGGCAGTTGCTACCAGTAGGAGGAGGGGGGTCTTGGCAAAAGGGCAGCCCGCTCATGTCTCAGACCTTTAGTCAGCCAGAAATAGCATCAGTAGAAAAGGGATTGAAGGAGGCAATTAATATGCCAGGCGCTAAACAAACATGTTGCAGTGGCTTCTAAATGTTGTGTTTAATATCCACATATTCCAAACAAACACTGTATCTTTGATGAACCACACAATTATCTTTTAAAGATCTTCATCTGACAGACATTTTGGCTACATTTACCTCTTTATTTGGTGCAGTGGCAGAGTAATGTGGTCGATATACCCGGTCTGTTGTGGTAAAGAAGGAGCCTAAAGGAAGAGCTCTCGATTTACTGGTCAATCTACAGTATGTTCCTACTCTCACCTATGGTCATGAGCTTTGGGTCATGCCCGAAAGAACAAGATCTCGGATACAAGCGGCATAATTGAGTTTCCTTCGCAGGGAGGAGCTCAGAGTAGAGCCGCTGCTCCTCCACATTGAGAGAAGTCAGCTGAGGTGGCTCGGGCATCTGTTTCAGATGCTTCCTGGATGCCTACCTAGGGAGGTGTTCCAGGCATGTCCCACTGGGCAGACCCAGGACACGCTGGAGGGATTATGACTCTCGGCTGGCCTGGAAACACCTCGGGATTCCTCCGGAGGAGCCAGAGTAAGTGTCTGGGGAGAGAGAAGTCTGAGGTTCTCTCCTAAGACTGCTGCCCCCGCGACCCGGCCCCCGAAAAGCAGATGACAATAAACGAATGAAAATAACTAGTTACTGGAATTAAATTATTTTCAGCTGAAAACGTAAAGTAAGGTAATTTTATTACAGTTTCTTATAATGTATTTGCTCAAACATTGTATATAAATTAAATTAATATCAAGTTTTTCTATATAAATTAATTAAGCAAAGCAGAGTAATATGTATTTTGCAGAATACATCTATTTTTCTCTAAAGGACCATCATAATTTATCAAGATAATTGCATATGCTTAAGACATTGAGAAATTAATTCAATGTAAGGTATAAATTCAGAGAAGCAGAGTAAATGTAAATTTACACTCACTGGCCACTATATTATGTACACCTTACTAGTACTGGGTTGGATCTGAACTCTCCTAATCCTTTGTGGCATAGATTTAACAAGGTACTGGAAATATTCCTTAGATATTTTGGTCCATAATGACATGATAGCATCACACAGTTGCTGCACATCCATGATTCAAATCTCCCATTCCACCACATCCCAAATGTGCTCTAATGGATTGAGAGCTGGTGACTGTGGAGGCCATTAGAGTACAGTGAACTTATTGTCATTGTCTGAGATGATTCACGCTTAATGACATGGAGTGTTGTTTGCTGGACAGAGCCATAAGAAGATGGGTACATTGTGGTCATAAAGGGATGGACATGGTTAGCAACAATACTCCGGTAGGCTGTGGCGTTGACATGATGCTCAATTAGTACTAATGAGCTCAAAGCATGGCAAGAACATTTCCCCACACCATTACCCCACCACCACCAGCCTGAACCGTTGACACAAGGCAGGATGGATCCATGCTTTTATGTTGTTGATGCCAATTTCTGACCCTACCATCTGAATGCCGCAGCAGAAATCGAGACTCATCAGACCAGGCAACATTTATCCAATCTTCTATTGTCCAATCTTGGTGAGCCTGTGCAAATTTTAGACTCAGTTTCCTGTTCTTAGCTGACAGGAGTGGCATCTAGTGTGTTCCTCTGCTGCTGTAGCCCATCCACATCAAGGTTTGATGTTTTGTGCATTCAGAGATGCTCTTCTGCACACCTCGGTGGTAATGAGTGTTTATTTGAGTTACTGTTGCCTTTCTATCAGGTTCAACCAGTCTGGCCATTCTCCTCTGACCTCTGGCATCAACAAGGCATTTGCGCCCACAGAACTGCCACTTACTGGATATCTTCTCTTTTTCAGACCATTCTCTGTAAACCCTAGAGATGTAAGGCAAAAAAAAAACTAAAAAAACCTGCAAAAGAACTCAGATTTAAAGAATTAAAAGTTTACATTCTATTGTTTGTGCATTGAGATTTATATGCCTTTGTAATATTTAGTAAAGTAACTAAGTTAATTAAAAAACAAAGTTATTTTTCAGACAAAGTAATTAGATAAGTAATGTAAATTAGTGATGAATTACTTTTTTTAAGTACACTCAGCCAATTCTGGTCACAAATGAGCATTTGTGTGCCAGTCATGGACTATCAGGTGGATTTAAACTGGAAGAGAAAGGATGACGTGGATTCTAAATTTGAATTGGCTGCACTTTGGATGTTAGGGGATGGTTCACCACATTAATCATTTTCTCTGCACAGACTCCTGCACCTCTTTGTCAACAGCAAAGCAAAGGCAATTAAGGAGGGCGGTTTAATTATTTGCTGAGATAACCGAGGAAAGAGCTGCCAGAAACCTGCTCCAAAAAAGCATCCTATGTTTTATGTAAACTAAAACCTTCACAGGGGCTAAAATTATGTGTTTGGGTGCAATAATATGTTTATAGGCCATCTAATGTTGTTCCTCTTTTTCAGTAATGTTTGCAGGCATTAAATTGTCACTGTGTTTTATGGGTTGGGTCGTAGACAGCACATAATGGGTGTCGTGTATTGATGTTATAAAAATATTTCTAATTGACAAGTGCATTGCAAAATTGTGAATTTTAAAGGTATTGTCTTGAGGTAATACTTTCTCATTGGTGTTGTTTTATTATTCTATTATTACCTTGTGGTGATGTATGATTGCCAGTTCAAAGAAACATAATTAAATGCAAAATAGGCTCATTCTGAAAACGTAGCCCTATATACATTTCTGGAGATCGCAAATTATGTAGCCAGAGGAACGTATGGCTGCATTTCTTTAAAACGAATGCTACGGGGCGGTATGACGCCGTTCCTTTTCGAGCTAGCAGCTGACCGCTTACCTTCATATGGACGGCTTTCCCGCTATTACCAGTTTGTCCAGTGGTTTTCAGCGTACGTCAGCGAACTTGAGATGCAGAGATGAGTTGACCGAAATTATGGGATTTACAGTAAGTTCAACAAAGAATGGTTCCAGAAAGCAGGTGCAAGACAAAAACAAAAGCCAAAAAATAAAATAAACAAGTAAATAACAGGGTGAGAATGTGGTCAAATCTGAAAACGTGGTTAAAATCAGACTTTTTTTTCTGGGTTGCTTTTCAAAACACTGCGGTTGGGTTTAGGGAAGAGGGTGGGCGCTGGTCAATCGGTGCTTTTTAAAACACTATTGGTTAGGTTTAGGAAAGGGGTGGGTCAGTAAGTCAGTTGACAGTCAGTAAATCTGGTGGATTTACGGGAGAAGAGCAGACACGAAATGCACTCGCGAGAGAAATTTGAGATCTCAAAAAGTGTACAGCGGCCTCTCAAAAACTGCAAAAAAACGTAGCTCCTGGGACATATTTGGTGCTCTCCAGAAATGTATATAGGGTTACATTTTCAGAATGAAATGCATTGTATAATGTACAAAATGAACTTTTGTAAACACACAAGGTGGAATTGGGTTTATTTTCTTTTTGCATCAAAAATGTGTACTCATTTTCATTCAAATGAACTCATGACATCCTCCCGCATCACCCCTTGTTTAATTTTTCTTTAAATTATTTTAAATTGATCTGGATTTAATACCAACCAACCAACCCACCAACCCACCAACCAACCAAAAAGCAAGCTCAATTAACTGCCTTCAAGAACTGTATCAATTTAATAGATGTTTAAATAAGTAAGTAAACAAAAAACAAACACATTTTAGGGACCCTTAAAGATAATTTAGAAATATTTTTTATCAATTTATCAGATGTGTTTTATTTTTGTTTTTATTATCAGTGTTATTAGTCCTTTTTATCATTGAGAATCAGGTCCCATGCTCATTCTGCTGTGCAGTAGCAATATATTTCTGCCGAAATGTTATCATATTAAACCAAACCTTTTTTATAGTTTGTTGTTATAGTTTGCTGGGGTTATTGTGCCTGGATAATATGGTGATAATTGTAAAATACTTGTGAAGTGACACCCGGATCAGCTCTGGGGATGAAGTTTGATGGAGATTATAGACAATTAGCCAGATTCCAGAGCATATATATACTGTATATATATATGATATAACAGCTAATTCCAACATTATGACTGTGATTCTGCCTGTTTTCTGCATATCTGAAATAATAGGACTCTAGGTAGAGCCACTATCAGGTTGGATATCACTGCTGCCCTCCAGTAACTGCAAATGAGCCTCACCTCCAATTTAATATGAGCTGTGTTTGTCTCTGTTGAGGAATACTGAGCAAATCTCTTTCCAGGGGATCTACTTTCTGTCACAGATCAAGCATGACCTGTTCTTTTCAGGTCCTGCCACATGCTCTCTATAGGATTCAACTCAGAACTTTGCCTGTTTCAGATGTTTCGCTTATCGTGCTGCTCCCCAGTTACACAAGCTTCAGCTCACACACTGATGGTCAGATGGTCTCATTAATAACTGTCTGGTGTAGCAGAATTCTGCTTTCCTGGACAGAATAAGCATGTGTAAGTAATATGAAATGTTCACATATCTTTTGCAAGTTTATTATTTGAGATGTAGACTGCACGTCCCTCTGGCTACGTCCCTTTCCTGCACAGGGTGTGTGTGCGTGGTGAATGCACGTAACCTGAAGCGCTTGTGATCGCATTAACCCGGATATATTTTTTTGTAGTCCCCAAACTTGGTTCGCTGTAGGCTTTGCTTGTAAGCTAACTTGTAAAAGCTAATGTGTCCCTTGGCATTGATCTTTGAGTGTATTACATTCAGAGATGTTGTTTATGTTCACATATCTACATTACACATCAACTAAAGTTTAAAATATGATATTGTAGTGGACCAGCCCTTCAAATAAGTAGTTTGAAGTAGCAGAAAAAAAATTATTGAGTGCAGGCTATTTAGAATATCTACCTAAGCATACATTTTTTTGTGAAAATGCAAACATTTAACTTTGACACACATGTGGCATGGTGGCTCAGTGGTTTGCACTGTTGCCTCACAGCAAGTAGGTCACTGCTTTGAGTCCCAGCTGGGTCAGTTGGCATTTCTGTGTGGAGTTTGCATGTTTAACCCATGTTTGCGTGGGTTACTTACGGGTTCTCTGGTTTCCCCCACAGTCCAAAGACATATTGTATAGGTAAATTAATAAAACTAAATTATAGTGTATGAGTGTGTGAGTGTGCATGGGTGTTTCCCATTACTGGGTTGCGGCTGGAAGGGCATCCGCTGCGTAAAACATATGCTGGAATAGTTGATGGTTCATTCTGCTGTGGCGATCTCCGAAATAAAGACTATTCCAAAGAAAAATGAATGAATTAATAAATTTGATTGTAGTTTGGTAAATGAATACAGAGCAGTATGATTCCTTTTCACACAAATAATATTTACAGGGATCAAAGAATAAAATATTATTTTCATGCAACAAATACTTAAATCAGAACCTTCATTTAAGTAGGGCAACTGCTTAAGTTTTTGAATTAATAACACCCAGTTCCGTAACACTTTAAAATATTGATCCATCAGTTAATGTTTATTTGCTAACATTAACTAAGTATGAATTGTCTTGAAAATCCTTTATTAATCATAGTTCAACATTTATTCCCAGTGATGGGTTACGGCTGGAAGGGCATCCCCTGCGTAAAACATATGCTGGATGAGTTGGCGGTTCATTCCACTGTGGCGACCCCAAATTAATGGGACTAAGCCAAGAAGAAATATAATGAATGAATGAGTTCAACTTTTACTAATGCATTATTAAAATCCTAAGTTGCGCTTGTTGACATTAGTTGCAAAATAAGTTATCATGAAAAAATACCATAATACATGTATTACTAATTGTTTGTTTATGTTAATAAACACATTAACTAACATTAATTATTGGACATTATTTTAAAGTGTAGGAATGCACCGTATCATGATGGGTTTCCTTACTGAAATACTTCCAGTTCAATTTGAAATTCTCTTTGTGAACACAAAGCTCCACATGACATAACAAACAGAGCTTCAACAGTCCAATAAAAGCTGCTGATTTGCCCCGAGGGCCATTCTGTCCTGAGCTCTTTTGTATTAACTATCTCTGCATCCCTCTACAGCTTCAGTAGACCTCATTATACAGCATCATAAACGCAGCATAAACCACATTTTGAAATTCACTGAATGGCTGACATCCCCACTTGACCCAGTTACTATGTGTGTGTGGCTGTTTCTTTTTTTTTTCCAATTGTGTAAGTGCATTGTAGCATGGTTTTGTATGTGAGTGTCAGCATAATTAATCAAAGTGCTGTCTAATTCATAATGTACATGATTTGCATTAACTCACTAAGTTCATAAATGTAAGGTCAACAAAGTGCCTGTGGACTGCAATAACCATTACATTAAGATGAACTGAGGAACTCACAGCTGAAAATGGATATTAAATTAGAAATTAAAGTTTTAAATGTTGTTGTGTGACTTTAGTTTAGTTCAGTATTTTAGTTATTTTACATTGATTTAAATTAAATTAAATATGAGTGAATTAAAATATATATACAATTTTTATTATATATGTATTTAAACATGTGTGTGTGTGTTCTAGTTTATGCGGTTTACAGGGACATGAAGTTGTATAATGACATGGGTATAACTTACTGTACTTGTATTCTAGGTGGTTTACAGGGACACACCTCATGTTCCTGTAATTAAAAATGCTTAAAATCATATTTAATAAGGTCTTTTGAATATCAAATTTTGCTACAGGTTTTCTGTGAGGGGTGGGTTTAGGGCTAGGGCCATATACATTTTTATAGTATAAAATCCAGTTTGTGTTTCAGTTTGTGTTTATTTTATTTCAGTCAGGGTTAGGGTTAGGGTTAGGGTTAGGTATTTCTTCCATACCTTACCCCTATTCACAATGGTCATCTTACAGCAGGGGTGTCCAAACTCGGTCCTGGAGGGCCGGTGTCCTGCTGAGTTTAGCTCCAACTTGCTTCAACACATACCTGGAAGTCTCTAGTATATCTAGTGAGAACTTAATTAGCTGGTTCAGGTGTGTTTCATTATGGATGGAGCTAAACTCTCCAGGACACTGGCCCTCCAGGACCGAGTTTGGACACCCCTGTCTTACAGTATAATGATGATTTATAAATTTATGTGTCAGGTCTGGCATTAGATGATAGTCTGTGGTCATTTTTCTTTGGTTGGTCAAGATTATAATAATCTTCAGTATCCACTTATCTAATTATAATATAAGAAATATATAAATAAAAAGTGTAATTTTCTTAATAGATAACACTGTTATATACTGGGTAGAATCACCTGATGTCAAAAACAGAAATAACAAAAATGCAGAGAACTTGCAAAGTGGGAAAGCGATCAAAAGAGAAACTCTAAAATTGCATGTTTTTTTTAGATGGTTTTTGGGTACATAGTTAATTTGCAATGTGCAATGTGCTTAAATATAACTAAACTACAGCCACAACTAAAATTCCTTCACACTTTTAAAAATGAAGATTACTTTATTTTAAATAATAATAATAAATAATAATGTACTGTATATGTAGAGAGTCAAATACGTCCCAGGAGCTTTGATTTTTTTTTTGCAGTTCTTGTTTTCACGAAAGTATGTGTATGCTTTTTGAGATCTCAAATGTTTCTCACAAGTGTCATTTGCGCCTGCTGTCCTCACCTAAATCCACCAGAAGCCGCTGTTGACTTACTGACTGACTGACTGACTGACTGACTGACCCACCCTCCTCCTTTCCTAAACCCAACCAATAGTGTTTTCAAAAGCACCGATTGACCCGCCCACCCACTTCTCTAAACCCAACATACAGTTTTAAAAAGCAATCCAGAAAAAGAAAAGCCCTCCTCTGTTTTTTTACCACGTTTTCAGATTTTACCACATTCTCACCCTGTTATTTACCCTGTTTATTTTTATTTTTGGCTTCTGTTTTTGTCTTTCCTGCTTTCTGGAACCATTCTTCACCAGACTCGAACCCCGCCATCGTGGTCAACTCCTCTCTGCATCCCAAGTCTGCCGACATACATGACAAGCTACTGAACAAGTAACAGCGCAAAAGCCGTCACTACGAAGGTAAGCGGTCAGCTGGTAAACGTGAAAAGGAACGGCACCCTTAGCGTTCGTTTTAAAGATGAAATGCAGCCATACGTACTTCTGGCTGCATAATTCACAATCTCCAGAAATGTACTGTACAGTATATAGGGCTACATTTTCAGAATGAGCCTTGCCTCAAACAGTAGAAAGGCAGGTCAGGATTAAAATATTATAGAGTGTCGGCCATATTGGAGGCACAGAATGTAAACAATAGCTCTGAATTAAATAAAAGTTACATATTTTGCTGATTGTTGTTGCTGAAAATAATAATTTATTGTCAGGGTTTGAGCTGTACTAAAAAACATTTAGAAAATATTACAGACTGACAGAAGTTACAACAAATTAAGCAAAACAGAGCAAAGAAACTGAGGAACAAAAGATGTTCGGACAGTGAACCAGGATTTCCAAGATTTATGTTTGTTCTTATTTCCAGTCAAGTAAGTAAAATATTTGGCGAAAATCTTAATTAGTACTGCTCATACATATATTTACCATCTGTTAAATTGAGATCGTCAAGATATTGCACTTTACTGCTTACCAAGTCATTCTCTATATGATTTAACAGCCTCCACTTCAGAGGTTTAGACAGCAGAACTAAGCAGAACAAGATATTCAGTAGAACATTAACCATTCAATCCATGATAATCCATCTGATTATCACCAATCTAACTGTCATCAATATGGTAACTGACCAAATCGTGACGTAAGTGCTATTTGTAATAATTTTCTTTACTATAGTTGGGTCTAAGCTTTAGGCTTTCTGCCCATCTCAAACTCTTACCCTGTGGTTGAAAGTCCAATTGACGGTCCATTTCATATGCAGGAGTTAATGGCCCAGATCTGGTGTAATCAGGAAGCAAACAAACCAATGCATATCGTAATGATCTTCCAGTAAGGCCAGGCCTTCTATACACAACCTCTCTTTAAGAGTCCTGCTATTTATTTGTCACAAACCCTGCTATTTGTATGTGCATCTAGTTGAACCTTGAATCGCACAGAGGCCATTCACATTACACCTGTGACTGGAGAAACGACTGTGTTTTTCTCTTTTATTTCAGACCAGTGGCATATGTCAGTAGAGATAAGAGAGGCTGAGTCCAGATCTAAGAGATCGCCATCAGAATGGAGGGTCTCTGTTCAGATGAAAAGGCTTGTCGGCAGACCTCACACGGGAATACGATTACCTTTGTGGGGAAACGATGACTGGCAATCCTAAACTTAGAGAAGAGTGACAATGGGAAGGACATACAGTTGAAGTCAGAATTATTAGCCCCCCTGAATTATTAGCCCAGCTGTATATTTTTTTTTTATATTCACATTTCTAAACCTAATAGTTTTAATAACTAATGTCTAATAAATGATTTCTTTTTTTTTGCCATGATGACAGTACATAATAGTTTACTAGATATTTTACAAGATACTAGTATTCAAATTTAAAGTGCAATTTAATGGCGTAACTACTGTAGGTTAGTTAGGGAAGTTAGGGTAATTAGGCAAGTCATTGTAAAGCAGTAATTTGTGACAATTGAAAAAAAATATTGCTTAAGGGGGCTAATAGTATATTGACCTTAAAATGGTTTAAAAAAATGAACTAAAATTTTTATTCTAGCTAAAATAAAACAAATAAGACTTACTACAAAAGAAAAGTTGTTATATGAAATACTGTGAAAAACTCCTTGCTCTGTTAAATATTATTTGTGAAATATTTGAGAAAGAAAAAAATTACAGGTGGGCTAATAATTTTGACTTCAACTGTAAGTAGTCAAATTATTTACCTTAATCTAAATTAGACAATTCTACAAGTTGCATTTGAAATATGCCTTATACTTTCTTAAACTCCATGATGCTTTGCATGAATTAAGGGAGTAACTTCTGTAAACTGCAAATAATCAGTATTTTTATCTTAGTATTTTATCATTATTTAATTAACATAGTTTACAAATCTGGATACATTGAGGTGTCATTATTCTCCTCACAGTTTATCCACTGAATATTAAATGGCAACTTTAATTCATATATTACTTTCAGCAGCCCCAATGTCCCTTTAAGGCAAGTCATTTCACTCAGTGGCCATCTTTGAAACTCCTCTCGAGCTGTATGCTTGGGCATTCTGTCTGAATGGGGAAACATCAAATTCTCCAAAACTTTTTGCCAAGCTTATGATTACATTACATATTTGGAATCACCAATAAAATTAAACAACAACGGTCTCATAAGTGTTTGTGCTAGCCCAAGCTATTGCGCATGCACACTCGAAAAGAATCAGATCACGACACCAACCTCATTTATGATCGTTTTACACATTATAATTCTCTGAATAATGCTTTGTCTAATCATGCTGGTCTTCTGAAGCAATTCACAACTTGGTTATGATGGTAAATCTCCTCCAGAAACGACAGTGACTCTTTGTTTAAGTTTGTGGGCATTTGAGATGTTGCTGTCATGTGATGTGTGTTTGACAGATTGGACTGTACCTTGCCTTCGCTTCATACAGATTACAGAGAAAGGTCAGACTATAACAACCAATGATTAGCTTTTGTACTAGTAGGCAGGGTTTTATTTGCAATTTTGACCGTTACAGTTTTCCCTATTCAAAACTATATGAGTGACATGTCTTTCATGTTCTGTAGTCTTTGGCAGTTCATGAATAACCCCAAAACAAGACTTTTGGAATGTACGCCTGTGATATTACCAGTGGCGGCTGGTCAATAGAGGGCGCTGGGGCGCCGCCCCCCCTTCAAGTTAGACCCCTTTAATATGTTAATGTTTATTATCACAAATATTAACAAAATAAATTGATTTAATTATAACATTCTAACATTTATTGTAGTCATACTAACATTTATTGAAAAAAAAAGTATGAACAATATTTTTTCATATGTGTGCGGGGCGCCGGACTAATGAGTGTCTATGTAGGTACACAAACTTTTGCAATGCACGTGATATGACGATAAGCTCTAATTGGCCGGTTTTAAATTGTCCCTGGGGCGCAGCGCTCTGCGCCCTGAAACCTCCCATTTTAGTTGTTAGAACGAATCATATTTGTTTTTATATGATTGGCCTTATGTGATTGGACCATTCTCACCAAAGAGCTTAGAATGCAATTTCTCGAGATGAAGGAAAATGCCGTTGTATCTTTGCAAAGATATCCGTTCACAAGGCGTTTGGATGAAGAAAAAAAAAACAATCAAAAAGCTTGGACCAGATCGACCGTCTTTGCAAATTCACCAGTAGTCAAGTGATGGCGAGCGCGCGAATATTCGGGGCTTTTCCAGCACTTGTTATGACAAACGGAGTTGGCCGGTGTCATGAGAAATCGGGTCCCCCCTGCAATCGAGTCCGCTTAGGACCGGCAGGTTCATGTAAGTCATACCTTTTACTATTTCCGTGTTTGCTGTTCAAACAGCATGACGCAAGAGAGGCTAAATGCATTGGCTATGCTGTCAATAGAGAAGACACTGGTGACTGAGATGACTGACTTTAACGGTTATTGAGAAATTTGCAAGCCAGAAATAAAAAAGGAGAGCATAATTTATTTTCAAGTAGTGCTACTGGCCAGTGATTAGGCAACATTTGTTTGTGTGTGTGTGTGTGTGTGTGTGTGTGTGTGTGTGTGTGTGTGTTTACTGATTATCTTGATTACTTCATTACTGATAATAAACCCAAATTGAACTAAAATGAACTGATTTGTGATGTATTTATTTTATGCTTTAGTCATATTTTTGTTTTTTGATACATCACCTGAAAATGGCTTTTACACTCTTACTTTACCAACAGTTAGATTTTTTTCTGGTGTTTCTGTAGAAACAAAACACAGTTAAGTAAAGTTTATTTATAAACTAATTTCGAGAGGATCACGTGCTTATGATTGCTAGCGGCTGGACCCACATTATCCAAATCACCATGCACCAATCAGATGATCCCTAAGCTACTATAAATACCCCGGGTTTCATATCACTGCTATCTTCGCTTTGAAGAATCCCCCCTTCCACCCCTACTCCTCCTCTTTTCTAGATGGGTGACATGGTGGCCCAGCGCTTAGCGCTGTTGCCTCACAGCAAGAATGTCAATGGTTCTAGGCTTTACCAAACCAGCGGGCATTTTCTGTGCAAAGTTTTCACATTCTCCCAGTGCTCACCTGGGTTTTCCCCGGGTCCTCCGGTTTCCTCCCACCGATTAAAAAACATGCAACCTAAGTTATTGATTAATCAACACTATAGACTTGCTCCCTATCTAGTACCTATCTCGTTAAAGAGAACTACTATCTGCTCTTCAATCACTACGATGGGGGAGTTCTTGAGATCTACCTGAGCTCGATCTCCCCTCTCGCCTTGCAACGGGAGGGAGCCCCGGGCTCGAGGATCTCATGAGCTCAGGGCTCTCTCCCGGGACAGCATGCCAAACAAGCTTTATAATTAATCATCAGCTAAGTGTGAACTCTTGAAATGAGCTTTGACCACAGATATGCTTGTGTTATTAATGTTACGTTAAAATGCCAAATACAAATAATGCACTAAATCAAATGTACTATTTACTCAGTTTACACTAATTTTAAGAGCTACCTTATTATTTGAAGTGATTTGTTCGAGTTATTTTGAATGGAAGTTCCCAAACCCAAAGTGCTGCCAAAGTGCAACTAATCATTTGATGCACATCGTCGTGTGAAAAAAAGTTTGAATAGCACATATTGATTAATGGCACAAGTCATTACAATATGATATGACACCATCCAATGCTGCCTCCAGTATTTTAACATATCAACATACAATTCATCTTGATTGGTACCATACAGAGATTTGGGTGTTTCAGTATAAAATTGTAAAACTTTTGTTACTTAACGCTGTCATTGTGTAACAATGGAGGCGTAGCAACAGAGATGGAGTTCCACATGCAGCTTTATTTAGTAAATGGTCAGACAGGCTGGGGTCAAAACAGGAACAAAACATAAACAGCAATGGCAATCCAAAAATAGTAGTCCAAGAAACAGAAAAAGGTCAGGGCAGGTAGAAAACACAACACATCACAATCCATAAACAGTCCAAGAATCAAACCAGATAGAGCAAAACATGAAACATGCAACAATACTGAACAAGGAATGAATGACTCTGTGGTGATTAAATACTCCAAATAATCAGTGAGGATGATCTGCAGCTGGGTGTGTAAAATCAAGAGGTGATCTAGAACTGGTGTGTGAGTGCCGGGCATGATGGGATTTGTAGTTCTCCAGCAATCTGCAACTGCTAGATCGCTGGTGATCATAACACATTAGTTGTTGCTTGGACCAAGAATGAAACTGAAAAGTGAAAAGTCACACTGATAATCTGCTCATTTCTATACTGCTCATCGATAATGCATTTAAAATAGAAATACTCCACATGACAGATTTATTTACTTTGAGTATGACTTTAGTAGGTTTAAGGTAGTCACTAATCTCTGTTCACATGGTAGATTATTAGGGGCCATTTATAAGACACAAAACCTGAAAATTTTATTCATTTTACCTGTTCGTTTACACAACATTGTTTTTGGAACTGAAAAGTGGAAGTTTTTGAAAATGCAGCCAATGTTGTGGTCATGTAAACACTTAAAAAGTCTTTGAAAATGATGACAAAAACACACACGCATTGGTGATTAGAGGAGTGTAGGTTAAAGACAAGCGAAAGCAAACATAAACAATGGCGGTGTACTGTATATGGTAGTGTTGTTGCTCAAGTGTTTCCCTAACAAAGTGTACATTTACTTTACATTACAACCAAAAAAGGAGCTGCATCATAGACAAAATAATTATAGATTAAAAAAATTATACACAGTAACAGTATTGGGGATAACGCATTTGTAACATCCCCGGCTCGTCCTCACTCACCCAATCCAGTATCACCATCTCACACCAGTCCCATCCAATCACGAGAACCTTCCCCTGAGTATTAACTATCTGCACCTGTTCACCATTAGCCCGGACACTATAATAACTCACCTCCTCCGTTCACTCATCGTCCGGTATTGAAGTCGTATGGTTGTCTTCACCCAAGCTCCCTCGTCTTCTCTTCTTCCATGGATGTTCCTCCTGAGTCTTTGTAATCATCGCACTGATAAAGGGAAGTGTCTTTATTGTCTTACCACATTTGAAGATCTATATTCACCTGCCCGCACTTTGTGCACACTGCCACCAACGGAGGTGTGAGGATTGCTAACCCAGTCTTGACTGTCGCCAGGTTTACCAGGCGAAGACGTATGAGGTGTTCCTCGGATGATCTTCCATTGCCCAGCACTGTGTGATGATCTTTTATGATTTACGTTGAATAAACTAAATGAAAAGATAACCATCTCTGACTTCTTTGTATACCAGCGTGACAGCATTACAAGTACGTAATAACATTATTTTTCTAAGTAATAAGTAAAGTAACGCATAATATCCGAGTTACACTTTTAAAAATGACACATGAGTTACTTTTTATTTTAATTAATGAGCTTTTTAAAAAAGATAATTACTGATTTAAAATGATCATAGTCACATTGAATCATGCACACAATGAAAAAATGTGTTCATTATTTTGAATGCATCGAACAAAGTAAAAAGTGGATTGTCTCGATGGACGGTAATTAAAAAGCTAAAAAATTACAAAAGTAGTGAACACATTGCTTTATACTTTCAATGATCTGATGAAGATGAAGTTCTCAGAAGGTAACATTATCCTACATTATTATTTTTTGATGTGTTTTTTAAAGGTAAATGAATGTGTAGGATATACAATGCGTTGCTAATTGCAGAGTTCCTCTATGAAAAAACAAGAACTGTAAAACATTGGTTCAACTTACAAGCTCAAGTTCACCAGCTGCCTTGAAAATGTCAGTCAACTCAACTTGGAGAGATTTTTTGTTTCAACTTAAGATGTTGAGTTTTAGTTATATATATTGTGAAACTCAACATCTTTACATTGTCAAGGCAGCTGGTGAACTTGGGTTTGTAAGTTGAACCAAGTGAAACGTTTGAAAGAGATCAAGCCTCAGCCAGGTAAAAAGTAGCTCAAAAGTAACTCAAAAGTAAAGTAGCTCATTAAACCAAAAAAGTAACTAAGGAACGCAACTAGTTACTTTTTTGTGGAGTAACTCAATATTGTATTGCACTACTTTCAAAAGTAACTTTCCCCAACACTGCATAACAAGTTTAACATCATCGAAGGTACATTGTCACTTCCCTACATGTACTGTTTACTAACAAGTTAACAACCCCAAATACTGGCATAATACAGCATTTTTGGCCATTTTTGCGAATATGTGTGAATACAAATCATTTTTGAAAACTTTGTTGTGTATGGGTGAAACTTTTTCAAAACTTTTTTCAAAGGGAAAAACATTTTCATTTTTGGCTACAATGCAGTCATTTAAAGTAGCCTTAATCAGAGTATTGTATTTATTTTAGAATATTGTTGTCCATGTGAAGCGTGAAGTCATGTGCTCCTCTTTGTATAAGCACGAAATTGATGCTCATTTCAATGTTTCATCAAACTTTATTGGATAATTGGGTGTTGGGTCAAGCTGTGATGCAAATAATGTAATTATCCTTCATTTTGTAATTATCAGCCTTCCTTTTTTACCGCATGGTAGCACAATTGTTTAGTCTTGAATTTGCATTTAAGTAGATATTTTGATTGCTACCGGTAAGCTGATTAAAAAATCATACTGTTCTCTGTCCTAGAAAGATTATTTATAACTCTCATAAAACCAAAAAACCATCATCACCCCCTGTCGTGCCAGGAGCCAGTCGGACAGTATGAGCAGCTTTCACAGCATTCAGTTAGGGGATTAATGCAGTTACCCACGTCGCTTTGCTCTGCTTTCTGATTTTTTCATAATGTTCATCTGAGCCAATTCACTCACCGTATTCATGGGAAATAAGATTAGATCTTTTCTTTAGTTTTTTGGACTTGCTAAAACTAAGTAAGTATTTTAACCAGATTGTAATATTAACAGTACTTTTAATAAGCAATAATGCGTTCAATGTAAGCAACATCACAGTAAATAGTTTTAGAATGTTACAGAAGACTTATGTCAAAAATATGCTTCACTTTTTCTACTTTCCATTGAGTAAAGAATAATAAAAATAAAAATGTGTCATGGTTTCCACAAATATTATTAAGCAGTACAATAGTTTTTAACATTTTAGAACAGTGTTTCTCAACCACATTCCTGGAGGACCATCAACACTGCATGTCTTTCAGTCTCTACTAATGAGCTGATGATCTGAATCAGGTGTGTTTGGTTAAGGAGGCATGGAAAAATCTGCAGAGCTGGTGGTTCTCCAGGAACATAGTTGAGAAACAGTGACTACGTTTACATGGACACCAATAATTCGATTTTAATGCGATTAAGAAAATACTCTGATTAAGAGTCGACTATGTAAACAGCCATTTTTGATTGATTTAATCAGATTAAGGTCATAATCGAACTGAAGAGAAATCGAATTAAGACATGTGGAGTATGCCGATCTTAGTCACATTATTGAAGTGCAGTACAGACATGTAAACACCTTAATCGAACTATTACTGTCATGTAGGACTTTAAGCCGCTTTTGCGACAGTGTAGTCCACACACACACACACACACACACACACACACACACACACACACACACACACACACACACACACACACACACACCCAGACACGCACACACACAAGCACGGCTATTTGACACTCTCTGCACCTACCGAGTCAGTGCAGACCACAGACCTGCATGGTGAAATGCGGAGGGTTTTTTTTTCTTCCATTCAGCATGTGGTATGAACTTCCATTAAAACAACACTTCCAGCAGTTCATGGTTGCATCCAATATCTCGTTTGTCACGGAGGACGTACATAAAAAGTCCCTGAATGAAAGTGAAAGTGCCAAACTGCAGTTAAAGTCGACAAATGAAAAATGAAACACACAAAATTGCATAAAACTCCGGAGCAAATGCGCGTAGTGCGGTGACGCAATGACGTTAATCGAATTATGTGCTGTAACATGTAAAACGCGATCATGAAAGGAACATTCAAAAAGCAACTCATGTAAACACCTTAGTCTTATTATTCTCTTAATTAGATTAAAGCAAATAATTTGATTACTGATGTCCATGTAAACGTAGTCACTGTTTTAGAGCACCAAATCAGCATATTAAAATTATTTTGAAAGGATCATGTGACACTTAGTAAATGCTGGAGTATGATTCTGAAAATGCTGATTTAACATTACAAAATAATTTTAAATACATTCATTCATTCATTCATTCATTTTCCTTCGGCTTAGTCCATTATTTATCAAGGGTCGCCACTGTGGAATGAACCACCAACTATTCCAGCATATGTTTTATGTAGTGGATGCTCTTCATCCATACACACTCACTCACTCACACACATACACTACGGCCATATTTAGTTTATTCAATTCACCTATAGCACATGTCTTTGGCCTTTGAGGGAAACCAGAGCACCCAGAGGAAACCCACGCGAACAGAACATGCAAACTCCACACAGATATGCCAACTCAAACCAGCAAGTCTCCGTGCTTCCATTTTAAATAAATTTCAAAATATATATTTATATATACCTGAACCTTAAAAACAGTTGAAAAACATTTCAATAATTTGTAATAATATTTTACAATTTTACATTTCACTGTATTTTTGATCAAATAAATTGAGCCTTGTTACAGTAAATATAAAACCCTTCTTTCTTTTTTAATGCCTAACCGACATTAAGACCTGGATGACCAATAACTCTCTGTAACTAAATAAAAATAAAACTTAAGTGCTCTTATTAGGTCCTGCTGCTACCGATTCAATAAAAACTCAGCTAGGATTCCTAAACAACAACCTGCACAATCACGCCAAGAATCTTGAGTTATTTTGGATCCACTTTTGCAGTTTGACAAGCATGTGAATGTAGTTGTGAATAGCAGCTTTTTCCAACTTATTGATGGCAAAAGTTAAAAATTCCTTTCCTAAAAAAAAATCTAAAAATTGTAACTCATGCTTTAATTTCCTCTCTGTTAGACTACTGTAACTCTTTGTACGTTGGTCTACCTCAGACAACACTGTCTCAGTTACAGCTGGTTCAGAATGCAGCTGCCAGATTGATAACTGTTATGATCACCAGTGATCTAGTGGCTGCAGTTCGCTTGTAAACACACAATTCAATAAAAAACTACAAATTTGCTGTTATATGGATCTTAAAATCAACTCTGAGGAAGCCAGTGAAATGACGCATCCCATGGCACTTCTAGTAAAGAGTAGGAGTGTGACCCCGGTGTCCTGGCCAAATTCCCTCTTGGTCCTTAGCCGTCATGGCTTCCCAATCATCTCCATCCACCGAATTGGCTTTATCACTATCTCTCCACTCCATCTATAGGTGTGTGGTGAGCGCACTGGCGCCATTGTCCTGTGGCTGCCATCGCATCATCCAAGTGGATGCTGCAAACCGGTGGTGGTGTGAAGAGATCCCCCTCATAATTGTGAAGCGCTTTGGGTGTATGGGCATACACAATAAATGCACTATATTAATACACATTACATTGCATAATGGACTACAAATCCTGTCATGCAGCGCTCACTCACACCGGTTCCTCATTCCGTTGATTAAACACACACTCACACAGAAACAGCTGAAGCTCATCATCCATTCATTACCCAGACTATAAAGAGATCACTCTCACACACATTAGTGCTGAGTCTTGTAAACAGTTTGTGAACATTACGGTGCATTTCCTTGCCTTGCTGTGTTTTTGACCCTCACCTTGTTTGTTTGTTTATGTTGTCTGCTTCCTGCCTGTACTGACCTATCGCCTGTGTATTTGACTACGACTCTGGATTTGCCTCAAAAAACCTGCATTTGGATATGCACCTTCCTTGTCAGCCTCTCATTCACATTACAATAACAAGAACTAAGAAAGGAGATCAATTCTGCCCTAATCTATATCTGTGAACTTATTAGGCCAAATACAGCTTGTAGGCCATTAAGGTCCTACTGTATGATCAGTTTCTTTTGTCTGTCCCTCGGACTCTCTGCAAAAGGTGATCAAGCTTTCTGTGTTGCAGCCCCAACGCTCTGGAACAGTCTCCCTCAGAACATCAGGATTTCTCCATCATTGAATGTTTTAAAATCTAATTTAAAGACTTATTTTTACTCCCTTGCCTTTGAGTGATGCAAGCATGTTATTTCATATCTGTATTTGAGTTATTAGGCATATATTTATTCCTTTTCTTATATTTTTAATACAAGTTTTATTTTATTTTTTTATTTAAATATTTAATTTTATTGCAAAGCACTTTGGATCAACTACAGCTGTGTGGAATTGTTCTCTAAAAATAAAGTTTGCCTTGCCTTCTTTCAATTGTCCAAACCACAGTGTTTTAAGAGGTAGAGTATTTGTATTACTGTTTGTGTTACTTTAAGTAGTTTGAAACAATATGTTGTTTAGGTTGTTTTTATTTACAATAAAAACAATCTTAAAATGTTATTTATTTATTTATTAATTAATTAATTTATTTATTTATTTATTTATTTGTGTGATCCTAAATCCAAAAAGAAGCAGTTTTCCACCTTCTGTATGTTTTTCTGTATGTTTTGTTCTCAGTCTAAAGAGTTTAGGGCTTGAAGAGGACTTGTGGATTTGTTAAATTCTACATAGCTAAAAGCAACTGCAACATTCATCGCTCACTCTAATTTGTGGGCAAACAAATTAACTTCCCAAGCTGAATGTAACACATTGCGCTGCTGCCTACATAACTAACAATGAATGGTTTGTTGGTGTTACATAATCACCTCACAACTGACCACTGAAGATCATTTCAGATTTGAATTCCCTATTGACTTCCTTTCATTACGTCCAGTAATTACATTGCAGTGGTCTATAGTGTTATTGCTAGGATGGATTTGACATTGTCAGTATGCTTTATCTCCTGCGTGTGGCTAATCTGTGGTTGATGTCCATCAATGAGCACTCATTTGTAAAGCCTCTGCTCTGTTAGCACCATCAGGACCAGTTAGCATCAGCTTTTGGCATTTGCCAAAGGTCCCTTACCCTTTGCCGTCCCTATCAATCACAGCCTTCTCCAGGACAAGTCGAGTCGCAGTGACGGCTGTCCTTGTGGAGCAGGAAGAGCAGATATGCGTCCCAATGTGCTCTGCGCATTCTTGGATGACCTCTTGCTGTCATGTGGCTTCACCCTGCCTACTGTAAGAACATCTTTAAATCCTTCAGGGACTGAAATCAGGGTCAACTGAGACTCACTGGTCCCTTAAGGCTCAGTATGATGAGGAGAAATAGAAAAATAATAGAGAGTAGAAGAGAAATCATTGACCATTTTTGGAAACTGATCCCTTGTCTGTTTTAAAAGTTGTTTAATCATCTTTAATAAAAATATCTTATAGGTTCAGATTGCATAAGCATTGAGTTTTGTAGTCATTTGTAAATAAAAATGGGTAATGGGAGCAAAAAAGTATCAGTTTATTTTGGATAATGTGTTATGGTGGATAAAAACCCATGTAAAATCTGGAAATCTAAACGTCCAAATAGAAAGACTAATGTGTAAGAGAGACAAGTGCTGAACTACTGTACAGATCTTTACTGTATGATGACCGAAATGGCCTTAAACAATAACTAAATGTACTACAGAATGTTACGCTTACACACACACGGACAAATTACATTACGTTATGGTGGACGAAAACCCATGTAGCATCTGAAACACTTCTGTATAAGAGAAATAAGTGCTGCTTAGTGCCACTTGAAAACAAAATACAAATACTCAAGTTACTGTAATTGAGTAGTTTTTCTCAGAAATTGTACGTTAAGTATTTTAAAAAATGTGTACTTTTACTTTCCCTTGAATAAATTTTTAGTGCAGTATCTGTACTTTTATTTCACTACTTTCCTTCAACCTGCAGTCACTACTTTATTGGGGATTAGAAAAATCAGTCCTGTGATTCCTGTCCAATTAAATCACACATAGAAATTAAATCACGTCATAATGAACTACTAAGACGTGCAACAAAATGTTTGGAAGCATTAAAAGTCTCCAAGAAGATTCTTTACACACAATGACCCATAGACTGTTTAGACTGAATGTCACTGATGAGAAGATGATGGATGTTTACTGTATGATGACCAAAATGGCCTTAAACAATAACTAAATGCACTACAGAATGTTACGTTTACACACACACACACCCACAAATTACATGTAAATGCATCAACCTTTCCCAGTGTAATACTCACTACTCCTGACTACTTTTAAAAAAAGCTAGTTTTTACTCATACTTTGAGTAATATTTTTAACAGACACTGTAACTCTACTTGCATTTTTGGGCAAGTAATGGTTTTTTCTTGAGTATGATTTTTCAATACTCTTTCCACCATTAGGGTTAGTTCACGCAAAAAGGAGAAATATGTGTTATTAATTACTAACTGTCATATTATTCCAATCCACTGAGACCTTCATTCATCTTTAGAACACAAATTAAAATATTTTCAATGAAATCCGAGAGCTTTCTCATCCTCCATAGACAGCACCAGCGGCATACAGGCATGCAGTCTGTTTTGAGCAGAGATGCTCAAAGTAGGGCCCGTGGGTCAAAGTTTGCCCGTTGTAACCTTTGATTTGGCCCACTATCCGATCTGAGAGGAGAAGTGAGTACGATGGAGAGGGTTGGGACGAACACCTTTAACACAGAGATCGTCATTTCTAACTTGACGTAACCTTTTTTGTTTGTTTTATTGCTGAGCTACAAAAAAAAAATATATATATATATATATATATATATATATATATACTGAAATTAAATGTTTCAGTTAAATGTTGTAAATGAATAGATTTTTTAAAATGTAAATACTGTCATTCAATGATGACTATGCATAAGACATCGGCAAGATTGTTTTGATTTTATTGTTATAAGTTTATTATTAAATGTAAGAAAACCTGTATTAGTTAGCATTAAGCAAGGTTTTGACCCTAACCCTATTCCCTACCCTTAAACCAAACCATAACTGAAAATTATTCCCAAAATCAGAGGGGAATAATAATTTGTTAACAATCATGTAGAAGTGCATAAACCTAACCATAAGCCTAAACTTAAAATAAACAATAAATATGTCCCTTAATTTTGATTGGGTGATTGGAGTACTGTTCTAGGATTACCATAGATGTTAATCCGGGAATATGTTCTACTTGGTAAAATCAGGTTGGTGGTTAGGGTTAGACTTTCCTTTTTTGTCAAAATCTACAATATAGTGATTCAAAACATGTTGCTTAGGTAGGTAGCCATTTATTGTTGACACTCTTTGTCTAAAGAAGTTAGTCAAAAAATTTTTTTGAGGGGCGGGGTCCCTCAATACATTTGTGATCTGTGCTATTTGCAGTGGATTTCTGTATTTGAATGTTCTAAGAATTTGCATTAGCCTGTGTCGTCTTATTGATGAAGATGTTTTCTTACCTTGCAGAGCTATCTTGGCCACTGTAGTTTAAAGTTGTAATGAAACAAAATTCAACAGCAGTTTGCAGAATGTGCCATTCTTAATGTGCCTCTGTCTACAACATTTATTATGAACTCTCTGCTATAATCAATAAATAATGTAGTCTTTCTGTGTCGGAAATAAAGCAGGTCTTATTCTCTGAGGTGATTAAAAGAGAGAAGATTGAATGTGAGTTGACAACCATTCCATTGGCACATGCAGTAACCAACACACTCCTCAAACACACTCACCACAGGCTCATATACAGTATGCTATATGCTCATTGTCGTTCTGTCATGTATAAAAGTCCTTGTAAAATGTTACCTGAATAAGAGTGTCTTATAAATCTGGACCTCCCTGTACATAATAGAAGTGGTTCTCCATGACTTTCGTCAACCTTGTTGAGTTTATGCTGCCATAAATTAAATCCACAATGTCATTTAAAGTGGACAGCAATATAGTATTATGTGTATGGGTTATATGTGGATGTTAAACAACAGATTTGATGGTTATGTATGGTTTTAAAGATCTTCACTGTACTGGAGAGAAGCATTGAGATAAACCATTGTCTTTTATGGCACAGTAAGTGCACACAAAACTGAAACATTCATCTAACATTCATCACTTTGGAAACATGTGTTGGTAAACACATTTATGAAAAGCTGCACTGGAGGAACATTTTCACAGAACTGCTTACAGGATTTATTTTAATAAGTTAATCAGGTTCCAACATTTTTTCAAAGTTATACTTAAGTTAAGTCAGCTTGATTGATGTAAGTTGAGATGACTAGAAAAGTTAATTGAATTCAACTAAAATATTTAAAGGGCCACGAAACCCCCTGTCTCAGCAGGGTGTTTTCACACCTCTGTTTTGAAAAAAGTCAGGAAAGTTGGGCATGTCCAGCTCTGGGAGTGTGGGAGTGTCGGGGGAGGGAAAGAGGATAAGATTTTGCATAGAAGGGAGTTAACATTTGGGTGCGCGCTAAGTTTGACAGGAAAAACAAACACACAGAGGCTGATTGAAACGGCGAATAAGAGAAAAAAATCCTCCGCATTTCTCTGTAACTTATGTACTCAGTAGGTAGCGTCAGAAAGCCGTGTGTGTATGGACTATCCTGTCACAAAATGCAGCGAAAATCCTGCACGACGGGAATAGTTTGTGTTTACATGTTTACACTCGGAGAGCAGCATTTAAACAAAGGGCAGTCCACTGCAAACACTTACCAAATCTGTAGACAGACAATCAAACTGGAGCTGTGTCTTTTTATTAAAAGGAGATGAGCGGCAAATCCGGATTTCACCATTTCCAGATGAGAAAAAGCTCTCGGGTAAAAATGTTCCTTACAAACGCGTTTTTGTTGCGTGCACTGTAATCCACACGTCCAGCTGCTCTCTCATAAAGGGAAAATGAAAACAAAACCTTCGTTGCAACACACTAATAACACCTACGACTCTTGTCTTGAAATTCTTGTACTTTTACTTGTTTTGGCAACACAACGTGGCGTCTCTCTGCCGTCTGAACGCTGTAAACTGGTAAACAGTCTCCGGAGCTATCATGCATATTAATGAAGTTTCGCGTCATACACAATAGAGCGCGCTGGTTGGTTTGAAGCACGTCTTTCTCATGAATTAATACTGCACACTCAGATGCGTCAGAGCGCCCTAGAAAGGACAGACAGCCACTCTCCGGCTGGATTTACACCTAAGTATCTCATGGCCGTGACGTAGCTTCAAAAATTCGTTTCAAACCGGAAGAACGAATTTGCTCAAAATAACGCAAAAACAACCAATTTTCACTTTTTAGTGCAATATATGTGTCCTAATAGTGTTTATAGCAGCGTGGGACACATATATGACTGTCAACAGCTCAAAAAATGTGTTTTGGTGTTTCGTGACCCTTTAAGGCAGCAAAAACTTTTAAAGTGATACCAATGACTATTGTATGTTAATTGAGCAAATGTTTTTGAGCAGCATTTTGAAGTAATACAACTTATACTGTAAACTTTATTGTCCTCTTTTGGAGCAATCAATTCTGCAGCGTAATAATAGATTTACACAACTCACAACTCACAAGACAGACAGTACACAACATCAATAGTTCTAAAAACAGCGACTACCTCTTGCCATTAAAATTCAGCAATAGGTGAATAGCAGAAGAAACAAATGGAAAGATATATGTGTATAGAAAACTGTTGCCTGTTGTCAGGGAGAGTCCTCCTCCTTTTTGCTCAGTCTTCAATCACATAACTTATATGTATGTCAACATTAAAATTCAAGATACACAAGAAAACAATCAAGAAAATGGCTGGAGAGAAATTTTGTCGTTGTTGTTGAGGAGCAATCAGTTGGTTAGTTTCTAATAACTGAGCACCTATAGCTACTACATGAAGGCCCGTATTGTCTCTGTGTAAACCACAAAAGCATGAATTTGTGATGTTGTGTGTATTATGTGTTTAGACATTTTCCATTTCCAAGTGTATTTGACAATATCAGTGATAATGGTGGACTAGAAGATTGTGATTGTGTGTAGAAGAATGCATTTGTATGTTTCTTTATAAATTGGGAATGCCGGCTACTGGCCTGACATGCATAATACAAAATTTTGTGTTTTTTGTTTGGTGGGTCTGTGTAAATGGGAATTAAGTTTGACAACACTGAGTATGTTTATGGGCACCAATAATCTGATTTTAATATGATTCAGACAATACTCTAATAAAGGTCTAAAAAACCTCCGCATTTTGCGATGTATGTCTGTGGTCCTTTACCGGCTCGTTAGGTGCAGAGAATAGTGTCAAAAAGCCATCTGTGTATAGACTATCCTGTAGCAAAATGCAGTGAAACGACGGTAATAGTTTGAGGTGTTTACATATCTGTACAGCACTTCAATAATGCGTCTAAATTTGGCATACTCCACGTCTTAATTCGATTTCTGTTTTGTTTGATTATGACCTTAATCGGATTACATTACTCAAAAATCACTGTTTACAATGTAAATTCTTAATCATAATGTTGTCTTAATCGTATTCAAATCGCATTATTGGTGTCAATGTCAACATACTCACTGTCAACTAAACACTAAACTTTTTTTATATGCACTGAAAAAAAAAGAATCTCCCCACATAGAATATCAGAAATATAGCAAAATTATATATTTATGTAAACATTATAGCTTTATGTATATTGAACACACATGTACTGTACATCTCAAATTACAATGGTTGAAATATATATATATAAATATAACTGCCATTCTTTGCAATATTTTCAAACATATGTTGCAAATATGAAATATATTTTACATATGTGAAATCCAAAAATGACCTTGCAGTGTTTCCTCTAGGATTTTTTCCAGCTGTGGCGGCAGGACTTTTTTTTACACAGATCTGCCAACTATTTCAAAGACAAATATTACACGCAGTATTACAAGTCGAGATAGCATTCATGTAATACGAGCATGCGAATATCTTTGCTTGCGCGCCGATTTCCTCTGTTCGTGCACAGAACTTCTTGCACGCACTCGTTCAACACACGTTCAAGTGCAGATCTTCTTGTGCGCTCTCCAGTAAGCGCTGCGGAAGCGCGATTTAGTGCGTTTTTGTGCGTTTTCCGACATTAACGCGTCCTGAAGTAAAGTGAAACGGCTATAAACTCCAGCAAGATAAAGTCATTGTATGCAGAGCCATTGACCTTTATCAATAAAGTATACTTATGGAAACTGTGTTCATCTTAACTGAAAGCTACGCGGTGTTTGCTGGACTCACACACCTGTCAGTCAGTCTGTCAGAGAGTCAGTCATGTCACCTTAAAGGGTTGAACAAATTGCGCAAAGCACTACTACAGTTACAGAAAACTTTGCGCTGTTTACCTCTAATATGTTTTGGTGCTATTATAATCCGCTATAAATAAACACGACTAAACGTTTTAAATGAGAAGTTGTAATGTAGCCGTGGCGGGATGAATTTTGGCATGGCGGCCCGCCACGGATGAATGAAAGTAGCGGAAACCTTGCCTTGTATGTCATATATGTCATTTGCATACATTTCCATGTATCCGATTTCTATGGGTCATTTGCAAACATATGAAGAGGAGTAATTCATGCTTAAATGAAGGAATCTAATATAAGATTTTGGAGATATATTAAAATAATCCTTGCTCTATAACCGGAAATATGTTACTTTTGATAGGAGGATGTTAATAATTCTGTTATCCACTTCATTCCACTGAGCATAAAACAGTGTTACTTTGTTGACCTCCCAGAAAGGATGTATAGAGCTTTTGCATGCAAATCAAGGCACATTTTCATACCCGTTTGTGTTCACTGAGATTATGCGTGTGATGAAAAAAGATCCATTAATGACTACCCCTTTATCTAGCAGCTGATAGCCTCTGATCTTTTCTCTAAATATCCCGATCTGATTATTAACTGAGTGAGATAGCATCTGACTATACAGGACTCATAAATGAAGGCTTGTAGAAGTCTTGATTAAGGCAGACTTCTCTAGGTATCTCGTCTGAAAGCAGCACCGCAGCTCCCTCATGGAAGGGGTAATCTGATTGCCACAGCTGTTCGTTATTCAATGCTTTCCATTCTTTTTATACCCATTTTTCCTCACTAATCTTCATGCAGAGTGTAAAAATAACATTGGTTGCTTTGAATGCTTTAGAAACGTAGAGTGATCTGAATCTTAAGTGATTTCTGAAGTGATTCTTGTTAATTTTGAGATATTGACATGCTTCGGCGATAACACTCAGTTCTTGAATGAGGCCATTTTGATGACTGACCTCAAATGGAAAACGCTGTGTGGCAAAAAGATATTGTCCGGGTTAGCGTAGATTGCATTGAAAATAAACTAGCTAAACACTTTGAGCTGCTGCACGGTCCAGACATACAGTAGTATTGGCTCTGACTGCGGGAAGCATCCTTAGATGATGTTGGTTCTCTACAGAAATGTCATGTCTTTTGTCTTCATGATGTACTGGATACACTTGACCAAACCACAGTGCACCACTACAAAGACTCTGTCCATTTCCCTCACCATTGGTGGTCCATTATTCCAGACTTCACCCTCTGAAGATGAAAAACCTCCCTTGTGCATGAATTAGTCAGGAGACTACCACATAATACTTTCATTTTCAACCAACATTCATATAATGTTTGATATATTGGTGTTTAAAGTGACAATTGAACCAAAAATTGTTGGTCAACTTGTTACAAACCTGTTTGAGTTTCATTCTTCTGTTAAACAGAAGACTTCCATAGTATTTCTTTTTCCTACTATGGATGTCAATGGTTACATGTTTTCAGTTTTCTTCAAAATATCTTAAAGCCCCTATTATGGGTTTTTGAAAATGACCTTCCATGCAGTGTTTAACAGCTCTAAGTGAATTGAAATATCCAGCTAAGGCTTAAATCTGAAAGGGCACTGTGTTTAAAACTATTTATTCTTTTGTAAAAGCCACCCCCCCCCCCGCCCCGCCTACAAACACTGTAGATAGAAAAAAAAGACAAACACTGTAGCAGATCCCGGTTGAAACATGTCGCGAAGACGCTGTGCTCTAAAGTGTGAGGGTAAGTTAGTGTTATTTTCCCTAGCCTAAGAGGAGGCTGTGAAAAGTCAGTGGTTGAAGTTTATTTTTGCAAAAATACCTCAGCATTATAGCCCCAGCCTTGTGCTGTGTTCCCATCATTTTTCTGACGAGTGCTTCAGCAATCTACACACTTACAATGGGGTATTTGTGGGCTGTTTGTTAACGGAAGGATCAGAAAAGACCATTGATGTGTGGGACTTTGTCAGAGCTTGACAGGAACTTTACAGTACACAGTTTATGGATCAGTTTCTTCCTCCATCTCACAAGTGTAAGTAACTTAAGTGCGATTAAAATGGTTTCCTCCTTGTTTTCTCTAGCTTGCAAATAATGTACAGTATTTAACTGTGTTTTGTTACTTGTAACCGCTCCACGTGGCTTGTACTGTATCTGGTTAACTTTATATTCTCACATCGCATCTAAAACCACGTTGAAAACACGACGTGTGCCAGTTTGTTTATGGATTTAAATGTGTTTGTGAGCTCACGGTTTGTCATTTGTCGTTGCTATGAACACCATCAGCTTTTCCTACACATGTGGCGGTGTCAAGTTTCAAAAAAGTTCAGCTTTTGCCACTGTGTGGATTAATACTGAATGTGTGTCATGATTAAGAATAGAGCAATATGCTGGTATTACAGTTTTTCTCAGTCGCTTTGGTCCATTTCTCGCAACACTATTTACATTTGCACAACAGTTAATGCATTTCTCAAAACAATTAGTGCAAACTGCAAAACCTAGTGGATAACTTGCAAAAGTGCCTCACTTGCTCAAAATGGAAAGCTCATTCCTCAAAAGCAAGTATTGATGTCAATGAAAGTGTCAGTGTCATCAAGATGAAAAGTCCTGACACCATTGTTATGAACAAGATAGTCAAATGGCTTTGTCATGTTTTCATTATGACACTTTACACCTTTTTGGTGACACTTCCTGAAAGTGCTCAGGACAGCACTATATACTATTAGCACAGCCATTTGAAAACTACAGTAAAGTTAGACATCACTGCATTTAGTGAGGTATCTGAGTACAAGACACTGAATATGTGTGTTTCACATGTTTACTGCATTTGCTCTTTGCAATTCTAATTTATTCACAGCATTGTGCAAAAGAATAAATACACCCTTATTTACAACAAGCATAAACTCCCTTTGGGTAGAGCTGTGCACAACTGGAAACAATATGAACCTACAACATACACAGGTCTGTAAATCATTCATGAAATTGTTCAATTTAGAAGACATTTTCAGAAAAAAAGATTTAACATTTTTAAAATAAAATTTGCTTGACAGAATTTGACAACTAGTTCAACATTTGTGTATGTAATGACTCAAGTAATGAAATGAGGACTATTAGTTTAATATGGAATGACTATTCAGCATTCACAAGTTTAGTTAATTTTGACTGACATGATATAAGCGAATGATAATGTTACAAACAGCAGAGAGTTGTATGAAAGCAATTGATGCATGTCCAAAAGCATTTGCAATTTGTTGAAAGGAATGAGAAACTGCTACTATGATGACTAATTGTTTTGAGAAATGCATTAACTGTTGTGCAAATGTAAATAGTGTTGTGAGAAATGCACCAAAGTGACTGAGAAAAACTGTAAACTGCATAGCTTTAATGCACTCCTGCATTGGGCTCATACATACACTCTGCACTCTGACTACTTCAAAATTGTTGATAAGCCATGGTGGGTGATTCTCTCTGTCTCGTGCAGAATGCAGTCCACCAATCGCAATAGAGTGGGTCATTGGACCAATCAGTGCAGATTAGCATCGCGCTAATAAGGGGTTTGGGAACAAATTAACCGCTGAACGAATTATATGGGAGTTGTTGGGAAAATTAGGTAAATATAAATGCATATTATAAATTCTGATCTTGCATCCATATCAGACTTATCCAAAAATATGACATTTTTAATGCATAATAGGGGTTCTTTTATTTGTTTTCAGCTGAAGAAGAAACTCACAAACGTATGAAAATAAAGAGTTTATTTTGATTTTTGTGTGAACTATCCCTTTAAAAGTGCAATATATAACTTTGCGTACAGGTGTAGCCACATCAGTCCTACTTGCTTCTTTCTTAATGGTTTTCAAACTAATGAATAACATTAAAGAACACATTTCTAATGTCAGTTGTACCGTCTCAGCATGGCACTAATGCAGATCTACTTGCCTCACTCCAAGCCGGGTTCAATCGAGTGTTTGTAGCATGGGAGGGCAGTGCACTAACAAGGCCACTAAAGGCCGTGTCCTCTCACATCAGTCGCTAATGCACATCTTAAGGTCAGGGAAAATGAAGTTTACTAATACAGCTCTTTACTAGCTGCCTCTGTTATGTACCTTTACCCCCAAACCTCTCTACCGTCAATGTAATCTCACCAATGTAATCTCATCTTTATCTTCTATTCACCCCAGCTGAAGCAGAATCAAATTCAAACCAGTGTTTCTGGCATGGAAAGCAGATGCAATATCAAGGACACTAAAGACAGCAGCAACATCTATTAGCAGATGCTAATGTACCTCCTGAGGCATGGGGAGTGAGGATTACCCACACAACACTTACAATTCCCATTCAGATTACATGATTTTTATGGTGGTTTACGACAGACACTGTGTCAGATTATGCTATTTTGTAGGGATGTCCAGATCCAATCATGTGATCAGAAATCAGGCCCGATCACGCGGTTTCAGACTTTATTGGAATCGGATGTTACCTCTCGATCAGGACTTGAATATATATAGATAGATAGATAGATAGATAGATAGATAGATAGATAGATAGATAGATAGATAGATAGATAGATAGATAGATAGATAGATAAATTTCTTTTTTCTTCTTTAGTTTCTTCGCTCTTAAATAAATCTAACACTTACATACTGTAGCTTAGGAACAATATAGCAGAAAATGTTGATGGTTTTAAAACCTTGACTTTTCCAAACCGTAGTATACCTTGAAAACAGTTATCATCCCATACCTATTCTGAATCAAGAACCCGCAGTGTTGCCAGACGTACGCTAATTATCGTATTTGTACGATAATTTCGACCTCTGTACGATGTACGATCAATAATGTAAAAAATCCTATAATGTATGATAATTTCAGAATTTTATGGCATTTAAAATGAGTTTCATTGTAATCTTAGGGCTTCTATACTTATTGATAGCTGCATCTTGTGTCTGATGTCTGTGAGGAGAAGGTGGAGTTAGACACGTTTTCTATCCAATGGCTAGTTTCTATCTCATCTTACGTTACATCTTCTCAGCCAATCAACGTGGAGAATAGCTCTCTCACGAGTTAACATTCCTGCTGTGCGCGGCCGTGGTTCAGTCAGCAGTGTTGCCAGATTGGGCGGTTTCCCGCCCAATTGGGCGTTTTTGAATCCAAGTTTGCGGGTAAAAAATAACATAGGCGTGTAGTGGATATTTGGGCGGTATTGTAAAGGTACGCCCGCCTGCGATCTCCCGTAACCCCCCCACTATAAGTGAAAATTGGGACCGTCCCCCCCACTTTTCGTGAAATATTGGATGATCAAACCACCTCTCATACATTTCGGAGCGTCCAGCTGAAATTTGGGGCCTTCCAACTTTACCTCTATATTATATTTGTACCGCAAAATGAATCCCATAACATCCGGCAACACACGCAGGTTTTCAATGAACCTTCCCACTAAGGTACGCCTATGTTCTTTTATTTTTTTTTACTTATTGTGGTAATTTTCACGTTGTGTCAAAACTGTATTTGTCTATATAATAGCTGTATACTCTCCGTTTGACTCTTGTACAATAATTTTCCTCCAAATTCGATAATTTTGAGGTTCTGGTACGATACTTTCACATTTTCAATCTGGCAACACTGAACCCGCATACCTTACAAATGACTCTGTAATCGTCTACTGAGTGTTTCTCACAAATGGCAGTTTTTCCCATATACTGAAAATGCATGTGTATTGTTTTCTGAATGAAAACTGTAGATTCATTCATTTGGATTTGCATGAGTGGTTTTCCTGCAATGACTGTAAAACCAAGCAGAAGACAGCCGCTTCAATGAAACACTCTTATAATATTACCCGTATCCTATTTTGAATGAGAACATAATGAGGGATTTGTTAGTTTACACAATGATTCCAGTACTTAATCACAAGCCTGCAGAAGTGCCTCAGCTATCGATCGCCACCATTTATCTGTTTATTGTGTCATGGTTGTCCAGCGATAACATATGATACAGTTAGGCGTACTGTTGCTCCACAAAGCTTTCTTCAGTGTCATGGAACCATCACAGTACTCTCTCTTTCGTTTTGCCATCTCTGTACAGAAGAAATGATGCGCTCCTATTGGTCAACGTCACATATATGACAGAGCTCATTATGGATGACGGAAAAAAATAAAACATGTTTGAATTTCTGTGACGATGTTGTAAATCATGCTGCAATCTGGACAAAATTATGTGACATGTACAGAGCTTAAGTTTACCTATAAATACTGTCGCTGTTGATTGAAATAATAGATAGGGTTGTTTCTTGCTAATTTACAGTTGTAATGTGATGGGACACTGACAACAGAGGTGTGGATCCAAATGCAGTATTTAATATGAGAATGGTCAGGCAATGGTCAACACAGGGACAAACAGATGTGTACAGGCAATATGGAGTCGTGGTCAAATAACAGGCGAACAGTCAGTACAGGCGGCAAGCAACGTAAACAAACAGAACAAAGCGAGAGTCAAACACAGCAAGGCAAGGAAGAGAAACCGCGTTGCAATGTACAGTTAAACAAAACTCAGCACTTGTGTGTGTGTCTGTGCTGCTTTTAAAGTCCATGTAATCAGTTCTGAACAGCTGAACAGCTGTGTGTTAGTAATCAGCGGAAAACCGGAGCAGGTGTGAGTGTGTGGTGCATAACAGGATTTGTAGTCCATATTGTGACAGATTTGTAGTCCTGAGTGAAAGTGAATGGTTCCCAGTGATCTACAAGCCTGGATTGCTTGTGATTGTGACAAAAGTACATTTAGGAATGTCATTAAACTCCATATTACTGCCATTTGGCCATGGCACCAACATAACTCCAGCCCACTCCAATTCAGATTCAAATTTCATGTTCATATTCATGGTCATGTTCATATTCATGTTTCCAGCATGCCAGGTAAGTGCACCAGTTTTAAAGACTATTGACTAACACCAGTAACTAGAACTCTTAAGGTCAGGGAAATGAGTTTAACCCATATGTTTGTTCTGATTTTACAAAGTGGTTGATGTCCTGAGACCAGTATTTTGCACAATGTACCCAAGACAGCAACTGTGTCAGCCAATCAATATTTGTTAGCATTTTGGCTAACTCACCCATGCAAAATAAAGTTATCTTCAAAGGTGTAAAGACGCTAAGTATTAAATATTAATCTTATTATCATCACAAACAGATGTGGTCTCACCTTGCCACTTTTGTAATGCTGTTTTAAATGTGATGGCATCACTAGAGACAGCAGCCTATAACCTCAGACATTAACATGAGGAGGCGACGCAGTGGCGCAGTAGGTAGTGCTGTCGCCTAACAGCAAGAAGGTTGCTGGTTCAAGCCTTGGCTGGGTCATGTTCTCCCCGCGTTCGCGTATGTTTCCTCCGAGTGCTCCGGTTTTCCCCACAGTCCAAAGGCATGTGGTTCAGGTGAATTGGGTAAGCTAAAATTGTCCGTAGTGCATGTTTGTGAATGAGAGTGTATGAGTGTTTCCCAGTGATGGGTTGCAGCTAGAAGGGCATCCGCTGTGTAAAACATGTGCTGGATAAGTTGGCAATTCATTCCGCTGTGGTGACCCCAGATTAATAAAGCGACTAAGCTGAAAAGAAAATGAATGAATTAACATGAGGACAGAAAAGTGAGCTTTACCTGAACAGTTTTACTAATGTAGCTGACTTTCATTACACCTACTAATCTTCTAATTTGGGGCATTGCACCAATTTCCCCCTTTCACTTGCACCCTTTTCACTTAATTGGCATCATGTAGGATTTAAATAGCATTTCCAACAAAGGAGTGTACTTCTTAAGGTAAAGGGTGTAAAATTTACCAACACGGACTTTACTAGTTAGTGTAAAAAACACTAGAGCAATTAACCCTTAGTAGGCAATTTAATTGAAAGGCAATCCAGCCAATCATAATATCGATATTCTTTGCCCCATCCCTGCACGCCACTTTCTCCAACAAGCATACAATAACATTGGCAATTAACATGAAAAAGGTGAAAATGTGCTTGTATTGAAGTTGTATTGAGCTACCTAGAAAGGCTGGGCATATATTTACAGAAATATATATATTTTTCTGAAACCTAGAGTAGTGTAGGAAATGGATACATTTGTGTAGACGCCAGCCTCACCATCAGCTGTCAATCAGCGGTGCTGCCACTACCTGAAGGGACGACTCGAAATGCAAGAACCCATGAGGAATGAATTAATCTTTTCTGTTATTGGACCAAGACAGCCCACCAAACTTTAGTTTATGGAGATACGTGTCAACAACCAGTAAATTACCTGAGGAAATTTACAAGAGAGATTAGCTAGCTTAAGCCGCATATTCTGGAGTCCTAGATAAACAATGGATTCATCCTTACTGTCTCTTATAATTTCATAGATACATTATTGTCTCGGTCGAGATGCTCCTGTTGCAGAATTATGGGTAAGGGAATCAATTTGTAACCTTGTAATTTACTTCCATCATTATACTATCGCTTCAGTCTTACACTCACATCCCATATATTTCTCTCGTATGCATATTGAAGCTCTTATGACTGCGTTTGTCTCAAATGAGTATGTAATCTGAACATAAATTATTCACTATTTTCCTGGGGACTGTGCAAATCAATAGGGGAACAATAGGATATTATTGAAAGCTTGTTGGACAGCTAGAAGTGGGGCTCACAACAATTTCTCAAAACAATTTCTTAGGGAGAAAAATGGATAGGAGGAGAACATTTGAGAATATAAAGATCTTTTTTTCTCGTTTTATTAATTTATTCATTCATTCGTTAATTTTCTTTTTTGCTTAGTCCCTTTATTAATAAGGGGTCGCCACAGCGGCATTAACCGCGAACTTAAGCCTCATTCACTCTACGAGCGACTCGCAGGTGAGGCATTATCCAGCATATGTTTTACACAGGGGGTGCCCTTCCAGCTGCAACCCATCACTGGGAAACACCCATACGCTCTTATTCACACACATATACTATGGACAGTTAACTTACCCAATTCACCTATATTACATGTCTTTGGACTAAAGGTTTTATTCAAACCACCTGCCATCTGGTGAGTTTTTGAAACATCTCTAAACATCTTTTTAAAACATTACTACATAAAATGTAGTTTTATTCTATTATCAGAAATCTTTTACGCAATTTCAACTGCTCATTTCAACATTTTTATGTGAGAATTTAAGCAGCCATTCTAATAATGAGCAATATTTTTATTAGAATTGGTCCTTCTCACTTTTTTTCACCATAATGTAAGAGTAGGGCAACATGTGGGCCCATGATCTATGCTATTTTCACTGAGATAATTTACAGGAAATGTGTTTATCAGAATATTGTGTAAATATTGTTTTGGTTCCCCCAAAGAGTGTTTTCACAGTTGAGACTTTGTTGTTTCACATGCCTGCTTTTCAGTTCAGTGGATAATTGCTGGTAAACCAAAGTAAGGCGTTTATGTTTCTCAAGCTAATTGTTGGCAAATGTCCATACTCAAAAGTTTTCAAGTGAATCTAACATACCAATTCCCAACTGGGCTCAAATTTATGATGGGAAAGGTTGTCTTTTCATTCTTTCCCAGAAACATTATTATGAGCATCTATGGGATGTCTACAGTGACACAGCATACCAACTAGCCATCGCTTACATTTAAGTAACCTAAGCAGAAAACAAAGTGGAGATTTTCAGATTGTCTTTCAGAAATACAGTATAAAATTTCTGATGCATGTGAATATTTGCAAATTACTTAAAAGAAAGACTCTTGCTGTTTGTTCAAACTACTTGTTGAAACAACACAATTCTTAAATTTTTTTTTTGTGGACTACTTAATTGTTTTATGTTCAATTCACTTAGTGAAGTTCTACAAACTAATTTCGAGAGGGGCATGTGATATGATTGATTGCGGCTGGTCTCTTATCCATTCATTCATTCATTCATTTTCTTGTCGGCTTTGTCCCTTGCGGGGTCGCCACAGCGGAATGAACCGCCAACTTATCCAGCACGATTTTACGCAGCGGATGCCCTTCCAGCCGCAACCCATCTCTGGGAACTTCCACACACACATTCACACTCATACACTATGGACAATTTTAGCTTACCCAATTCACCTGTACTGCATGTCTTTGGACTGTGGGGGAAACCGGAGCACCCGGAGGAAACCCACGCGAACCCAGGGAGAACATGCAAACTCCACACAGAAACGCCAACTGACCCAGCCCAGCCGAGGTTCGAACCTGCGACCCAGCGACGTTCTTGCTGTGAGGCAACAGCACTACCTACTGCGCCACTGGGTTGCCCGTCTCTTATCCATAATCAGCAATAATCCAATCAGATTGATTCAAGCTTACAATCAACAGACTGAATTTGCTCTACTACCTTATCTTCGTTTTGGAAGAATCCCCCCTTTCACCCCATCTCCTCCTTTTCCTCCCTTTACCAGGGGGAGCTCTCGAGACCTACCTGATCTCAGACCCTCTTATATGCTTATTGACCAAGCTCAGGGTTCTCTCCCAGGACAGCATGCCAAATCTGCTATTAGCGTCAATCATACGTAAGTGTGAACTTTTGAAAATTTGTTAAAATGATCAAGTTAACATAATCAATGCTGGGATTCGATAGGAATTGTGTGAATACCAGCATTTTTTTTACAGTGTACACTCAAGAAATGTCTTTTGCTTTTTTCTTTAAAATGAGTTGAAACAACACAATTTCTTGAGTTTCTTTCGACAAACTTAATTGTTTTATGTACAATCCACTTAAATTTGTAAGAACTAACAAGTTAACTTAATTCTTTTATGTTGTCCCAAAACAAATCAATTTTTACAGTGTATGACAAGTTCATATTTGGATTTCACAAGCATAACATGTTGTAAAAATGGCCGTTTATATATATTTTTTTTCAACCACTGGAATTAAAAGTATGTTAAAAAAATGATATTTAATGTTCATATATGGCCACGTTAACACAAACATAAAACTACAGATAATATATTTAAACATATGTGCAGTAGTGTGAGGTAACAATTTGCAAATACTCAAATTACTGTAATTGAGTAGGTTTCCTCTGGAATTGTACGTTACTGTGTAGTTTTGAAAAAGTGTCCTTTTACTTTCACCTGAATACATTTTTAGTGCTGTATTGCTTTTACTCCACTATTTTCCTTCAACCTGCAGTCACTATTGTTTTTTCTTGTTTATGGTGATTGGCTAAAGTAGAATAATCAGTCCTGCGATTCCCGTCTAATCAAATCACACATAGAAAAATTACATCATACAGAACAATCTTTAGACAGAAGACACAAAATTGTTACACACAATGAACCAGAGACTGTTTAGATGGCATGTCACTGATGAGAAGATGATGAGCACCCACTGTACGATTACTAAAATTGCCAAATGGCCTTAAACAATAACTAAATGAAGTACAGAATGTTGTTTTCACACACGTACAAATTGCATGTAATTACATTACATTTCACAACATAATACTCACTACTCACTATTCTGGACTACTTTTTAAAGAGCTACTTTTCTCATATTTCTGAGTAATATTTACAACAGATACTTTTACTCTACTTGCACAACATTTTTCAACCCAGACTCATTCTGAAAACGTACTTCTATATACATTTCTGGAGAGCGCCAAATACATCCCAGAAGCTACATTTTTTTGCAGTTTTTGTTTTTGCGAATCCACCAGAGGCTGCTGTGTATTTTTTGAGACCTCAAATTTCTCTTGCGAGTGCCATTCGCACCTGCTGTTCTCGCATAAATCCACCAGAGGCCGCTGTCGACTGACTGAATGACTGACTGATCGATCGACTGACCTAAACCCAACCAATAGTATTTTCAAAAGCACAGATTGACCCGCCCACCCAATTCCCTAAACCTAACAAACTATTTTAGAAAGCAATCCAGAAAAAGAAAAACCCTCGCCAGATTTTTGCAACATTGTTATTTACTTGTTTATTTTATTTTATGGCCTTTCTTTTTGTCTTACCTGCTTAACTGTTGCTGGACTCAAACCCCTTCGTCGCAGTCAACTCTGCTGTGCATTTCAAATCCTCCAACGTACGCAACAAGCCACTGGACAAACTGGTGACAGCAGAAAAGCCTTCCACACGGAGGTAAGCGGTCAGCTCATAGGCGCAAAAAGGAACGGTGTCATACCGCCTGGTAGCGTCCGTTTGAAAAACAAAATGCAGCCATACGTTCCTCTGGCTACGAAATTTGTGATCTCCAGAAATGTATATAGGGCTACGTTTTCAGAATGAGCTTATGTTGAAATTTTTGGGTAAGTAATGATACTTTTACTTAAGTATGTTTTTTCAGTACTCTTTCCACCAATGCATACTGTATGTGAAAAATATATACATGTAACTGACCATTCCTTTTATATTTTAAAATATCAGTTGCACGTACATGTATGAGATATATTTTATATATGTGAAATCCAGATATGAACTTGCATGTCATTTATGTCGTTTGCATATATGTCCATACAGTATATCAGATTTATATGGCATTTGATAAGGTACTAATATTTAGATCTACCTCAAACTTAGGCCTAGATCAAAAAAGGTCCATAAAAACAATACATTCCCTACACATGAATGTTCTGGTTCAAAAGTAAACCTAACGCTGGCAATAAAATTAATATCAGATAGCCTTCTACATTGCTACAGTGCTTCCTTGAACCATAAATGAAAACACTTGCCTACGCTAGAGCAGGAAAACTTCTTGTGCATTCACCCTCCATCGTGTTAACTATACACATCTGTGATAGAATTCAAAGACTGTCAAAATCTAACAGTCCTTTTTTACAGCTCTCACAGGAATCCATCCATGCACCATCTTGAAACGATTCTCCAGGTTTAGTAAACGGCTGTTTGTGGCACTGCATACAGTCTTCACAGTATCTCAGCTGGATTTATTCCACTCAAGGGCCTGCAGTCCCCAGATCAATGCGCTGTCATTCTATTTGTGGCTCTTTCTGACTCCAGGGCCTCATATCATTGATGCCTGGACAAAATGTAGCTCCCAGCAGATCAATAGCCTGACCTGTTACTAATATCTGCCATAAATTATGGCACACGGATCATTTAATTAAGATAAATTGATCTGCACTTCGATGGAAAGTCATTGTTCAGCTTAATTAGTAAATCATGTTTTAAAGGAACGTTCCAGTGTGTTCTCTGAATTCCCACAGCACACACCAGTCCAATGTCACTATTGTTTAATGTAAATGTTCTGTCTGTAACTTTGCCATTTTCCGACCAACGCAACCCTAATTTTCCCGTTGTTTAAATACCAAATCCGTTTGCGCCACTTTGCGGACTCATGGGTGTGCCGGTCTATAAAAGAGGTGTGTTAAGCATTGTTAGAGCATTGCTATTTTGAGAAATTGAAATAGACTGCGTCATTGACCAAGTAAAAGCTGGTCTAAGTTTAGCGCAGAGTGCGTTAGTTATGCAGGTTCAAACACTTAATACACACAGGATGTACAGCAATACACAAATATCTTTACATATGAAAAAAAATTAAAGCATTAAAATGTTTAAAATATATATATTATTTACTACATAGATTTAAAAAATACTACCTAGTATATTTATTGACACATTTTTTTTTTAACTATTTTTATCATCCTTTTACACTATTTTGTGTTCACCTAATATGACAAACATCTGCGATCGATTAAGAAGTGGAAAATCGTCTCTCATTTATCCATTTCGTTTTGTGTGTGCATGACCTGTCAACACTGCCACAAACAGTCTCACGTTCTCTGCAGACTCACAAAGACGCTCCTTTTAAAATTTGTCTGATTTGTCTGATTTGTCCAAAATGTTCGGGATTTGTCTTTTGCTTTTGACTAATTGTATGCAATTTTGCATTTTACTTAAGCCTGCTTTCGCTTGGCTTTGCAGCTGACTGCGCACGCACAGTCGCGAGAGCGAGAGAAACATTCAATAATTTATTCTTGAATCTAAACGACTCTAAACGAAACTTTACTATTTACTCGGAGAGGACGAAATGACTGGTCTAAACTGGCTGCAAAATAGCCTATACAGTATGTACATCATTAGTTAATCAACGCATTTGCCTTATTTAAATAATATACACGTTTTAATCTTGTAATTATTAGAGATATTGTCTGCTTTTATTCCTTTTTCTGTCATTTATTTCTCAATGCTGTATATTTTATTAATTTGATGATGCCATCATATACAACCCAGGCTCATTCTGAAAAGTACAATACCTCTATATACATTTCTGGAGACCGCCAAATACGTCCCAGGAGCTACTTTTTTTTTTTTTTTGCAGTTTATGTTTTCGCGAATCCAACAGAGGCCGCTGTGTATGCTTTTTGAGATCTCAAATTTCTCGCATGAGTGCCATTCACGCCTGCTGTTCTCGTGTAAATTCACCAGAAGCCACTGTCGACTGACTGTTTGACTGAACTGAATGACTGACTGATCGACTGACCCACCCTCCTCCTTCTCTAAACCCAACCAATAGTATTTTAAAAAAAGCACAGATTGACTCGCCCACCCACTTCCCTAAACCCAACCGACAATTTTAAAAAGCAATCCAGAGAAAGAAAAGCCCTCGCCTGATTTTACTACGTTTTACCACATTCTCACCCTGTTAGTTACTTGTATATTTATTTTTTGGATTCTGTTTTTGTCTTACCCGCTTTCTAGAACCGGTCTTCACCGGACTCAAACCATGTTGTCGTAGTTATCTCCTATTTTCTCCGCTATCTCCGTAGTTATCTGCTATTTTCAGAATGAGCCTATGTTGATTATATAGGCTATATTACATAGGCGATTTTATATATCTAAAATGCTTTGGCATTCAAGTTTGCATTAAACTTGAAAGTTTTTTTTTTACCTGTCAGTGGGTGCACATGGCTCTTGAATAGCATAAAAGTAAGAGAAATAGTGGATTTCTTATTTTAATTTCAACAGTTTCGTTTTTTTTTACTTTAACCCATTAAACAGTTTAAAAATTAAATAATGTTTTGTTTATCACATATTGTATACTATTTATGTGATGTGGGTAAATGGTGTGTTTCAATCTGGTTACCACCTCAAGTATATTTCAAACCTGTGGGAAGCACTGCATATATAATATAATTTAAATTCTATTATTTATTATTTCCTGTCATACCAAACTGAATGCTATACTGTGTAAAGTTTCTTGCTTAATTCTTGTAGAATAAAATATTAATTCTAAAAAATATATTAATTTAAATTAATTGTAACTTTGTAATTGTGTAAATAGTTTTATCAAATCAAACATATATTATGTCAAATTACATTAATTTAAATTAAATAAATGTAATTATCTGTTTATTTTATTCAATCTAATTGATTAGATATAATACACATACTGTTAATTCAGTATTTATACTGTAAGCAATGAATGATAAAAAATGTATATTTCGGTGTCTATGGAAGAATATTTTATGTATTACTAGAAAAGCTAATTTTAGAAATTGTGGTATAATGATTGCTGCACATCCAATCCCTAAATTGTTACATCATTTATAGATCACTTAAGATAGCCAGAAAGCATATCTAATGTCCAATGTCAGGTTCATTCATGCAGTCAGAAGAACACACTTGCACATCACGTCAATGAACAGTTGCACTCAATTTAACATAATTATAGGATGCAGTGTCCACGAGTCAGCTGACCCACACAAAGGACTAAGTGTTGCATACTGGCATAGGACAGTGTTTATTGATCAGAGCCACTGATGCCTACTGAGTGGGAACAATGAGGGGGCGGTATGAGCTTCACATGGCCTGGAATAACATTTCATGGGTGGTCCAATTCACCTCTGGGCTCAATGAGATGCTTATTGGGAACATATAACAAACAAATACATCAAAATTACAAACATTCTCAATGAACAGTCCATTCTCTTTCTCTCTCACGTCTTAAAATCATCCACTGATACTGGTCAAGCAATTTAGATCAGTGATATATTTTTTATGCTTTTAAAAGGAGACTACAAACAGCAATTCAGTAAAAACAAATATTTGTTTTATAGTGTAACAGTATTTCAATTTTGAAATATTTTTTACAATTTAAAGTAACAATTTTTCAGACTGAATGTCTTTAAAGCTGAATTTTCAGAATCATTTCTTCAGACTTCAATGTAACACAATCCTTCAGAAATCATTAGAAGACTAAATCACTAGTTCTCTTGTGAAATTTGTATTTTTTTTTTAGAGAGTTTGTTATTTTGACACATTTTTAAGCCTAATAGTTTTAATAATTAATTTCTAAAAACTAATTTCTTTTGTGCAATTGAGCCTTAAATTAAGCTAACTAGGCAAGTTAGGATAATTAGGCAAATCATTGAACAACAGAGCTTTGGATAGGAGTTTTAAAAAATAATTAAAATATTGGCCTTTGATGTTTTTTATTTTATTACAGCCAAACTAGAAGAAAAAAGAAGAAGAAAAAGATGAAGAATATGAAATATGGTGAAGAAATTTCGTAGCTCTGCTACATATCACTTTGGAAACATTTAAAAATAAAATAAAACAGGCATAATGATTTTTAACTGTATTACTGTACATGTTAAAATGTTTTTTTACATATTGCAGACATTATTCTAGAAAATATATAGTACCGGTCAAAAGTTTGGAGTCAGTTTTTTTTTAAATTATTTTTATTATTATTTTTTTTTATTATTATTTATTATTTATAGAATTATTCTGTTCATCAAGGCGGCATTAATTAAATGTAAAAAAAAATGTTAAATATTTATAAAAAGTTTAAATAACTGCTTTTTTATTGTGTAGTTTCAAATAAAAGTATTACTCCAGCATTATTGCTTTTATTACTATTAACATTAATAAAAATAATAATGATGATGATGATAAAAAAAACCTAATAATAATAATTAATATTCAAGTTATTTTTTAAAGGATCGTGTGACTCTGAAGACTGAAATAAAGCTGAAAATTCATCTTTAAAATCACTGGAATAAATTATTAAATTAAAATTTGAACAGTTATTTCATAGTGCAATAACATTTCACAATTTTACAATCGGTTCTGTATTTTTGATTAAATATATTCTGCCTTCACTGTAAAAAAAAAAATCGTAAAAAAAAGGTAAATGACTGGCAGCTACGGCTGCCAAACAAAAACCATAAAATTACGGTAAAATTTCTTTTGTTGAAATAAAGTGCAAAAATAATAAATCTACAGATATTTTCATTAAAATGTTTACAGAGAAACACTGTTATTTTACAAACTTCTTCTAGATTATTATGATCAAATACGTTTAATAAAGTTACACAATAAGAGTTTTACAGAGAAACACTGTTATTTTACAAACTTTTCCTAGATTATTATGATCAAATCCATTTAATAAAGTTACACAATAAGAGTTTTAAAGAGAAACACTGTTATTTTACAGACTTCTCCTAGATTATTATGATCAAATCCATTTAATAAAGTTACACAATAAGAGTTTTACAGAGAAACACTGTTATTTTACAGACTTTTCCTAGATTATTATTATCAAATCCATTTAATAAAGTTACACAATAAGAGTTTTACAGAGAAACACTGTTATTTTACAAACTTTTCCTAGATTTTTATGATCAAATCCATTTAATAAAGTTACACAATAAGAGTTTTACAGAGAAACACTATTATTTTACAAACTTTTCCTAGATTTTTATGATCAAATCCATTTAATAAAGTTACACAATAAGAGTTTTACAGAGAAACACTGTTATTTTACAAACTTTTCCTAGATTTTTATGATCAAATCCATTTAATAAAGTTACACAATAAGAGTTTTACAGAGAAACACTATTATTTTACAAACTTTTCCTAGATTATTATGATCAAATCCATTTAATAAAGTTACACAATAAGAGTTTTACAGAGAAACACTATTATTTTACAAACTTTTCCTAGATTATTATGATCAAATCCATTTAATAAAGTTACACAATAAGAGTTTTACAGAGAAACACTATTATTTTACAAACTTTTCCTAGATTATTATGATCAAATCCATTTAATAAAGTTACACAATAAGAGTTTTACAGAGAAACACTGTTATTTTACAAACTTTTCATAGATTATTATGATCGAACACCATCAATAAAGTGACTGCACTAAAAGTTTAAGAGAAAACAATGTTATTTAAAAGAATTTTCCCTAAATCATTACGATTAAACACCTTTAATAAAATGCCAAGACATGCGCAAGGTCATAATTTAACAGTTTTATTTTGGATCAAAAAAGTCTGGAAAAAACAAGATACAAGATACAACTGGTTAAAATTCTCACAACTTTAAAATTACAGTGGTTACATTTTATTGAATAGTATTTATGTAAAACATGTTGAGGTTTAAGTTATATGGAATGACTCAGTTCCAAATCTTAAATGAAACTGTAACGTGAATGGGACACTGACAAAGGAGTGCGGATCCAAATTCAAGTTTATTACACAGAGATGGTCACGCAAGCAACAGTCAACAGAGGAGCAAACAGATGTATGCAGGGAATCCAGAGTCATGGTCAAATAACAGGCAAATGGTCAGTCCCAGCAGCTACAACAACATAAACAATTAACAAGAAAAGCAAGAGAAACGTGTCATAATGTTCACAGTAACAGTATAACAAGCCTTAGCAATTAGTGCGTGCGTCTGTGCTGCTTTTAAAGTCCATGTAATCAGTTCATAACGATCCTCCGACTGTGTGTGTGTGCCCAATCAGTGGAATCTGGAACAGGTGCCTGTGAGCATTGCATGACTGGATCTGTAGTCCATATAATAGCGGATTTGTAGTTCTATGGTGATCTGCGTGTTTACCAGCGATCTACAAGGATTAAATTGCTGATGATTGTGACAGGAACATTTATACTACTACAGTAAACAGCACAACAGTTTCATGAAATTCTCAGACTATAGGATTATGATAAACTTAAGATATACTGAAAACGTATACAACTACTTGATTTTCACTGTTTCACACCCACTATTTGCACACACACACACACACAGTCGGAGGATCGTTATGAACTGACCTTGCGCATGTCTTGGCATTTTATTAAAGGTGTTTAATCGTAATGATTTAGGGAAAATTCTTTTAAATAACATTGTTTTCTCTTAAACTTTTAGTGCAGTCACTTTATTGATGGTGTTCGATCATAATAATCTATGAAAAGTTTGTAAAATAATAGTGTTTCTCTGTAAAACTCTTATTGTGTAACTTTATTAAATGGATTTGATCATAATAATCTAGGAAAAGTTTGTAAAATAACAGTGTTTCTCTGTAAAACTCTTATTGTGTAACTTTATTAAACGTATTTGATCATAATAATCTAGGAGAAGTCTGTAAAATAACAGTGGTTCTTTGTAAAACTTTTGTTGTGTAACTTGATTAAACGGATTTGATCGTAATAATCTAGGAAAAGTTTGTAAAATAACAGTGTTTCTCTGTAAAACTCTTATTTTGTAACTTTATTAAACGTATTTGATCATAATAATCTAGGAGAAGTTTGTAAAATAACAGTGTTTCTCTGTAAACATTTTAATGAAAATATCTGTAGATTTATTATTTTTGCACTTTATTTCAACAAAAGAAATTTTACCGTAATTTTATGGTTTTTGTTTGGCAGCCGTAGCTGCCAGTCATTTACCTTTTTTTTACGATTTTTTTTTTTTACAATTACAATTTATTACTTTAATTTTACGTAATTTTAAATGTACTTCAAAAAAACAGGAAAAAACTGTGTGTAAATAATACGGCAATTTAATTGTATAAAACAGACAAATTGCTGTAATTTGTCATTAATTGTATAATACATAAAATAACAGTCAAGCTGTTAATTTACAGATATTGTTTGTAATATTTACGGACTTTTGAATATAATTTAAAATAACAGAAAAAATACTGTATAAATAATAGTGTATTTTCCCTGTATAAAAAACATAAATGTCAGTAATTTGTCTTTAATGATAAAGTACCTAAAATGAAAGTCAAACTGTTAATTTAGAGAGATTGTTTGTCATTTTACTAAGTTTTGAATATAATTTGAAATGACAAAAAATTACTGTAAAAAATTTAGAGATATTTTCTGTAAAATTAGGGGTTTTTTTTACAGTGTTGGTGAGCAGGAGAAGCTTATTTTAAAACATTAAAAAATCCTACTGACCCCAAACTTTAGACCGGTAGTTCATTCATTCATTTTCCTTGGGCTTAATCCCTTTATTCATACACTCTTGCAGCTGCAACCCAGTACTGGAGAACACCCATACACAATCATTCACACACATACTCTACGGACAATTTCGTTTATTCAATTCACTTATAGTGCATGTTTTTGGACTGTGGGGGAAACTGGAGCACCCGGAGGAAACCCACACCAACACAAGAAGAACATTCAAACTCCACACCGAAATGCCAACTGACCCAGCTGGAGCTCGAACCAGCGACCTTCTTGCTGCGAGGTGACACTGCTAACCACTGAGCCACCGTGTCGCCCTTGACCAGTGTATTTCTTTAAATTACTGCAGAATTTTTCACACATAATGATTCTAATGACTAATCTGCTGCTTGTATCTAATTGAGTTGTAGGGTACCATTACTGTATTGATAGAATGATATGTAGAGCACTATGCATCCCTCAAGTTGGGATCTGCAGTAAAAGCCTGGAAACCGATTGCACATCACACTTTGATTGTGAAAAAAGTAACTGCAATGTGACAGCAGAAAGTACAGGACTTGTGCAGCTCTGAACTGATTATTTTAGCAGATTTATAACACACTTTTTATCGGCGCGTGCGGCGATTCATTGATATAAAAAGCTTCATTGTTAATCTATCAAGGCTTTCTGTTATTTTAGCTCATGCACTAATCCTTAAAGGGATAGTTCACCCACAAATGAAACTTATGCCATCATTTACTCACCCTTCACTTTTTAAAACTGATATTTGACTTTCTTATATAATAACTGATTTCCACAGTATTTGTACTGAAGTCGATGTTTACAGGTTTTCAGCTTTCTTTAAAATATCTTCTTTTGTGTTCAATAGATGACAGAAACTCATAAAGGTTTGAAACCACTTGATGGTATTTTGGGTGAACTATCCCTTTACTGATTGATTGTAGCTGCTCCAAATCCCATGTGGCACATTTTGAAGATCCAAGATTAAATACAGGTTTACAACATAGTGAGCAATTAGTAGTTAGAGCAAATAGATTCTCTGAAGGATTTATTTGGATCAACTGGCCATCTAAACAGAGCCAGTATTTTGTTGAATGGGTGCCTGTCACTCTGTTCTAGAACCAGAACTGTCTGACCACCTCCATGTTCACTGCAACCAAAATTCAATGCATATTTAAAATAAAACATATGCTAAATTGGGGTTTACAGCAGTATTAAGTTGCCTTTTTATATAGTATATCTTATGGAGGCAGAAACTCAAAAGAACAATGAAACAATAATAAGCACCTAGAAGGGATTTGACAGTCATTGTGTGATTTGTTCTTGATTTGACTTTAATGAATGTTATGTGATTATATAGTTTGTACTTGATGTACTTGTCAGTGCTTGATGAATGGTTTTAAGGTAAAATAATATGATGTTATTACAATCTGTGCAGGGAAATCAGAAGGCTCCACATGCAGCTGGATTTAACACGTGGCATTTGTGCTAAGTACATGATAAATAAGAATGATATTTTACATATGAAAATTTAGATATGTTGTAAAAAAAGTAAAAGTTCTTGCTTAAAATAAGGCAATAATGTATCCATGTATAAATGTAAGTAAAGGTTTATTTACTGTATGTAGCATGCATTTATATAGCATACGTTAATTTATTCATTCATTCATTTTCTTGTCGGCTTAGTCCCTTTACTAATCCGGGGTCACCACAGCAGAATGAACCGCCAACTTATCCAGCACGATTTTACGCAGCGGATGCCCTTTCAGCCGCAACCCATCTCTGGGAACATCCACACACTCATTCACACACATACACTACGGACAATTTAGCCTACCCAATTCACTGTACCGCATGTCTTTGGACTGTGGGGGAAACCGGAGCACCCAGAGGAAACCCACGCGAATGCAGGGAGAACATGCAAACTCCACACAGAAACGCCAACTGACCCAGCCCAGCCGAGGTTTGAACCTGCGACCCAGCGACGTTCTTGCTGTGAGGCGACAGCACTACCTACTGCGCCACTGCATCGCCCCACGTTAATTTATGTATTATATAAAAAAAAGTTCATATGCAAAAGCTTCTATGTGACATTTTTCTCTTCTAAAATGTACATTTTTCTCAGGCTCTTGTGTGAAAGTTTAGCAATGTCACTTTTATGGAGATGAATTGGTTCTTTTCGTTGCCTTTAATGTGAAATAACTGAACACAAACGTAGGAGGCTTTTAATTTTAGAAAAAAAATATGACAATATATTTATATTTGTATATAATTTATATAACCAATAACCAAAGGGGAGTCGGGTGACAATAGATTGAGGATCCACAAGCAGCTTCATTTAGAAACGTCAGACAGGCAATGGTCAATCAGAGGAGCAAACGGGTACATACAGGGTAATCCAGAAGCATAGTTGAGGTCACAGGTAGGGATAGCTGACGTGAAACTGACATTTCGACACAGTGTCAAGATCCATTGTCCACAACTCTAGTGTTTCGAAACACTGCACCGAAGCATGATCCGAAACACCCAGGTCACATGACTAAAGTGTTTCGAAAACCAGGTCATGTGACTAAAGCGGTTCAAAGCATCGGTCATTTCAGAAGTGTTTTAAGACCTGGCGAATCTGTGTTTGACTGTCAGGGTCGGAAACAAACCTCTCTCATGTAGCCTAGTGGACCGTGCATGTGCATAGAAAAACTTTGCTGCAATTGTCCTGAGTTTGATTCCCAACTTGTACAAATATTCTGAAAAATACGACTTGATGTATTTTAATAATGTTACTTTTTAATGACCTAAACAACATATTTCATATTTTTTGTTTATTCAGATGTCAGACCAATGTTAAAACAAAAAAACGTTACAAGAACAGATAATTTAAAAACTAACATCTATAGCTGCATCAGCATGGATTCGAACCCATCATCTCGGAATGCTAGTCTGGAACTCTCACCACTTCACTAAATCACTTGAAACCCCAACTCCACAACGTGGGGTTTAATACTTCAATGTGCATAAGTGTTTCTTTGCTGAAGCTGTTCCAGAGTAATTCATAAAAATGGCCACAAGGTGTCACTGTAGAGACAGATTTTGTAAAGTTTCGAAGCTTCGACACATTTGCTTCGACTGTTTAAGTCTTTCATGAAGCCTTGCTCTGTCCACCACTAGCCACAGGCAATAAGGTCGATAAAGGCGGCAAACAACAAAAACAAGGCAAAGGAAACCTGGAAAGACTAGATACAGAAAACGCTTCGTAATGTTACAGGGATTAACCAACAAGACTTAGCAAAGTGTGTGGGAATGTGCATTGTCTATGTAGTCTGTGTAATCAGTCTTTGATCAGCTTCCAGCTGTGTGTGTGTGTGTGTGTATAATCATCGGTGATCCGAAAACAGGTGTGTGTGAAGTGCACGACGGGATATGTAGTTTATAAAGTAAAGGAATTGAAGTCTGGGTGATGGTGCATGTTTACCAGCAATCTGGAAGCCTGGATTGCTGGTGATGGTGACAAATATTGTATAAAATATTCCAGTTTCCAAAGTTAGATGTGTTTATACAGTACACTACCTGACAATAGTCTTGTCACCTATCCAGGATTTAGGAACAACAAATAATAACTTGACTTCTAGTTGACTATTTGGTATCAGAAGTGGCTTATATGAAAGGCAAAGGTCACTAGATGCTTATTTTACCGAAATAAAATATGATCATGCCTTGATTTTTAATTATTTAATTAGGACAGTAAGGTCGGACTTGGATTAGACAAAAGTCTTTTTTTATTTTACAGAAATAATGTACAGTATAGAACAAGTCATGGTGCAGTGGAAAAAGAATTAATATTGTGTATGGCTTCCATGAGCTTGGAGGACTGCATCCAGACATCTTTGCAATGACTCAAATAACTTATTAAAGTCTTGTAGGACTCCCAGAGTTCATCAAAATTCTTTGCATTCCTGGAGCACTTTGACCCCCTTTGCTTTCAGGAACTTTGATGTGGAGCTGAAGTGTGAGAAGTGTGCTATGCTGCTGAAGAATTTGCTCTCTCCTGTGGTTTGTAATACAATGGGCAGCACAAATGTCTTGATACCTCAGGCTGTTGAGGTTGACATCTACTCTGCAGATCTCTTGCACGCCCCCATACTGAATGTAACCCCAAACCATGATTTTTCCTTCACCAAACTTGACTGATCACTGTGAGAATCTAGAGTCCATGCGGGTTCCAATAGGTCTTCTGTAGTATTTGTGATGATTGGGATGCAGTTCAGCGGATGTTTCACTGGAATAATTGACCTTCTGCCACTTTTCCAAATGATCAACTAGAAGTCAAGTTATTATTTGTTGCTCTTGGAACTGGGGTCGACAACAAAACTTTTGTCAGGCAGCGTATTACACAGACTGTTTTTTTTTTTTTTTACAGTAACTCAATTTTAGCTTTATATATATATATATATATATATATATATATATATATATATATATATATATATATATTAGGGGTGTAACGGTTCACAAAAATCACGGTTCGGTTCGATACGACACAGTGGTGTCACGGTTCGGTATGTTTTCGATACAGCAAAAAAAAAAAAAAAGAAAAAAAAAAAGAAAAAAGCCAGAGGATTTCTCTGATTGAAATCTTTTTATTGTATGAAAACTAACATCATAAAAGCATGATCTCTCTTCTTTTCTTTTTTTTACTTTGAACTAGGGATGTCAGTTTCTACAAAATCCAGTGATCAATGATCATTTAAATTAACGACCAATTAATCTATTAATCGCTCATTCTTATAAACGATCCGTTTAAATCTAGGCTACCAGCCTGTGTTGAGGCTACTGAAGAATACGCTGAATATGCAATGCATTATGATTCTTGCTTAATCGTCACAACGAAAAAATCCCAAACTAGGCTACAGGCTGAGTAGCCACGTCAGAGGTGAATGCGGCACACGCTTCTGTTAAAGCTTCCGTGAAGAACGAAAGCGAAAGCAACTACTAAACACTGTTATGCCATAAAATTATTTCATTTTTAACAATCAATTAAATTACACAGCGGTTTTATATCAAAAGTTGATATTAATATAAAATATACTACATTTTGATGGTAAAATAATGATTTAAAGGACGGCTGTTATTTCTTTCAGCTTTCAAACATTAAATAACTAATGCATCAAGTGAAATAAAAACGAATATGAAACAACACATAGCAGGATTTAAAGCATATAAAGGACTATTATATTTAGCAAAATGCTGCACTTTTTATCTTTGTATTTTATTTATCATTTTATTTTTGTTATTTTTAATATTTTTTTTGTCTTCATAATTAAAGCTAATCGACAAATTCCTGCTTGACATTTTAGAAAATATTTTGCGTAGCTACCCAGTATATATTAAAGATCACTAGAACAAAAAAACAAACACAAAAACATGTTACATGGCCCCATAAATGTCCAACTTATATTTAACTGAATCGTATAAATGATGAAAATTGCTCCTTTTATTTTTATAAAACATTTTTTTTTTTTTTTTTTGAGTAAAAACAATATCGACATTTAAGAATCATTTTATTAATTCACTCATTCCTTTGACTTGTTTATTGGCGCATATATAGGCTAAAATTTAAATCAAACAACAGTAAATTGGACCTCTACAATGCCACTAAGCTTTCAAACAAAAGTCCAAAAAATTAAAGAAAGCTTGGACTTTATCCGGTGACGGCCGACACTGAGCTCAGTAAAATGTTTTTGATAAGTTATTAATAATCTGTTCAATAATTCGTTAAAGCCAAAATGAATGGTAATTTAATATAGGCTATTTAAAATATATATATATAATAAATATAGGCCTAACATATTTTTAAATAAAATAAAATAGGCTATTTTCTGAAAAATGCGCCTGTCTCTGTTAATTATTCCATCGAATTAATTTGATCGCAACACCTGTTATTCCAGAACAGAACATTTGAGCTGGTTTCAGTTCTTTTCATTTTCTTTTTTCTGTAGTTTCATTTTTACAAATAATTTTATTTCATTTGTTTGTTAATTAAATGTTGTTATTTAGCCTATTTTTTATACAACAAAGTTGCAAATTAATTTGCTACAAGATGTGGCTGTGTAGTGCGCTTATCCAGAGCGCGTGAACTGCTGCTGCAGAGAGAAAGAGCGCAATTAAAATAATTAAATTTTCGCATGCTGATTTAAGTGAAATTGCGAATACATGGCTAATCGCATTGCAATTTTAAAAATTATTGTATTTTTTCGTTTAGGAGGGAAAGTCGATTTCAATTCATGCTAAAGACACGTGGTGCTGAAGTCTGTAAGTGCCGGTCATGTTGATGTGAACAGCTGAAGCTGTCAAATTATTTTTAGTTTATTTATTATTAATGATGATGATTAAAAATAATAATGCTGTTCATTTTATTCAATAATGTAATTAAAACATGTAATATATCTACATTAATGCGAAACAAGCTAAATATCGTCTTTAAAGTCGTCATAGGTCTCAGCTCTCTGCAATATTTTTGCCTATATCCTCCTCAATACACGATATTGCAGGACAGGCTTAAAACAAAATTCGCAGCACTGAACATGTTCCCAGACTGAAATGATTGATGATGAGAAAACTCAGAAACCTGTGAAAACGGAGATGTTCACCGCATATAGCCGTGACGAGCGATTTTTTTAAATGAAAGCATAGTTGTGCCAGTCTGTCAAGATTGCTTGAAACACCTTAATATTTTAGAGTAAATAGTTAAAGTTTGCATCACCAATAATTGATCTTACCCACGCGTGACCCACGTATACTTAAATATCATGCAACCTATTTTTTGATTACCTGACTCGCGGATTAACGGCAGCACATGTGGATACAACCGAGATCTGCTTGATTTGACCGTCACCTGCCATTTCAGTGGATCTGAAAGCAGGAATAAGCAAAGTGCTCCCAAACGCCAGACCCGCTGTTGGTTATAGGAGGATTACATTAATGTTAGCTACTAGCCATTTTGCTAGCTGTATAGTGCAGTCAGTCCGCGGCGCGTTTCCACCCTTTCGCTTTCGTCCGGAACAAACCCTGCATCATCTCAGCGCCCCTCGGTCTTCGCTTTTGTCCGGGACAAACCCCGCATCATCTCAACACCCAGCTCCGCCGGCTTTTTCGGATTGAAAGCGGCATAACTTTCGGTTTGAGCGCCAGTTGAGCTTACTCTGACCCTGAGTGCAGTGTGTGCCTGACTGGAGGTGGGCGGGGAAGGCAGATGTTGCCTGTCACATCATGGGATGCCTTGTTGAGCATTGTTGCGCTGAAAACATTATATTTGTCTGAATCGTTCGATTCATATGCGTACCGAACCGAAAGCCTCGTACCGAACGGTTCGATACGAATACGCGTATCGTTACACCCTTAATATATATATATATATATATATATATATATATATATATATATATATATATATATATATATATATATATATAACCTATATTTTAAAATATAAAGTTATTTATTTATTTGCCTTTTGTATAAAATATTTTAGAAAGCGCAATCTGATACAGACATGTATCTTGTCTTTGATCGACATATTTATAATTAAGCTAAAATTAAGAAATGATAGCCAGAAGAGGGGGGAGAAGGGGTAATAAAAGAGAGATGAAAGATAAAAACAATGATACTAAATAACAGAAACTAAAGAAACTAATTAAAGAACAAATTAATTCATTAAAGTAAAATAAAATACAGATAAGATACCTTTGATGAGAGAAACAGCTACCAATAAGCGTACCGTTTTATAATGCGCTACTGTAACAATATTAAGAACAAAAACTGACCAGGATCTGCCGAATGAAGCCTGATGACACAGTCTTATACAGTAAATATATATATATATATATATATATATATATATATATATATATATATATATATATATATATATATATATATATATATATATATTTTTTTTTTTTAACAAGGTTAGAGACAAGAGAAATACAATATATAGCTATGAACAAGAATAAAGAGACATCCCGTGAATGAGCCTGTACAGGGCTGCTGCTTTTGGGTTTTTCATGCAATAATATTACAAAAGGCCAGACCAGACGTCTCTATCATCAGAGTATCATCAGAGACACACCGCAGAGAGTCTGTGATCCTGCTTCTGCAGGGCCCAGATATGAACACTTCCTTGGGGCACAGTGATGAATCATCTACAAATGATTCACCTCCCCAAATACCACTGCAAATTGCCTGAGGAGGAACCTGTAGATGCCCTATTCACTTCAGGATAATACCATTGTCTGTGAACAGCAGGGGAACGCGACTGAGCAGCAAACTCTTCAGGAGAGAAGTTTGACACCCTGTTGTTTCCCCAACATCCACCCTATCCATTAAAGGCCATTGTGGACACGAATTGTCGCTGAATACCTGCGCTGATGCCTGAGTTGCAAGTCTGCCCAGAATGTTTTTCTTAGAATTCAGATGTAGTTGTCATAGAGACCAGCCAAACCGTCATTGCCCAAAAAAGTGGCATATGACGCAGCTAGAAGCAATTTTGCCGTGTTTACCCTTTCCTCGTAGAGCCAAGGACGATATGACACATTAAAGTGATGGCTCACCATTTAGAGAAAAAGAAACAAATAAACAATAGACTATGTGGCATAACTGCAGATTCAAAGCCCCCCTGGGAGACTAAGGCACAGAATAAACTCCTTTAAATGATTTTATCCTTCTATTTCTGACATGCTGGGTTTGAAATATTTTAAGTAATGATCATATCACTGCTTTGTCATGCTGAATAGATTTCTTGTTGTTGGTCAGGAGTGTAAATCTTTCAGTACATTTTTGAAACCTCCAAAATACCTCAGATTCACTGCTGTTTGCAGCTGAGATAAACATTAATTCATTCATTTTCCTTCAGCTTAGTCTCTAAACACTAAAGCGAAACACACAAACAAATTGATGGAATGTTGACAAAATTTCTTTGGAAAAACAATATATTAAAAAATCAGCAATGCTAAATTCATATGATAAAGGCGGTCTAAATTTTATTGATTTTAATTCTCTAAATGGAAATTTTAAAGACAATTTCTTCTAAATACTTAATTTCAAGAGTTCGCCCTTGCTGATGATTGGTTATATTGCGTATTTGGCATGCTGTCCCAGGAGAGAGCCCTGAGCTCGTGAGATCCTCGAGCCCGGGGCTCCCTCCTGTTGCAGGGCGAGAGGGGAGTCTGAGCTCAGGTAGGTCTCGAGAACTCCCCCTGCTTGATAATGGTAAATGTAGATTGTAAAGAGCTATGGAGAGTGTATATGAATTCGAGCTTGTCTATGATGTCGATTTAGTTTTGTTAATTTACTTATGTTACATGTTTTTGGTCTGTGGGAGGAAACCGGAGAGCCCGGGGAAAACCCACGCAAACACGGGGAGAACATGCAAACTCCACACAGAAATGCCGACTTGGCTAGGTAAGATCTGAGCCAGTGACATTCTTGCTGTGAGGCAATGATGCTAACCAATGAGCCTCCGTGCTGCCCTGACAAGGAAAGAGGAGGAGTAGGGGTGGAAGGGGGGGATTCTTCAAGACGAAGATGGCTAAGGTAAGATACTCTGGTTATTTATAGTGATAAGGAATCTTCCGATTGGTGGATCGTGCATTAGCTAACGAGGATCAGCTGCTATCAATCATAAGCGCGTGCTCCTCTCGAAATTAGTTTATAAATAAACTTCACTTATCTGGAATATTATTCTTTCGACGCTACAGAGCTGCGTACCAAAACAGCCCAACACAGAAACAGATTCTTCCCTCAGGCAATCCATCTCAAGAACACTTGATGATAATAATTGTGAAACCAGCATCACTACTTGCTATACACTTTTTATACAACTATACACTTATTTAACAACACATTTTACATGCCAATTTGCACATAACAGCTGCACATATAATGTTGTATATAGTAATATACCTGTACATACACTTGTCAAGTTGTATATTTGCATTCATTACTTTTTAAAATATATTTATTATCTGTTTTTTTAGTCCTGTCTCTGTAATTCTGTTGCTTACAACATGGAGGCTTATTTATAAACACAACTTCTCCCTACATAGTTTTCATATTTGGAATAATGTGAATATCTTGTATATGAATAAGTCATTATTCTTCCACAACTGGTTTAACAACGGACTAATATTAGTTAATCAATTATTTGATAATGTAGGAACATTATTTACATTTAGAGAATTTAGCACAACATAAAAAATTCCTATTACATTACAAGAATTTGCGATACTAACAGGGGCAATACCTGCTGGTATACATATGCTGTACAAAAGTAGTGTACATCAGCACTTTCTGTTTGTCCTCCTAGACCTCAACAGACCTCAGTCGGTTTTATCAACGCAATCTCATGGCAATTCGTAACTTTTTGAATTAGTGGCTAATTCGTATGAATACGTACGATCTAATTCGTACAATTTAGTACGATTTGCTCACCACCCAATGACGGTTGGGGTTAGGGATGGGGTTAGGTGCCACGCCTCCTTTTTAAAATCGTACATTTTCGTACGACTCAACTCGTACGAATTCGTACGAATTAGCCACAAAACTCACAAAACGTAAAATACTTACATTTCCTCGTGAGATCAGGCTGGTTTTATCTGTTTCTCTGATTAAAGCCTAATAATCACAAAATTAGATCTTTAATCTTAAAAGAAAATACGTCTATACCATATGTTGTTTTTTACTGGAACAATACTTTTAATAATGTAAACTGGACTATTGTCATTACCTCAAAAATTTTATATTACAAATAAGGCTAAAAAAAATCACTTAAATTACTTCATAGAGTTTATCCTACAAAAATATTTCTACAAAAATTAAAAATTGATATTGAGTTAGATTGCTGTTTTTGTGAAAGTTTTAATGAAACTATTTCACATTTATTTTGGTCTTGTCAATATACTTGACTTTTTTGGATTAATGTTAAAGCTTTTATTGCTCATAATATTTTAAAATCCTTTTCCTTATATTATAAACATGTTATTTGGGTTATTATGTTAAGGATCGCTCTTTAAAAGATGCTGGTTTTCTTATAAACTTTATGTTATTATTATGTAAATTTCACATACATAAATCCAAGTTTGCCAAAAGCAAACCTCTCTTCATGGTGCTAGAAAAAGAGATTCCAATGTATATAAAAATGATTTCTATAAGTCTAGAAATAGAAAAGCAATTAAAATTTTTTTATATATGCTCCTTCTCTAACATTTTTACATAAAAATGTTTGTATATATGCATTTTCTGTAGTAAAAGTGCATTTAATAACTCTTGTTAACTTAAATTGGAAAAATGTGTGTAATATATTTATATGTAATTTGATAATTATGTACCCTCTTTTTATTTTTATTTAATTTCTTTTTTTTCTCATTTAATCCATTCTTGTTTAGAAATGTAAAGTGATTTTGTTGTATAAGAAAACTGTACATGCTGGTTCTTATTAATAAAAAACCCACTAAAGCCGATATTAATTTTTACAGTTGGACAGATTATTAATTAACTCTTTTTACACAATTTGACCTAATTCTTAATCCTTTATTATGCAACACTTCCAGTAATTTTCAGACACATGCACTACCTAATATGAAGTGACCCCCAGTCACAGCTGGAAATGTGAAGAAATGGGAAAGAAACCTCCTTTATGAGTTATCACGTTATTTTTATAACGTGATTCATCAGTATGACACAAATAGAGTGCTGTTTTTATCAGCATAAAGATCAGCATGAGCATAAATGCGACTGTTTCATAACAGTTGAATAAATGAAGAGTCATATACTGTATAATATGACATTTTAGAGACTACATTGTCAGTGTGGATGTTTTCGCCCTATTTTGCTAGTGAAAATAGCTGTACTGTAGCTTTTATCCAAGTCATTAAGGGTGTATTCACACCAGGAAACTTTTCACTTGCTTTGGTCTGGACCAAACATGATGTTGATTTTTTTAAATTGGGTGCGAGTCGCTTTCACATTGCCCTTTTTGCAAGCCAACCAGATATTGTAAACACACATGTTTGCTAAAAGCCCCTTTTCACACAATAATATCAGGAAATATCTGTAAAATTTACCACTGAGTTAAAAATATGCTGTTCACACAGGCGGTAACATGACATCCTGAAAAGCGCCATTCACACATCTATTCCAAAATACATACTGGTAAATTCTGACATCATTAATCATAAATGACCTTTACAAATACAGCTGCGCTTGTATTTGTAGACATCATGTTATTATTTTTGCTGATGGTTTCACTTTTATGTTAAACTTTAGCATTCAGCAGCTGCTTTTGTACCAGATTTTTGTCTGTACTTTGTGCTGCAGCTTGTGAGACTCTCATTGGAATGAAAGACTACTGGGGTTGTATTGATGCAGAGCTTCCAAGTAAACTCACAGCAGTTTATCATAAGCACTGGATCAATCATTTTTCATGTCTGGCATTAAAAAGGATACAAACGCTTTTATTTTCATAAATAGTGCATGGGAAAACATCATCTGTGTCAGAATTTTCTGATTGGTTCGTAGTAGACATCTCTCGTCATCACATTCTGAACTGCTACATGCATTCACACAAAGCCGAATTCCGATAAATTACTGGTAATGTTACAGCTTCTCATCGCAGAATCTTTTCTTTTTTGAAAGGGCTTGTTCACGTGTGATCCCTTTATGGTAATTTATAGATAATTTGTCAGAAAGGTAAAGTATACTTTAAGTATACAAATATGTTTGCTGGTATTCATTTATAACTTCTGTAAAATTGCATATCGTTTTTACATGTATAGCTTACCCTATCAAGTCAAGTATGCATAATTATACTTTTAAGTATATCTTGATAAAATTAGTACAAGTATAGGCTTAGATATAAGTCAAGCCTACTTATGTGCTATTTAAGTACATACAAATGTGTGATACTTATGTGTGATTTAAGTACATACAAATATTTTTGCTGCTTGTTCAGACTACTTATTTAAGCATTATGTACTGTTGGGGATGTTTTCATCCACTCGAGTAATTTTGTGTCTTAATTTGGACATTACTTTGTCTGTGTTTCAGCTAGTGGAATGATTTTTGGTGACAAATCTTATTTTGACACATATTTTGAGAAAATGCTTTGAGTTTTTTCAATTAAAAACTCAACAATATTTATTACCCTTTTTGTTATGTCCGGTATGAAAATATCCACTAAATTAAAATGCTGTAAAAATGCATCAGATACTTTTATTTATTACATAGATCCGATACATATATATATATATATATATATATATATATATATATATATATATATATATATATATATATATATATATATATATATATATATATATATATATATTTTTTTTTTTTTTTTTTTTTTTTTTTTTTTTTGCATAAATCTGTTAATCAACCTCAGTCCTAATCAAAACTACTGAATTGGTTGAAAATTACAGGATTTTAACTCTTTAATTGTAGAGTTCATAAATGTCACTGATTTGGTGAAAACAAAATACTAATTTACGTATTTTCAATATAAAAAGTAATTGTGGACTGGATTTTTTTTTTACCTTTTAACAAAGTCTTGGACATGTGAAACAGAATTACCTTTGATGCATTGTTTTTGGTTGATATAAATTTTTTCTCCCTAATTTATTGTTGGTGGCTGTCTTTACCCCATTGACTTCCATTATAACCACATTTTTTTTGATTACAAAAACATGACAACATATAATCATGATTTTTTGATTGTTGGTGGTTTTTCCTGTTGGGAAGAGGTAAAATGTGTAATTTTTAATGTTGATCATCTGTTGTCACCATTAACCCTTTAGAGAAGCCTGTGCAAAAAAAAAGCTCAGTTTCTGAATTTTATATGGAGTATAACAGCAAATTAAAGTGTGTGTATTTGTGTCTGTGAGAGTGTCCTCTACACACTTACCTTGATGTGTCTGAGAAAATCAAAATATGCATCTCTGCTCTCAGAACTACACGGAGTAAACAAAAACAAAGACTGTGTATTTATGCACCATCAAATGTGTTGCAATGGAAGTCAATGGGGCAAAAACAAACACCAACAGTAAATTAGGGAGAAAACATGAAAATCTAACAATGCATCAAAGCCAATATTGTTACTAATCGCTCAGTTGTCCAAGACTGTGATAAAAGGTAAAAAAAAATTATAATAATAATCCAGTCCACGATTACGTTTTATATTTAAAGTGATTTTATGTTTTTTTTTCACCAAATCAGTCACGTAATTTGTGAACTTAGCACAAAAGTTTAAACATTTTTGATCAGGACTGCGGTCGATTAACAGATTTATGATATTTTTTAAAAAAAATATTTATCTGATGCATTTTTACAGTAGTTCAATTGTATAATAGTGGATGTTTTCATCCCGAACATAACAAAAGGTAAAACAAGGTGCACAAGGGTTAAAATGAGCTAAAACAACATAATTCTTGACGTTTTTTGGGGACAACTTATTTGTTTTATGTTCAATCAACTTAAAATTGTACAAACATGAAGGGTTAAACTCCAGCATTTTATACAGTGTATATTTCAAAGAAGTACATTCATGTAAAGTAGTTTACAAGCATACTGACGTTCAGCAATGGTCTGAAATTGTCGATCATCAGCTTGGTGTTTTTAGACCCTTAGTTGCAGTTCAAATACTGATGTATTAACATGCATTCTTGTACCATGTGCGCAAATAGAAGGATCATGCTAAATTAAAATTCCGTCACGTCCTGAGTTTGATTGCACCCCTGGTACATGGACTTCCCAGAAATGCATCTGTGATTGCAACACTGTCAAATATAATCATCTCGGAGATTATCAAGAGAGCCATTCCTTGGACAGCACATTCTGTGTGTCATCAGATGGAGAACATCATGGCCCCGATGTCCTAAACCCTAAAGAGCAAGCCCAGAAGTTACAGTCCTAATAGAGAGCCACTTCACCCAGGAACCAGCCTCAGAAGAGAGCCAGTAATGAGACTACTTGGAGCGACTGCTAATGAGCACTGTGGACTTTCCATTTGAGCTTTAACTAGACGTATAATAGGCCTCGCCAGCCAATTCACATAAAGGGCTAGAGGTTAAAGCTTGTGATATACTGGCAACAGCTCCAGCAATTCACTAGATAACTCAAAAGGTGACATGTCATTTCACAAGGAGGGAATTGCATCACAACAGGAACAGATTCTCCCGCATTTAGTGAATATAACGGAATGACAGTCTATTTGTTCCTGAAGTGAATGAAGTAAACTTTGGTCAGCGCCTATAAATCAGAGTGAACTTTTGGGAAAAGTGGAACAAACTTTTTAGTTTTGTTTTATAGAGACATGGAGAAGCACAAACTAGTATTAGTGCAGTTACACTTCAAAATACATAAAAGAAAAGTTTGTTCATTTAAAATCTAATTTAGAAACATAAATAACATTTGATTAGTAATCACTGGCATGTTGATACAGATAACACATTGCTGCAAGTGTGATCTCTATTTACACACTGTAAAAAAAATATCTGTTAATTAAGTTTCTGTATTTAGGGATTCACGTGTGTTTTCTGTTTATTTACAGTTGTGAATTGCATTTTGGGATTTTGATCTCTGCTCTGTCAACTTTTAATGTTGGAAATTCAACTCAACAGTTTAACTGAGTGACTTTTATTGACATTTTAATAGTTTGAAATAATATAATATATAAGAAATAATATATAGTTAAACCAGGTCTTAATGATGCCGATGAATGAACTAATAAAACTAATTATAGATTCTTATACAAAAAATAATTGTAAAATAATTTCTTCTTTCTACTAAGCCCTTAGGGAAAATGGAAAAGATTCCACAAACTACAGTACATTAGGCAGAAATGGGAAAGAGAATTAGCGGAAGAAATTTCAAGAGTTCACACTTAGCTGATGATTATAAAGCTTGTTTGGCATGCTGTCCCGGGAGAGAGCCCTGAGTTCATAAGATCGAGAGGGGAGATTTGAGCTCAGGTACATCTCGAGAACTCCCCTGCTGTAGTAGGTAATGAAGAGATAGTGATTGCTCTTAAGAGATAACTATTTACTAGGAGCATGTCTATGGTGCCGATTTGGATTAGTCAGTTAACTTAAGTTGCATGTTTTTGGACAGTGGGAGGAAACCGGGGAACCCGGGGGAAACCCACGTGAGCACGGGGAGAACGTGTAAACTCCGCACAGATACGTCAGCTGGCTTGGTAAGGACTAGAACCAGTGACGTTCTTGCTGTGAGGCAACAGTGCTAACCACCAGGCCACCGTGCCACCCATCTAGGAAAGAAGGAGGAGTAGGGGTGGAAGGGGGGAGTCTTCAAAATGAAGATGGCTGTTGTATGGAACTTAAGGTATTTACTTAGGAATCGTCTGATTGGTGAATCCTAAATTGAATAATGCGGGGCGGCTGCAAGCAATCATAAGCATGCGATCCTCTCAAAATTAGTTTATAAATAAACTTCACTCCAATTGAAAAATGGCTTTCTGCCTGTGAGATACAACATACAAGGACCTGTTTGCGGAGAGGGAAAGAATTTGCTTGGATAAATCTCGTACGTTTTTTTCATACCCCCAAAATTAAAAGCCAACAATTGTTCACACCTCAAACTTGGTGGAGAATATGTGGGAAGGCTGATGTAGATCAGGGGTGCTCAACCCTGTTCCTGGAGATCTACCTTCCTGCAGAGTTCAGCTCCAACCCTGATCAAACACACCTGAACAGCACTGGATAATTACAGACAGGTGTGTTTGATAAGGGTTGCAACTGAAATCTGCAGGAAGGTAGATCTCCAGGAACAGGGTTGAGCACCCCTGATGTAGATCATCTCCATATTTTCTGGACTTGTGCAAAAATATTACCTTTCTGAAACGAGGTTTTGTTGGAAATGGAAAAGATCTTAAGATATATAAAAAAAACTTTATGACAAATTATCTTGAAATCTATGAAGAGGTGGTAGTGAAGGAGGATGTTTATCTTGTAAATATATATTAAGTGTGGCAAGCAAGAAGAGTATTACCAGATACTTGTATAAACATGACACCCCCTCTATTGGTGATTGGATAGAAATTGTGAAGAAAATAAGCAATATGGAAGAATTGACATTTATTTTGAGACATAAAAATGACTTATTTCTAAGACATTGGAAGAAATAGAATGATTATTGCAATGTTAACAATTGTTGAATGCATTGAATCTGGAACAAAGCACCCCCCCCCCCATGTGTCTTAGTTTTATTTATTATTACTTTTGTATTTGTTTAGAATTTCATGTGCAATATGATAAAATTTTATATTTTTGAATATAAAATGTTTAAAATTTTTTAAAAAGTTCTCAAAAAAATAGTATTAATAAAAAATTAAACAATATATAGAGGAATAAGTTTGAAAAATGACAGAAATTATAATGACAGGTTATTACGAGGTTTTTGTACTGTAATATACAACACCAACACAGACAATAAGCAACTTTAAACAACTAAAAAATGTTAATAAAATTAAGAGTTGTTGGAAGAAAGATCAAGGACCCGTAATGCAATTCAAAAGCATAAAGAAATGGGAAAAAATAAAAACATGATCCACAAAATATGGAAAACCAACGCTATCTCACGGCCAATTTGTAACTTTTTGATTAGTGGCTAATTCGTATGAATTCGTACTATCTAATTTGTTCAAATTAGTATGATTTGCCCATCACACAATGACGGTTGGGGTTAGGGGTGGGGTTAGGTGCCACGCCTCCTTTTTAAAATCGTACATTTTCGTACAACTCAACTCGTACGAATTAGCCACTAAACTGACAAAACGTAAAATACTTACGTTTCCTCGTGAGATCAGGCTGGGAAAACTGCTAATTCATGGATATTTTTACAGTACAGTTAAAGGGATGGTTAATGCAAAAAAATTAACTTAATCAGTATTTACTCACCCTCACATGGTTCTCAGCTTTTAAGGATTTCTTTATTCAGTTGAACACAGAATAAGATATTCCAAAGAAGGTTGGAAAAAACACCCATTGACACCCATAGGAACGAAAAAATGCTATGAATGTTTTTTCCAGCTTTCTTCAGTATATCTTCCTTTGTGTTCAACGGAAGAAAGAAACTCAAACAGGTTTGGAACAACTGAGGGATGAGTAATAGATGACAGAAATTTCACTTCTGGGTGACCACATTGTTTCACCACACATTCAAAAAATGTTGAGTTGTTTAATAGAACAGGCACCTTTTATCATGAAAAGGACTCATTTACAAGTTGTAAGTAACCAATTAGGATAGCACTTCAGCAAAAGCCTTAGAATATTTGATTTTAGCAGTAATTACATATTTTTACGCCTACACAGTGTAGACTCAAAGAAGCACTATAGCCCTCAAAACATAAAATACACGACAGTGAAAAACAAGAAATATTTGATTTGTGAAGAGAGCAATCATGCATATTTTTATTTAAAGTCAAAATAAAACTGAACACCACAATATTCCAATTGACACAACGGCCTTATAAATGTCTACTTGAGTCTTTGTTAAGCTAAAATCCTCAAAGTATGAGTTTATACAAAAAGGGCATAAGCAAATCATTATGATTCAAAATAGCTGTTTTAAATAGGCTACAATGGATGAATGAATACATAAAGGAATCTGCCTCATTACAAGCAGCCATGATTCATTGGATTTACTGTATGAAATTCTTTTAAGGTAATAAACAATTTATATGGACTGCATTTAAACAAACAAGTTAATTTGAACATTACTGAATTTAATTTGTTTAAATTCAGCCAATATAAATAGTTTGCAACCAGTTACCTAAAAAAATGTAGTAAATGCAATGAATAATTTTTTTTTTCAGTGTACAGTAAGGATTCATTTCGTCACCTTAGAATTATAAGGTTCTATCTGACGTGTTTGTCAAAATTGAGTTATTGACATATTCTTATTAAATGGCAACTTATTTGCATTATGGGATGTTTTTTTTTTATAACTTGTTTACATTTTAAGATGTTTAAGTTAAAAAACAAATGTTACACACATACTGTTTGGTATGGAATGCAAAAACTTTAAAGCTCAATATCTCAAAATCATTCAGAACGCAGATAGAACCTTATAATTCCAAGGTGACGATTTGGGTCACACTTTATTTTGATGGTCCGTTTGTTGAATTTAAGTTACATTGCAACTAATTATCATTAGATTATAAGTAGACTGTTAGGTTGGGGTTAGGGTTGGGGTTGGGGTTAGGGTTAGTGTAAGTTGACATGTAATTGCAAAGTTTCTTATAGTCAGTTAAATGTCTGTTGAAGGACTGTTAAATGTCAGTATCAACAGATATTGAGAAGACAGTCTACTAATACTCAAATGGACCATCAAAATAAAGTGTTACCACGATTTGTTCATGTTATTCCATGGTCTTGATTCTTCATTCTAATTGGCTGGAAGGTGTGCAATAAAATCGTTTAAGCATGAGATTAGAAGTGACTCTAGAAATTCTAGACACTAGAAGTGCAATGTGCCTTTAGTATCCTGCTGGAACAGGAGCAAAGGTTGCTTTTACAACTTCCTTGATGACTGATTCATTCCATCACAGTCTCATTAAAACGTCAGGTAGGGGATTAAACTCTGTAACAGGGCCTTGTAGAGCTGCAGTCAAATGACACCACACAGACACTTCAGATACTTGTCTATACAGCGATAACAACAATTAATATGTACTAGAAACAACCACATATTCCTAGTTGTATTACATCCTAGATTTAATTATTTGAAATTCTCTCTGGTTCTTTTATATTCTCTGTGGTTCTGAAACATTTAATTAAGCAATCATTTAAAAAAGGCCCTGCTGTACTGTGAATATACATCATGCAGAAAGCTGTTACATCCTGCATTTAGCCTTCTCTATTTTGCTTGAGTACAAACCTAAATGAATTGTTGATTTAAAAACAATGCTGCTTAAAGAAATATTAAGACACAATTTCATTAAAGCATAGCTCATTAGAAGAACTCATTAAGTTCATAATTAATATTACATATCTCTGCCACATTACAACACTGGTATGCAAATGTAAGAGTTTATATATAATGCCATAATATTTCAGCCCAAACCATCACTGATCCACCCCCATGCTTCACTCTGGGTATGCAACAGTTTGGGTGGTACGCTTCTATGGGGCTTCTCCACACTGTAACTCTCCCAGATGTGGGAAAGACAGTGAAGGTGGACTCGTCAAAGAACAATAAATGTTACACATTGTCCACAGCCCAAGATGTTCGCTGCTGGCATTGTTGAACACAGAAACTTCAGTACTGGCCTAAACAACAATCACAACAATTACTATGTACTGGAAACAACCACATTTCTAATCATATTACATACTAGATTTAATTATTTGAATCTCAGTTATATTCTTTGTGGTTCTGAAACATTTAATTAAGCAATCATTTAAAAGAGGCCATGCTGTACTGTAAATATATACAGTTGAAGTCAGAATTATTAGCCCCCCTTTGATTTTTTTCTTTTCTTTTTTTAATATTTCCCAAATTATGTTTAACAGAGCAAGAAAATTTTCACAGTATGTCTGACAATATTTTTTCTTCTGGAGAAAGTCTTATTTGTTTTATTCGACTAGAATAAAAGCAGTTTTTAATTTTTTAAACACCATTTTAAGGACAAAATTATTAACCCCTTTAAGCTAGATTTTTTTTCTGATAGCCTACAGAACAAACCATCGTTATACAATAACTTGCCTAATTGCCCTTACCTGCCTAGTAAACTTAATTAACCCAGTTAAGCCTTTAAATGTCACTTTAAGCTGTATAGAAGTGTATTAAAAATATCTAGTAAAATATTATTTACTGTCATCATGGCAAAGATCAAATAAATCAGTTATTAGAGATGAGTTATTAAAACTATTATATTTAGAAATGTGTTGAAAAAATCTTCTCTCCGTTAAACAGACATTGGGGGAAAAAATAAACAGGTGAGCTAATAATTCAGATTTCAACTGTGTATATATATATATATATATATATATATATATATATATATATATATATATATATATATATATATATATATAGCAATTGTGCTTGAGTACCAACAAATGCCATGTTGATTTAAAAAAATAGTTCCTGCTTAATGAAATGTTAAGACACAATTTCATTAAAGCATAGCTCATTAGAACAATTCATTAAGTTCATAATTAGTATGTAGCCTTTGGCATAATACAACACTGGCATGCAAATGTGACAGTTTATAAATAATGCCACAATATTGCTGCCCAAACCATCACTGATCCACCCCCATGCTTCACTCTGTGCATGTAACAGTTTGGGTGGTACGCTTCTTTGGGGCTTCTCCACACTGTAACTCTCCCAGATTGTCCACAGCCCAAGATGTTCACAGCTGGCATTGTTGAACACAGACACTTCAGATATTGCAATCACAACAATTACTATGTACTGGAAACAACCACATTCCTAGTCAAATTACATCGCAGATTGAATATTTGAAAGTTTTATTCTCTGTGGTTCTGAAACATTTAATTAAGCAAATTAATCATTTAAAAGAGGACTTGTTGTACTGTGAATATATATATATATCATGCAGAAAGCTGTTTTTTTCCTGCAGTACACATTTAGCCTTGACTATTGTGCTTGAGTACAAAAAAATATTGTGTTAATTAAAAAAGTTGCTGCTTAATGAAATATTAAGACACAATTTCATTAAAGCATAGCTCATTAGAACAATTCATTAAGTTTATAATTAGTATGTATTTTCTGGCATAATACATCGCTAGTATGCAAATGTAACCATTAAAAAAATAGATAATAACAGTATAATGTGAGAATTTGGTTCCAGAAATTCCATGTACTTTGATAATAATAATAAATTATGAATAATTACATGCACCAGATCCAAACCTTCAGTAACCCTCATTCAAACCCTGTAATCATATGGTACAATAGTTAATTAATATTACTCAGTATACTGTAAAATAAAATGTAACTAATTTGTGGAATGTGGCACGGATTTGAATGTATCTGGATCACTGTTCTTACCAGAGTCAGAAACCAGACTGTTTTTTTATTATTTCAGCAATTAACTGCTCAATTAACAATGTATTTACATGTTATAGAGCACCGCAAATGAAATGTCCCCACTCGAATGAAACAAACACAAATTGTTTAGTTAAAATAGTGTGATTAACCCACACAATTAACCCGCCGTGCCACCATTTGTGGGTAATAGTGTGCTTAGTCATTGCTACCAGAATAATTTTCTCATTATTGCAAAGCAGAAGAGAGAGTCTGACACCAATTTACCTGATAGAAAAGTTTTGGAAAGGCCCTCAGAATGACCTCACGGTGAAGACCCAGAAGTTAACTTTTTCAAATCATTATAAGTGAGACTTTATAACACTGACAACACCTAAGATTATTTGCCATATGGAGATTCTTATTTGGAGGGAGCGAGAGAAAGAAAGAAAGAGTGTGTGAGAGAAAGATTTTACAAACACTTTATTTGATATTTCCAACATTTTTTTTTTTACTAATTGACATAAAACTATAGTATTTATTTCATAAAATTATTTTAAAAAAAGCTTCACATAAAAAAAACATTAATTGCATAATCAATTTGTCTAATTAAAATCCAAAATATTTCTTGATTTAATTAAGTCTTTTAAAACTGATGTGCTGTCTAATCCTCTGCATTATTTAATTTTTTTATACAATTATAAAATGCTAATTTCTCTTGCCAATAACACAATTTAATGATTGTCATTTATGTCGGCAATCCATTATATTTATAACACAAAATACAACCTTGCTTTATTAAGATAACTTTGTAAAAAGAGAAAAACAGGATGTATGACATGGTTGTTCTTAATGTCACAGTCAGACCAGGTTCTGCCCCCACACAAGCACTATGAGCACCTTCACCTGATTACTGATTAGCACACCTGACAGTCATCGCGCACGTCATGATTTTGCTAAGTATGCAATGTTGGAACATCATCTTTGTTTGAAAATGCAATCCATATCTATTGCATACCACCCTAAACCCAACCATAACTGTAAATTATTCCCAAAATCATATATTTTGGAAAAATAGTTTTATAACAATAGAAGTGCATAAGTGAGCCTTAAAAACTTTACATAAACGGTAAACATATCCCTTATTTATTGATTGTAATGTTGTTCCAGGATCAACATAAATGTTAATTCAGGAAAATGTCCTACCTGGTAAAATCAGGTTGGTGCAGTCATCAAACTCATCATCACAGCAATATTTAAGCACAGCTCACAGTTCACCCTGCGTCTAGCCTTGTCAGTTGTACCAGAAAGCACTGAACTCTCCTACACAGTCAGAGTTGCTCGTAAATCTAAGTTTACTTGCCTCTCCTGTGTGTCTTAAAAAATTAACTAAAAGCACAGAATAAAAACTATAGAATATTTCTAAATCTTATTTCTTAATATATATATAGTGTTCGTTAAATAATTTGGTCTTATCACTCTAATGTCAAGTAAGAGGAGCTTTGAGTAAAGAAAACCTATAATTATTACATTAGTTTCAGACTGCATTAACTTATTACCCATCTGTGAGACCCAGAAATAATGTGATTGCCTCATAATTAAAACTGTTTTTACATCTCCACACTGCAAATCATTTTAAATCACAAAACAAATGTAAAAAAAAAATAATTAAACAGTGAAACTTAAAAACAGTTAACCATGAAAACTAACCAAAAGGTTAAAATAAATAAATAAAAGCATAAAAATAAAATAAAACCAACTATCAAACAATACATCATTGTCACTTGACAGGGTCTGGGACAACAGAGGTGAGGAGTCAGATCCATGTGCAGTTTATTACAAAGAAAAGTCAGGCAGGCAATGGTCAAAACAGGGGCAAACAGGAGCATACAGGAAATCCAAGAGCATAGTAAAAAGCAGGCAAATGGTCTAGTCAGGTGGTAAAACAACGTAAAACAGTAAACCAAAGCAAAAGCCAAAAACACAGGAAGCAAGACAAAGATAACGCTTACACGATTCCCCAAACTGAAACAAGACTCAGCAAAGAGTGTGTGAAACTGTGGCGTATATATAGTCTGTGTATTCATTCAATGATGAACTTCAACTCTGTGTGTTTGTGTGTGTGGCAGTGTCCAGATGACTGTCAGCTGTGGCAGAAGTGATTGGAGCAATGACTTCTGGGAGTTGTAGTTCGGTTCAGTGGCAGAATTGTAGTTCTCCACAATCTCCAGCGATCATCAAATGTTTGACCGCTGGTGATAGTAATTATCATTTAAAACAAAAAATAAATATAAAACAGAATAAATAAAGATACAATCAAAAAGACAAAGAACGGGACACTTGTTTTGCAAAATAAACAAACAACTAAGCTTAAAAACAAGTTAAACAAGGACTGCAGATCAGCTAAGCAAATAGTTCATTATTTAAATAAAGTTCTTATTCCCATCTGCAAGGGTCATTAATAACATGGTTCCTCCATAATTAAAACATTTGTGTGTGAGAGTGAGTGTGTTGTTCCAGAAGTGATGTCAAATATTCAACAATGACTGTCTGGATCAAATGGGCCTTATTGTGGGGACAGAAGGGGAGATTTGTCATCCCGTTGTTTTGTTCCAGTCATTCCAGTCATCTTGGTTGTTTTGTAGCTGTACAGGGATCAGAGCTCTGACATATAGAAAGAGAGCAGCTCGGAGCACCTGTTATGGATTCATTTCACAGGATGTGAGTTTTATGAGGCTTCACGAGACTGAATGATGGTGCTTTACATCACAGCTCTGGCAGTCTAATGGACAATGACAGAGAGGCAACAACAACAGCAGAGCGAGACTCTAACTCTGACCACAACATCCGTAATTCAGCCAATAAACACCAGCCAGCTGACAGAAACCAGCACTGCTATAAACTTAGTAAACAAAGGATTTTTTTTTTGGTTATTATAAACAATTTTGTTTGCTTAATATTTTGAGCAAAACATGACGTGTTGTCTTTTAAAGCTTTGCAACGTGTTAATTTGTAAATTGAATGTAATTTGTAAGTTAAATGTAATAATAATAATTTTTTTAACTGTGACATTAAATTTATTTATTTAATTTCGCATTTTACGAAAGATTTTTTATTTCATATAATGCTCTTTCATTTTTTAAAAGACTCCAAAATGTATTGCATTTTTAATTAAGTATTAATTAAGCTGTATTAAACTGTTTTTGACATTGATGATAATAAAAATATTTCTTAAACAGCAAATACGAAAATCAGAGAACGATTTCTGAAGGGTCATGTGGCACTGAGAACCAGTGTGGGGCATGTTACTTAAAAAAGTAATTAGTTACTAGTTACTTCTCACAAATATTAACTGAGTTAGTAACAGAATTATAAAAGTAACTAATTATCATGGAAAGTAACTAATGGATTACTTTTTTTAGAGGAAAAATGTGAAATGTGAAAAATGTTTCACCTTTATTATGATAGGACAGTAGAGGTTTCAGACAGGAAAGTATTGGGAGCAGAGAGAGGGGAAGGATCGGCAAAGGACCTCGAGCCGGGAATCGAACTCAGGTCGCCGTGAGCACATTTGTGCTATGTGTCAGCGCACAATACCACTAGTATTAAATTAAAGTTGCTGAGGGACAATGGGAGAAACAACTGTCAAATCATTCATTCATTTTTCTTCGGCTTAGTTCCTTTATTCATCAGGGGTCGCCACAGTGGATTGAACCGCCAACTTATCCATCATATGTTTTACACAGCGGATGCCTTTCCAGCTGCAACCCAGTACTGGGAAACACCCATACACTGTCGCATTCACGTACATACACTACGGCCAATTTAGTTTATCCAATTCACCTCTACCGCATAAGGGAAACTGGACAACCTAGAGAAAACCCACACGAACACAGGGAGAACATGCAAACTCCATACAGAAATGCCAACTGGCCCAGCCGGGACTCGAACCAGCAGCCTTCTTGCTGTGAGGCGACAGTGCTAACCACTGAAACACCATGCCTCTTTCAAATCAATGTAATATTTTATTGTAAATATGATCTTTTCTATAGTGGAACAAAGAAAATAAAAAACAATTGTTATTAAATAGAATAAAGACACTTTTGAATAGTTAAAATATCACAATTTTACAATTTTACCAAGTTTTGATCAAATAAATACAAAGGGTACAGCTAAAAACAAAAAGGACAACAAAAATAAACCTTAAAGTAACAACAAAAGAAATGGTAAAACTACAAAAAAAAAAAAAAAAAACAACAACAACAAAGAACACAAAAACAAGAAAAAAACAGAATTGTAATTAGAAAACAATTGTTATTAAAATATAGCCATTTTTAAAATTGTTAAAATATCACAATATTACCATTCTACCAAGTTTTGATCAAATAAATACAAAGAAAAATAGTAAAGCTAAACAAGAAAACAGTACAGCTAAAAACTAGAATGACAAAAAAGAATACACTTAAAACATAAAACAACAACAAAAGATGAAACTACAAACCAAAAATGTTGAAAGCAAACTAAAAACAAAAATGCAAAGCTAATCAAAAAACAACAACAAAGAAGTCAAAAACATGAAGAAAACAGAATTGTTATAAGAAAACAATTGTTATTAAATATAATATAGTCATTTTTGAATTAGTAAAATATAACAATATTAACATTCTACCAAGTTTTGATCAAATAAATATAAAGAAAAATACAATATTTATGTATAAATAAATAAAGTAAAGCTAAAAAAGAAAATGGTACAGCTAAAAAAATAAACTTAAAACATAAGCAACAACAAAAAAATGATAAAACTACAAACAAAAATGTTATTACACTAAAACTAAAACAGTAAAACTAAAAACAAAAATAGTATTACACTAAAACTAAAACAGTAAAACTAAAAACAAAAATGTTATTACACTAAAACTAAAACAGTAAAACTAAAAACAAAAATAGTATTACACTAAAACTAAAACAGTAAAACTAAAAACAAAAATGCAAAACTAAACAAATAAAACATAAAAAAACAACAAGAAGAAAGCAGAAAACACTACAAAATTGACTATGTTAAACTAAAAACAGACAAAACGGTATTTCTAGTGTATTTTCACTCTCTGTCAGTCAAATTGGAAGAACATAGCTAGCAGTTGTATAAAAATAATCTTTATAACAAAAGCTAGCAGACACAGGCTTTTGATGTAAATTAATTAAATAAACTGTATTTCTGTCTACCAAATCATTTCATGTAAAATGACTTCTTGGTAGAATTTCAGGAGGGTAAATGATGTGAGGATGTGTAATATCCCAGAGTGGACAACACATTTTCATTACTGGAACATGGACAACGAATACCAGTAAATGGCTATTATAAACTCGATGATGATGATAATCTGTTGAACAGCTGCTGTAAAGCTCATCTTCACCCAGATGATAATCGCTAAAACATCAAGACTTTTTCAGCCAGTGACCACATTCCTGCCCAAAACGAAGCCTGTGTGGATCTGCGTCGATGACTTTTCCAGGAAGAAATGTTGACGTGTAAAGCTGCTGGATCACGAGCACTCTAATAAAATCAATCTCTCATCCTGATATGAGATTGACTGTTGCCCTTCAGCCGTCTGAACTCTAGAGGCAAATCTCTGAGGATGTTTCCACACATAGATCATTTAAAGCACACCTGAGATGACGATAAAAAGATAAAAGTATTAAATAAATAAACAAGAATGCTAAAACTATTAACAAAACTAAAAAATAAAAACAGTCTGAAAGCAAAAGTGGTAAAACTAAAAACAAAAATGAAATGGTAAAATAAAGTTAAAGTAAAAACTAAAACTATAAAAATAAACAAAAACAACAAAACTAAAAACCAACAAAACACTAAACCTAAGTTATCAAAAAAGAGAGAAAGGGATAAAACTAAACTAAAAACAGTAAAGCTAAAAACAAAAACAGTAAAACGAAACTAAAAACAAAATATTTTCAATTTAAAGTAAAACAGTAAAACCACAAAAAGCAACAAAGTAAGTAAAATTAAACTGATTGGCCCAGTCAATGTATTGTAGAAGACACACCTATGTCCCCACACCCGGTCACATAAATAACTGAACACCTTGACCCACTCACTGTAGAAGTTCGCAAATGTGATGCAGTGAGTGACGTATCGCAGGTCCTTCTACTAGCGCTCGTCTTGAAGGAAGCTCAGAACCACTCGCTCCACAAAAAGACAATTCTTCACTGACAGTATGCTCTCCAGAAACTGTGCTGCAACATCTTGGTGTGCTCCGGCTGAGCTTTGTTATTCATCCCTCTCAGATAAACCGTCTCAGCCTGCAACGACTGCCCTCTCTCCTCGAACTGATTGACCAGTTGATGTAGAAGATGGGGATACTCATCCCGAGGCCTTTAGAGAGTATGCATTGCTATTGATGTGATCCAAGGCCTGTGAAAAAATGATGCCAAGGTTTCCATAATCCTGGACCAGGCTGTATCTCGAGCTGATGCTGCAATAGTCATGGAGGAGCGGAGAGCGTGAGATTGATTCCTGAAAGACCACAGTGACAGATGAGTCTTCGCATTGATCTCGTGGGCCAACCTGATCACCCGCTGGTGACCTACTCACACCTGCAGTTTATTCACTATGGATGTCCAGTGTTCTCCAGCCTCCAGCGCCAAGACTGCAGCTCTGCACAGGAAGTTTGGCCAGAGGAGAAATGGTCGTTCCCAACTAAGCCTGGCTTCTCTCAAGGTTTTTTTCCTTCACTTTCGTCAATTGGTGAAGTTTGTTCCTTGCCACTGTCACCACTGGCTTGCTTGGTTTAGGACTTGTGGAGCTGCGCATCGATGGATTTGCTCTTAAGTGTTTGGACTTTCAGTAGTGAAATTTAAACCACACTGAACTGAACTAAACTGAACTTCAACACTGAAAACTGGACTGGCACTGTTTCAATTCACTAGAACTTCTATGTTAAGCTGCATTGACACAATCTACATTGTAAAAGCGCTATAGAAATAAAAATGAATTGAATTGAACTAAAATTAAACATTAAAACTAGAATAATAATAAATAATTATTAAAATAAATAAATAAATGGTAAAAAACATAAAAAACAAACTAAATTAAATTAAAAACAAAACTCCAACCAAAAAATGCATTATTAATAAAATTTTCTAAAAAATAAATGATTGGTGGTAATAATAATAATAATAATAATAATAATAATAATCATCATCATCATCAAAACATTTGGCAAAGGAACATGATTTATAAAAATGAATAAAAACAGAGTAATCTGTTTTTGCAAATGACTTTTCTTTTTCATTTCATCCATAATAATCGCCATGAACACAAGATCAAATGTTAGAATTCTCAAATTGCTCTTAAAAAATCAAAACAGCAATAAACTAACAACAAAAACAACACTAATACAAATCCATGAATACCTGAGAGTATCCAACATTATTTTGTGCTATATCCACAAGCCCAATATTCAAAATCATTTTTCCAGCAGTTGACTCTCCATAATTTCTCCCAGCACTCTGGCTCTCAGCAGCTGTTGTGTTGAAGCCAGTGCCAATAGCGGGCATCTGGAGGACTCAGATGAGACCTGCGGTGCCAGTCCTTATACCACCACTTTCAGACACACAGACACAGGGCAGAGCGGGCACTCTGATCTGGCCGAACCCAGTGCTGGGGTCCAAACACAGACAGACGGCTGCAGATCCCAATGGGAAATGGGAGAGCTGGCATTGCACTGGCCAAAGCAAACTAGTTCATCAGGCTGGCGCACAGTGATGGGTTAAAGAGAATAATTGGCAGCCAGATTGCCAGCACAGGCAGTGGCTTCATCTTAAATTGCTCTGGAGGGAACAGGGTGGATTATTGACCTCTGGGCCAGTGGAACCGAAGGCACACGGGGGCTCTGATTTGTGCCAGTACACTTCTCTCTTGTTATCCTACTATATTTGATTACATTCTCAGTTAAAATAGTTGGGTTATTATATGGGTTATTTTAACCCAATGCTTTGGGTTATATAATTTAACCCAATGCATTGGCTTATTTTGATCAAATGTTAATTTATTTGTTCTGGTATTTCTACTATTAGTACTACTATTCATTTTATAAACATAAGCTGTGTAAGTAAGCAACATACAGTTTAGCAAAAAATACTTAAAAGGATTTATTTCAATTACATTTTATTTTATTTAACATTTTAAAGGTAATAATAATATATTTATTGATATAATATATATTTTTTTGCCTTTTTTATTTTGGAAGGAATTGTGTTCTTTAGATTTTTACAACGATATACTTTTGGAGTACTACAAAACTACAATAGCTAAATAAATAAATAAATAAATAAATAAATAAATAAATAAATAAATAAATAAATAAATAAATAAAAAAGAAAAAGTCAAAAATGTTTCTCACAATTTTATCTTTTTTTTTTTTTTTTTGACAAAAAAGCTGAATTGTGGAACATAATCTCAGTAAAAAATCCCTGTTTTTTATTATTCATTATATCCTGGAGAATTAACAAATAATAAAGCTTCCAAAGTAGCTTTATAGAAAAGTGGTAAAATACTTTTAAGAATGCACATTATTGTACATTATAATACATTTCATATCCTGTTATTAAAGAAACAAAACCCAGATTTAAGTGAAAACATTGCAAATTTGTTAAAAGGACAAAACTAAAATCAGATTGCATTTAAAAGGCCATGCAGTACATGCAGTATAATCTAAAAGAGCTTGTTATTAGTGACACCAGTGGCTGTAAAGTGAATTGCAGCCAGTAACTTTTAAAGGGACAGTTCACCCAAAAATGAAATGACCTCATGACTTACTCTTCCTCAACTGGTTTTAAACCTTGAGTTTCATTCTTTTGTTAAACACAAAATACACACAAAAAACAATTCTGTCCTGATTTACTCTTCACTTGTTTAAAACCTAGTTGAGTTTATTTGTTCTGGTAAACAAAAAAGAAGATATTTTGAAGAATTCTGGTTGCATATAGAACTGTCTTGAGCAGCTCAACAACGCTTCCAAACATCATAGTGTGTCGGGATTGTCTTTTGAGGTACGAGTAATTTATTATAAAAGAAAAAGACTCCTACCAAAGCAAATTCCATTTTTGTTTGGCACCAGTTGATCAGGAATTGGCGATTTTGTTCTCTTTGACTCATTGGTAGGGCCAGACAAAATCTGAGGACATTTTTTGCTGTTTCTGCGCAGAATCTGCGGATTTATGTGGGATGATTTTGTGAGTATCGTAACTAAAAACTCAATATATGAAATAAAAATAATACCTTTTGAACTTTTATTTAATGTAAATCCAATTATATCCACTTATTTGGTAAACAAAGCAAGTCTCTCATATAATATATTTACTAAAAGACAGAAAATATTATTTTACAAAATGTATTGTACATAAATCATATGACTATTTGCATATATCAATACTGAAAATAATTTCAAAACTGAATAAGTATAAATTTACACACATTTACACAAGTAAAAAAAAATAGACTCATGGGCTAATAATCTGCAGATTTCTGCATGTGCAGATTCCATGTGGGCCTACTCATTGGATGGAAACACTAAATTATTGGCAAATCTTTTATGCAATATTCCAGTTTTACATTTAATTTGCATCTTTGACTGGAAACATAGCTACTGGCACTGTAACGTTTGGCATGTGGCAGCTATGATTGTTTTCACTAAAAAGTGCTCTTCGGAGGGTGATGTATCCCATTTGGAACGCACTGAGAATGCCAATCAAAGTCTCAATAAAAAAAGAGAGACATTTAGATTATTAAAATGCTTGTGTGTTGCATTGCTGGCTGTAATGGCAATATGTTGTATGCACACCCTGACCCTGTGGTGGAAGAAAAGACAAAAAACAAAGTTGTTTTTACTATTTTTTTTGACACACCCTTTTATGATTACAGTCAAAACCCTGAAGTCACATGGACTGTTTTGTCAATGTTTTTAGTTCCTTTTCTGGACTTCAAACATCTCAGGACAGTTGCTGTCTATGGATAACCAGAGAGCTCAAATTCCATAGAGAATATGTTCATTTGTGTTTAGAAAATGAACGAAGGTCTCAGGTGATTGGAGAGACATTGGGGTGAGTAACTTACAGAATTGTAATTTTTGCCTTTAGTGATATAGAGTTTGTTCCAGATGTTTGGCCAGAGGAGAAATGGTCTTGCCCAACTGAGCCTGGTTTCTCTCAAGGTTTTCGACTTTCGTCAATTGGTGAAGTTTGATGGTTGGCACTGTCGCCACTGGCTTGTTTGGTTTTGGGACTTGTGGAGCTGCACATTGATGGATTTGATCTTCAGTGTTTGGACTTTCAGCAGTGAAAATTGAAACTACACTGAACTGGACTAAACTGAACTTCATCTCTGAAAACTGGACTGACACAGTATCCATTTACTAGAACTTCTATGTTAAGCTGCTTTGACACAATCTACATTGTAAAAGGTCTATACAAATAAAAATGAATTAAATTGAATTGAATAAAAGCCTTTAATATATGCTATTTATATATAATACCCTTAATTTAATACCGTGGCACCATTACAGAAATTACTGACCTTTTGAATTTACGATGCAACAAGCATTGGATTTTGACAATATGCTCCAAGCATTGCTAACATTAGCTTTTTATTTTCATCCAGTTCGGCACTTTTCCTTGCCATTGTGCAGCTCAAGCATCATTCAAGCATATATTTATTGTGTCTTTTTATAGACATTCATTCTGAAATTACACAAGCATATTCGTTTTCTAAAGGGCTGCAGCATTTCGATATACCGGCTTTGTTATAAAGTGTCCCAACATTTTTTTTTCTTTCTTTTTTTGTACAAGGTACTAAAAAGGAGCTTGTATTTTGATGGGAATTTATCTTAGGAAAATAAAGGATGTTCTAGCACACAAAGAGCGGATTATGTAGCTTCAGCATTCACAAAGTGAGATGAATAGAGATGCCAATAAATTTCGCTTATCTCAACAACCCGCTTCTCTCTGAAAGTCTATTCAAATATATTTACAGCGGTAATCACAAAACAACATCCTGCTTTTAGTTCAAGAACTGCCGTGTATACCGAGTTGAAAACTGCTGCAACAAAGTGAATCTATGCGGTATTTTAGGGCTTTATTTTAGTTTTATTGACTGGAGGAAATGAGGCACAGAGAAAAGCTTTCATACAGTATAAATAAATGAGAAATGAGCTTGAATGGAGGCCGCAGATGCTTTCACTTGGGTCTTGAGGTGGAAGATCTTGAGTGCAGAACTGATGACCGATAATTAATGGCACAATTACACTTCATTAAAGCCATGAGATTCCCAGAAAATGAGAGTCAAATCAATAACTGAGAGCGCTCTTCAGGAACATACTGTTTATTATACAGCAATGAACAATCTGCTCACCTCTCCTACCACATTTTCCTTTGATTGCATCATTTTATTTTAGTCATCATCTACAAACTTTCTCTTTTTTATACTACACCTATTATACGTAATCACGCAAATTACTTCTGACAACATGTATTGCACTATAAATGCATAGTGTATAAACAATGGAGTTTCAAACATCAAAACAAAAAATGCAGCTTCCTTTATTATTATTATTATTATTATTATTATTATTATTATTATTATTATTATTATTATTATTATTGTTGTTGTTTATTATTATTATTATTATTATTATTATTATTATTATTATTATTATTATTATTATTATTGTTGTTGTTGTCTTTTGTATATTGAAAGGTTTTCGCTTTAATTTTATTTCTTCTTCTCTGATAAAAAAAAATAATAAGAATACATTTTAGCATGATTTACATAAGGCACCCATTAAGATGTCCTTCAGAGTAACAAATATATATTTTTTCTTAATTAACATTTATAAAACTTGAATATTTAGATCAAGATTCACTTGATGGCATTAAAAGACATCATTTAAGGATTTCAGTGCAGCCCGAAAATACAAAAATAAAAAACTTTTTCAATCTTTCTACCTTAACGCTGTCATTCAGAGCACTATGCTTTAACCCATTATTACCTATATATTTAATTAGCAAATATAATAAATACCAAGTTTCTCTGCAGAATGCCTGATGTTGTAGTTGAGAACGTTTTCATCTATTGCTCCGTTTTCATGGTGAAATTTACTGTGATTAGATTCCCTCGTCCACTGGCTAAAAAACACCCCCTAAAACATTAGGTTATATTCCTATATCCTCCTAGCCAGCTAAGGTGTCACTTTTGGCTTCCGACCATGTCAATTGAGATTTTTTCACAGTGCAGAACGTCTTGTTTTTTTTTAATAATACTTTGCACTGTAGCCACTGGAACTTGAAAACATTTAGACATGGTCATATAGACCTTTCCTGACTGGTAAGCAGCCACAATATGCAGCCGCAGGTCCTCACTGAGTTTCTTTCTTCTTAGCCATGACTGTCCACAAACCAACAGCAGAGAGCTTCAGTTTTTCACCTTTTGAGTTAAATAAAAAAGCTGTTTCCAGTTGAATAGGGTAATCCATATGCTTTAGAATAGCTTGGAGTACTTAAAAGTGGTGTAAAACTTTGAATTTTCCCATAGACTGTGACAGTTTAGAAAGAGTTTGAATAATTTTGGACATGCCATTTTTTGTTCAAATGTAAATAAAGCTAATAAATATTTTTTTACACAATGATACCTCTTGTACATCATCTTATTATCTTTTGGGAGAAGCTTTTCTGAAAAGAAAATAAAGAAAGCAAAGAAAAAGAAAAAAAAAAGAAAAAAAAAACACTTGCTGGTTGATTAAATGTAACTTTAGGTCAGAATTTGCCAGGGGTATAAATAATTTCAGGCTTGACTGTATATACAGTGGGTATGGAAAGTGTTCAGACCCCCTTGAAGCCATTTGCTAAAATCATTTAAGTTTTTCCGCATTAATGTACACACAGCACCCCATATTGACAGAAAAAACACAGAATTGTTAACATTTTTGCAGATTTATGAAAAAAAGAAAAACTGAAATATCACATGGTCTTAAGTAGACCCTTTGCTGTGATGCTCATATATTTTACTCAGGTGCTGTCCATTTCTCTGATCATCCTTGAGACCTTCATTTGAGTCCAGCTGTGTTTGATTATACTGATTGGACTTGATTAGAAAAGCCACACACCTGTCTATATAAGACCTTACAGCTCACAATGCATGTCAGAGCAAATGAGAATCATGAGGTTAAAGTAACTGCCTAAAGCAGGGGTGTCCAAACTCGGTCCTGAAGGGCCGATGTCGTGCATATTTTAATTCCAACCCCAATTAAACACACCTAAACCAGCTAATCAAGTTCTTTCTAGGTATACTAGAATCTTCCAAGGAGGTGTGTTGAAGGAAGTTGGAGCTAAACTATACAGGACACACCTGACCTAAAGAGTTCAGAGACAGAATTGTGGCGAGGCACAGATCTGGCCAAGGTTACAAAAAAATGGTTCAATACCATCACCTGTTCAATACAGTCCCAACAGTGAAGCATGGTGGTGGCAACATCATACTGTGGGGGTATTTTTCAGCTGCAGGGACAGGACGACTGGTAGCAATCGAGGAAAACATGAACGCGATTAATACAGGGATATCATTGATTGAAAAAAAAACCTTCTACAGAGTGCTCAGGACCTCAGACTGGGCTGAAGGTTTACTTTCAAACAAAACAATAATTCCTTACATTTATATAGCGCTTTTCTAGACACTCAAAGCACTTTACATATTGGGGGGAATCTCCTCATCCACCACCAGTGTGCAGCATCCACCTGGATGACGCGACGGCAGCCATTTTGCACCAGACCGCACACCACACACCAGCTGATTGGTGGAGAGGAGACAGCGTGATGAAGCCAATTATGATATGGGGATGGTTCGGAGGCCATGATGGACAGAGGCCAGTGGGCAGATTTGGCCAGGATGCCGGGGTTAAACCCCTACTCTTTCTCGAAGGACATCCTGGGATTTTTAATGACCACAGGGAGTCAGGACCTCGGTTTAACGTCTCATCCGAAAGACGGCGCTCACTGAGCAGTATAGAGTCCCCGTCACTATACTGGGGCATTAGGACCCACACAGACCGCAGGTTGGGCACCCCCTGCTGGCCTCACTAACACCACTTCCGGCAGCAACCTAGCTTTCCCATGTGGTCTCCCATCCAGGTACTGACCGGGCGCAGCCCTGCTTAGCTTCAGTGGGCGACCATGTGAGAGTTGCAGAGAGCTAGCTGCCGGCCCTAAGCACACCTCTAATATTACAAAGGAGTGGCTTTACAAAATCTCTGTGACTTTTCTTAAATGGCCCAGCCAGAGCCCTGAATTAAACCCAATTGAGCATCTCTGGAGAGACCTAAAAATGGCTGTCCATTAATGTTTACCATCCAACCTGACAGAACTGGAGAAGATTTGCAAGGAGGAATGGCGGAGCATCCCCAAATCCAGGTGTGGGAAAACTTGTTGCATCTTTAAAAAGATTTGTAGTGTATTGGATCAAAATGATGCTTCTACTAAATACTAAGCAAATGCTCTGAAGACCATGTGATATTTCAGTTTTTCTTTTTTAATAAATCTGCAAAAATGTCAACAATTCTATGTTTTTCTGTCAATATTGGGTGCTGTGTGTACATTGAGGAAAATAATGAACTTAAATGATTTTAGCAAATGGCTGCAATATAAAAATATAGTGGAAAATGTAAGGGGGGTTGAATACTTTCCATTGCCACTTTATTTACTACACAATAATACATATTGGCCCAGTTTCACAAACAGGGTTTAGCTTAAGCCAGGAATAGACCTTAGTTAAATTAGCCTATTTAAGCCACATTTATAAAAAACAGGCTTAGAAAAAAACATTACTGGTGTGCACCTGGAGACAAAAAATGACTGTCATATTTTAAGACATCTCACTGCAAGTTATTTTCAGTTGAGACCACTCAAACATGCAATTTAATCTAAGACTAGCCTTAAACCTTATTTGTGAAACCGGGGGATTGTATGTTTGTTTTTAAAGTCCTACTGAAGAAAAAAAAACAAAAATCACTTACCTCTTCAATGGCCTGAGAGAGAAAATTAAATTTTTATTTTTGGGTGAACTATCCCTTTATGTCAATGTGACATATCTCTCCATTTTTTGAAAAATTTGAAAGCAATTTCTGTTTAATGAAAGAATCAATGGTTCAGATTTACACTACGATTCACATTTCCATAACCTCATTGAACCAACAGGGCTTTGCTGAAGGCAAAAAGTGGGACATACTTAATAGTAAATGTTAGGAAATAGATTAAAATACCTGCTAAATAACATTACAGATGCTATTACAATCAAAATGTGTTAATCTGCAGTACATATTGTTTTGCTTTTAAATTTTACTATGTTCAGAGGCCTCGTCCTTGTCAAGACTCAGCTGTGTCTCCTCTGGAATCCTAACAGTCGCAACACCTGCTAATGTCATCGAGAGGCTCCTCGTCTTTGACGCATCCTTTCTCTCTGGCTGCCTTCGAGATGTGACAAAAATAAAGCATTTTTGACAGGAGACAAACTGGCCATACAATCTGAAAGCATCATAAACTGCAGATGTGCTGCCGTGCAGATCTTACGCCAGAGTACTCGGAGTTTCCTATATAAAAAATCACCTGTCAGCAGACACTTAAAACTCTGCGATTTTACTGCATTTTCATGTGCAAAGTGCAATAAATTTGGGAAGGCTTTCTTTCTAAGTGCTGATGGATGGGTCAGGATGATATTCAGTTTTAAAGTAATAGTTCGTTTATAGTTTTCATGATGCTATTATGATTTAGCCTACTTTCTTCGGCATATAACAAAATAAATGAATTCTCCATTTATATTTATACTTTTTTGTTCTACAGAAGTAAATTATGCAGAATTATAAATAAGTACATTTTAATGAATGAATTCCCGCTTTAAAGACAAGATTTGTAATGACAGAATTTGCTGCAGAGCCATGCTGCCCCCTGCTGGTAGATCTGCGTTGTGTATGGGCTTGTCATTTTAATTTTCAATTGGTGTGTATTCAGTTATGAAAAGACTGAGAACACGGATTAAAGTATTAATTAAACAGTTTGTTAGAATACCTACTAGAACAGATAAAAGAAAATCCAATTACAATAATGAATTACTCATGAAGACAAAGACAGTTTGCTGTAAACACAATTTATTTTCTATTAATTAAGACAAATTATATTTGCTGAAGACAAAGTGACACATTACATGAAAGATATAGGTTTCCTACCAATATCCATGTTCCCCAAAATTCAATATGTAGTTGCACAGAAATCGAAATAGCTGAATCTTTATGTACAGTCTTAAAAACAAAGCTTCTTTATTTTGGCATCAATAAAGTATCATAACATTAATGAAAAGTTTTCATTGCACAAAAAGTTCTCAATAGGACAGAGAGACGGACGGACGGACGGACAGACAGACAGATAGATAGATAGATAGAATCATTGGGAAACCCAGAAAAAGTTCTTATATGGCATCGCTGCAAAAATATATTTAGTGCAGATATTTGGTAACAGCATTAGGGACCTATTATTCAATGCATTAACTATAAACAACAACAATTTCCTTTACAGTATTTGTTTTCATTGCTACCACCAGTATATAAATACACCCCTTTCGATTTTAATGTGTTAATAAATGTTAAAATTAACAAAGTTCATGTTCATTAGCCAACTAATTAAATTAACCTTACCAAATATTGTGAGACGTTAACAAATATTTTAAGGTAATAAAATATGTAACAATAAAGTAAAGCCTCTGCAGTCTTTGGTATAACAGTAAGATAAAAGCTAACTAAAATCATGAACTAGAAACCATTATAAATGTTTTAATAAATAAGTTATCACCATAGCCATTACATAAGCTTACTATTATCAATAGTAGGCATGCCGAAATAAACAATAAAATAGTATTTCTACTTGTGATGGCATTCTATCAGGGATAAAAATTGCAAAAGCTTCAGTATTTGAGTAGGATCATCTGTTTTATCTTCAAATGTACCCAGAAGGAGGACAGATTGTCATTTCCCTGAGCTTGACATCTCTTGCTCATTCTAACATGTTCAACTGGTAAGACATGCCATTGAAATACCCTACATACGCTCTCTTTTACACTCTACACTGAAGAATAAAGGTAAAGCAATATCTTGACCATTTCATTTGGCCCCTTTAGGGATGCAATTAAAGAAGAGCAGCACAAAAGCTGCTCTCGTCACACTGACAAGGCACATCGGCATCACTTTACTGTGCTTCAGTGATTGAGGTAAACATGTGGTGCTTGGGTAAAAGAGCTGAACTCACATTCACCCAGACAACAAGCACTCAGTGTATCCAAGCTTTATAGTTATTTAAACATGCACAAGTACCCATAAAGCTGGCTAAATATCACGGATGACATTATATAACATCTTTCTAACTGAATGAGCAACTAACTAGAGTGGAAAGAGATAAAAAGTAAATAAAAAAACCTAGAGCTCATCTAGCATAAAAATATGAGCCCTTTTATGCTTTTAGCCATTTGACTTGAGCTAAACATCTCATTACACGAGTAAATGATATAATTATACTTCATTTTAAAGACAAAGGTCATAAGACATAGTTAACAAAGCTTAAACCGCATGAAATACAACACCATAGCAAATATATGTTGTAACAGGAAATAAATAAATGATTGTCTAAACATTTGAAAAAATCCTAAATGGATAATTCTTCCTAAAGTAATATCTGGTTCATGTGATTCCAAACCTGTATAACTTGATATACTGAATGATTACTATATTAAGTGTTTTTTCTCACAGTATGGACAAAAATATTCTAGATAGCCTTTAGAATTTCCAGTATAATAATAATAATAATAATAATAATAATAATAATTACAATTTTGCTGGTTTTAAACTTTGACAGTGCGCCAATGATGATCAGTACATTTTTGGCTGAACTATATGCAATCATTTGCAAATAAATCTCCATCTAATTTGACAAAAGTATTGTATCTGCAATCAGATCAGCACAGTTATCATACAGAAGTGTCACAGTTGCCATTTTGTGGCTTCAAGCTTTGACCGTATGAAATGGCCTCACCAATAGTGTGAAACTGTATATCTTTGGTCCCCTTCTGAGGGTCGTAGTAGTCTCCCCTGCGCAAAGAATCAATGACAGAGGTGTTGCATTGTGCCAAAAGCACATTGACTCCCAGCTCCTTGTAGTCCTTACATACTTCTTTCAAAGCGTTGACTCCAGCAGTATCCAGAAAGAGGACTGGACTGCAGTCTATGACCAGTGTGTGAAAACTGGTGTGCTGAAGCAGATTTACATTGGTGGACACATCCATCTCTTGCTTCTGATCTTCTTTATTTTGTTTCCGATTCCTCTGCTTCTCTAGTTTCCTTTGTTTTGCCTTCTCTTTAACTGGATCCAGGCCCACGTTGCGATACAGAGACTTTTTAAACAGACTTTGGTTGGCGTAGTAGATGGGAGCCTCGTATCGGAAAACAGCCACATCTGGTTGGGTCTGAAGTCCCTTGTATGATGCAATGTCCTCAAAGAGCTCACGGTCTCCTGCTTGGCCTAGCTGAAGAGCTTGGGCGAATTGGGTTCTGCCTAACACACAGAAGGCAGAAGCCACAACTCCAACCAGCAGACCTAGCTCAGTGTTCACTAGAGCTGATGTAGCCATGGTCAGCACCCAGATGACAGTGTCCACACGGTTGACACGCCACATCTGGGGAATGTCGCCAAACTTGCGTAGTGCCCCGCGGAGGTTGACCACTATGATGACAGCCAGAACACATCTGCAGAGATTAAGAGGACACATTTAGGAGACATACAATGGAAATAGACAATTTTGATTGCAAAAACTAAGACTGGGAGTAAAAACTTGTAATTTTAGGAACACGTCAGATGTGAAGGTCTCAAACATTTGGGTAAATTTCTATTCCAATATACAGGGTGGGCCATTTATATGGATACACCTTAATAAAATGGGAATGGTTGGTGATATTAACGTCCTGTTTGTGGCACATTAGTTTATGTGAGGGGGCTTGTAAATAACTCATGAAAGAATAAAGTTACATTAAAACCAAGAACACCATTGTTTTTTCTTGTGAAATTCCTATTAAGTTTATTAAGGTGTATCCATATAAATGGCCCACCCTGTACTTCAAATTCTAAATACACCTAATGGAAGTTTTCATTCACATTAATATTTGCATAATATGCCTACATCTTTCATTTGAAAAATAGTAAATGTGGTATATGTCATCATGGTTTTGGGAATGACTCATCAGAAAAAGATCAAATGTTTAACGACTTGTTTCCACAGAGCGGTACGGATACATACAGTGCAGCACAGTACATATTTATCTCAGTTTCTACTTTCAGAAGTACCAAAATAACAAACCATACTTTAGGACCCTTTGGGTGTTTGGCACTGCAGTATGCTTCCAAAAGGCTTGACCTTGACTTGTTTCTGAACGCTATTGGTTTACAGCAGGGGTGTTTAAACTCGGTCCTGGAGGGCCAGTGTCCTGCTGAGTTTAGCTCCAACTTTCTTCAACACACCTGCCAGGAAGTTTCTAGTTTATCTAGTAAGAGCTTAATTAGCTGGTTCAGGTTTGATTAGGGTTGGAACTAAACTCTCCAGGATACGGGCCCTCCAGGACCGAGTTTGGACACCCCTGGTTTACAGGCCACGGGAACAACAATCACAGGACGTACCATTATTAATTATAAAGCTAAAACCTGACAGAATAATACAATGATAATGTGCAGATAGAAAAAGAGCAAAAGAAAATCGGCACACTGTCAGTTTAGCTCTCAAAAAATTTTAACGTCACAAGGTTTCAACCTATGATGAAGACCATGTAGGTCAAAATGTTTTGACATTAAATTTTTTGAGAGCTAAAGTGGCAGTGTGCCGATTTTCTTTTAATCTTTTGCTACCGTGTTCGTTTTTGATCGAGCACCTGCCTTTGAGAATCCTAGATGTGCGCACATTTCTGTTTCTTGGTTGCTTAATGTGCAGATATAAACCATTCTCAAACAAAGCCTGATGTCTTCTTGTGGCAAACAGCCACATTCCAAGTAGTAAGAACAGAATGTGCTGTATGGCCTCTACTGTTGTTTACGGGGCCGAAACATGGAATGTGCGAGCGGTGCCACTTTTTTCACTTTGTGAAGTTTATTTATAAACTAATTTCGAGAGAATCACGTGCTTATGATCGCTTGCAGCCATTCCCGCATTATCCAATTTCTGATTCACCAATCAGATGATTCCTAAGCCACTATAAATACCCTAAGTTCCATATAACAGCCATGTTCGTTATGAAGAATCCCCCCTTCCACACCTACTTCTCCTCCATTCCTAAAGGGGTGGCACGGTGGCCCAGTGGTTAGCACTGTTGCCTCACAGCAAGAACGCCACTGGTTCTAGTCCTTACCAAGCCAACGGACGTTTCTGTGCGGAGTTTACACGTTCTCCCCATACTCCCGTGGTTTCCCCCGGGTTCCCCGGTTTCCTCCCACCATCCAAAAACCTGCAACTTAAGTTAACTGACTAATCCAAATCGGCACCATAGACATGCTCCTAGTAAGTAGTTATCTCTTAAGAGCAATCACTATCTGTTAGCTACAACAGCAGGGGAGTTCTCGAGATCTACCTGAGCTCAAACTCCCCTCTCGCGTTGCAAATGCGAGGGAGCCCTGGGCTTAAGGATCTTATGTGCTCAGGGCTTTCTCCTGGGACAGCATGCCAAACAAGCTTTATAATCAATCATCAGCTAAGTGTGAACTCTTGAAACTCTATTTGTGTGCACTTGCCATGCATGTATATTTAACATAATAATCTTAAGTGCACAAGAGACACAATATTTAAAAGACCTGTGGGGCTTTCTTCTTCGAGCATACACTAGGCCTACCTCTTGGCAGTGGAAGCCTGACCAGGATGACCCATACAGAATCATACTGTGCTGTACTGAACTTTACTGCTCAGTGGAAACAAGCTATTGAAAATGGTCATTTCAATAGTTTTTTATTGACATTTAGAAAATACTGCAAATGGAAACCAGACTACTGACAAATTAATGACACTAAACTTCTACATTTTAATGTAATGCATTACAGAAATTAAGTCATGATTAGGCCCACAAGGAACCTGCATGTGCAGGAATCCACAGAATTTTTAGCCCATCATTAGGAGTAAATGTGTGTAAATTTATATCTATTCAGTTTTTTTTATTAAATTTAGTAATATTATTGACTAATATGCAAATGTTCATATGATTTGTTTACAATACAGTTTCTAAAGTAATATTTTCTGTCTTTTAGTAGATGTATTACATGAGAGACTTGCTTTGTTTACAAAATAAGTGGATCTATTTGGATTAGCATTGTAAACATTAAATAAAAGTTAAAAAGGTATTATTTATATTTCATATATTAAGTTTAGTTACAATACTCAAATCATTCTGCATAAATCCACAGATTTTTAAACAAATTCTGCACAGAAATAACCAAAAATGTCTGCAGATTCTGTCTGACCCTAGTCATGATGCTTTAACGTTGACTCCTTATTTGTTATCAAATGCATGCAAATAAAACTCATCTCATACATACTTCTGCAATGAATAGAAGGCAGGTGCGATAACAAGCATGACGAGCAGCAGCACTAGAGCAGTCACCAATCCAGAAACCTGAGTCTGGCATCCAGTTGACTCCTTCACAAGAGACTTTGTCAAGGCAGCACTGGTCGTGAAACAATGAAAAAAGGAAGGAATCATATTACAATACCCAATGGCATTCAGCTCTTGATTTGGGTTCACTATATATCCATGCTTCTTGGCAAACATCTCAGATAGAGACACTGTAATAGCAAAACCAACAATGGCAATTGAGAATGCGTCAACAGCAATATTGGGAATAAAAGAATAGTTTGGAACTTGTGGTGACATAAAGCCAGTTGGAATGGTGCCAGCTACGTCTGAGCCATAAGTGTCCTTGAAGTGTCCAAAGTGGGAAGCTAGAGTAGCAGCGATGACCACAAAGAGTTCAAAGGGAATGGGGGCCTTGAGCTTGGCCTTGAAGCGATCATTGAGCTCTTTGGCAGGAACAAGTACAAGCAAGCAGACCAAGCTGGTTATGAGGTCACACAGGTTAGTATGACCCAGATTTTTAAACAGACTGATCCAAGTTTTTATGAGTGAACCCCAGCCTTGGACCCGAGGGAGGTGAAGCCCTAGAAAGTACTTTATCTGGGATGTGAGGATGGTTAGAGAGGCACCAGTTGCGAAACCACTCAACAGGGAGTCAGAGAGGAATACTGAGACAAAGCCAATCTGAAGCTGACCCATCAACACCTGCAACCAAATCAAAAAGCAAGAGTTTAATGCACTTAGATACTTTTTAAAATCAGGGCAAAGAAGAGTAACTTTGAAAGGTACCTACCTGGTAGACCCCTGCTGTGAACGTTAGTGTTGCTCCTACCATGATTGCATAGCAACTTCTATCACAAATTGGACCAGTGCTGTTGTCAACATTTGCCAGGGTGGTCTGATTGGTATCTGATGAGTATCCTGCCAAAGTTAGTTCCCTGTCCACTACTTGGCCCACCAGCAGACACAATACCCCAAACATCCCAACAGAGATGTGTCTGGAGGTTCCCAGGATGGCGTAGATAATGCTTGCAAAGAAGGATGTATAGAGCCCATAAATAGGGTCTTGTCCTGCCAGTAGAGAATAAGCAATGGACTGGGGAACCAACAGAATGCCAACAATAAGGCCTGACATGGCATCTCCAATGATCCAGTCTTTGAAGCGATATCGTGGTAGCCATTTCACTATTGGGAATGAGTCCATGATGTGGGATTTGACTCTAGCAGTACTGCAGGAACAATTTTTTACCAATTTTTTTCTTAACGCTTCCTTCCATGATACTTTCTCTTTTATGCGCTCTTCCAAAAGTAAGGGAAGATTTTGTTCTGTTTTAGCATCTTCCTCTGCTGAAAGATTGTTACAGCTCCCTTTAGCTGGCATAATGTCCAGAAACTCTCACTGAAATAAAAAAAACAACAACAATGATACAGTTGGTTTAAAATAAAAGCAGTCTGAACTAAATAAATGGATAGAGAAAACAACATAGCTTGGTTTTTGGAAATCCCAATTAAAATTATCACAGACGTCCTCATTCCCATGATGTTCCAACCTTATTTTATCTCCTTTTTATAGTGTACATCAGTGGTGCTCAACCCTGTTCCTGGAGATCCAGGACACACCTGCTTGTAATTATGAAGTGCTGTTCAGGTCCTATTTGGTTCAGGTGTGTTTGATTTGATCAGGGTTGGAGCTGAACTTTGCAGGAAGGTAGATCTCCAGGAACAGGGATGAGCAGCCCTGGTATACATCATAAGAATTATTATTTAAAGAACAACATAAAGTATATGACGTTCTTTCAACTACTGAACCACATTGGCATGAAACTTACTGAAAGTTATTCCTACTCATTTGAAGAGCTTGAACTCAGTGTTGAAAGTAACGAGTTAATTAAATACCTCATTACTTGAACTTAAATGTAGTAAGATCTATGGCTGCGACAGCGATTCGATTAAATCAATAAAAATTGATTACTAAAAGCGTTGGCAACAAATTTCATAATCAACTCGTGTCGCACTACACGGGGACTTTGATTATTTAAAAAACACTTAAGGTTAGCAAGGAGCGGAGTGAACACGGTTTCTCTCACGCACTGGTACAGAGTTCGGCGCCTCATAGACAGGGATGAGGAGGAAGGGAGCAACAGCAGCGTAAATCACTACAGAATTCTACTTTTGTTCTGTTTTGAAGTGAGGACCGTAAATCAATGGTGCTGATGTTTTGTTCGTTATCCAGCATGACAAACATGACAACTTAGCGTTAGCTCGTTTAGAGCAGCAACTGAAAAAAAAATCAAACTGCGATTTGGCGTGGTGTCTGGCGCTGAGCCAGAGAAAGACAGAGGGGTTAAGTTGGTTTTGTTTTCGATATTCCTGACACATTCATCGATAGACAGCAATAACTTAATAACCTCTTACCCTAAAAAGATTTAAACTGTGTTTCCTACAAAAAGACAAAGCTGGTTATGTTTCACAGCTGTCTTTTTTCGATCGATATTACGAGCACTGCTCCGTTTAAGCCCTCGCAATATGCGTTTAGCCGGGAGAGCTCACACTGAGCAGAGCTCTCATGCCCCATTCACACGGGGCGTCAGCTTCAACGCTTCCCATTCACTTTGAATGGGTGACGTCAGGCGTTGCCGAATTGCATTGTGGATCTGTCTGCGCCGCTTCATGGGCGTTGCTCGCTGCAGAAGTTGGGACTTGCTCAACTTTTCAAGCGCCGACGGAAGCGTCAGCCAATCAGATCGCTGTATGCAAATACACCAGCTCAAACAGTGGCCTATTGCTGACTAATTTCATTGGCTGACGCTGCTATGACGTTTGCGTCAGCCCCAACTTCAGCCACGCCCTCTGTCAAGAGTTGACGCTGAAGCCTCGTGTGAATGGGGCGTAAGGTACTGTCGGAAAAGTGCTTCTTTTTTTTTTTTTTTTTTCGAAAACAAAACCAACTTAACCCTGCTGAGAAAGACGTGTCATATCACAATTATGCAGCGTTTTAACCGCCTAATGCTTAATTTATGTTTTAGACATGTAAACACACACAAGAACTAGTAAAACAATACATTTAGAGTTTGTAAAACGCACAAGAAGTCTAACAATCCATTTAAATATAGTTTGCCGATGTGTTTTATTCATATCAGTTACACTTTACACATAGTGAAAGTAACTATAAAGTTGAATCTATTGTTCTCCAAGTTCACCAGCCACTTACTTGCATGTATTTGGGGAGTAACTGGTGGATTTACAGGCTGAATCCTATGTGTTCTGCTTTTTATGAATGAGGCAATTGCGCAGCCGCAAGTAAACATGACGATGCCCATCTCACGTTATAGATCATGATCACTTACACGTTTATGTAAATTGGAATATCCGGTAGTTGATGACATAATGAGCAAGCATGTAAATAGGGAAAAAAAGGGATTCATCGGTAATACAGCGCTATTGTGGCTAAGGGGTGTCATGTGACAAACATGATGCGTCGCCACGGAAACATTAAGGGTGAACTTTCTAAAATAATGATCGCCTAACAAAACTCACTCCCAGGACCAGATAGAATATATTAAACTCACCAGTGAAGGGGTTAATAACAGGAGTAAAGCACCGGTGCTAGAGTTACTTTGCATTGCAAGACTAAAGACACGTTTTTATTCACTCGCCTTCTTTGGATCATTCATTTTTTTATCTGTTGTCATGTACAGCTACACTGCAAAAAAAAAACTTTTCTTATTTAGTCATTTCATCTCATTTCCAGCTCAAATATCTAAAAAATCTTAAAGAACAGACACGATAAATCGCATGAGAAAATAAAGTGATGCTTCAAACGTCTGTTTGATTATATCTCCTTAAGATTATTTTTCTTACCCAATTCGCAAATAATGTAGCTTGTTTTAAGCAAACAATCACTTAATTTTGAGGTGGGTTTTTTTCCAGAAAACAAGACAGTTGTTTTTTTACTTTATTATTATTATTATTATTATTTATTATTATTATTATTATTATAACAGCTCAGGGATTAGCTTTTTTGAATAAAGGGTTGGAAATTAATGCTTTTCTTGTTTTTTTTTTTTATCAGATTCATTGATTAATTAAACAAGTAATCGACAAATTATTCGATTATTAAAATAATCGTTAGTTGCAGCCCGTACTCATATAGATTTTTTTTTTTTTTAACTCAAATTGTTTGTAGCAATCGGTTTCCTCAAATTTTTTGAGTTGCCTTAACTTATTGGGTTTGACAGTACTGAGTTGGTTTGAGTTCTCTTCATTTGTTGGGTTTTACTGTGCTCAAATTGCTTCATTTACTCAAATGGATTAAGTTCACAGTACTCATTAGGGTTAGTATTTGAACTTAAATGGTTTGTTGCAATCGGTTTCCTCAAATAGTTTGAGTTAGCTTAACTTATTGGATTTTACAGTGTAGTATAAATGCCTATTTTTATATCTCACTCTATCTCATTTTCAGATTAACACCTGAAGGTAAATATAATAAATAAAGACAATTGCATGCTTACTTTGTCTGTGAATTTAGCGCCACAGTGGCAAATTTTTGGTCCATGTTTACACAATCAAAGAATAATCTATTATGCCTTATATCAACAAGACACAACATTGGTTAAAAGGAGTAAAAGTACTCTTTGCTAAATAAAGAGACCAGAAGAAATTGCTCCAATATTAAGATTATTTATTACTGAAATATGGTAACATGAATCTAACACCTTAACTCTGTCAATCTAATTAAAAAATGTAATAAGCTAAAATGTCTCCATATAAATCATCAGAGAAAACAGATGGCAAATATTAATTCTCATTATGAGCAAAGGAACAAAACTGCAAGAAGCATCTGGTGCAGCCTTGCAACTTTGCCAACAAAGGGATTCAAAGTCTGTTGAGGTCTGATGCTTGTTTTTTTTCTTATCAGATGGTGTTGCAACGCTAACTTCATTTGTCTGTGATTTGGTTCATGTCAGCCATCACATAAAAGTAACATGTGAGACCATAAAGCATTTATGATTATAGAGAGTAGTAAAAATGCAGATTGAGTGAATTGTGAACTACTGTTGCGATACATAAATGACATCATAAACTGAGCAAACTAACTAGCTGAACTATTTCCAAATACTGTGGAAGGTATGCATTGAAGAAGGGGAAAAATGGCATTTGACATGCCTCTATGTCCAAAAAAAAAAAAAAAGAAGTGTAAAATCACCCATATGGAACATATCTGAGGGAAAATCAATGTTTAAAAAATATGGCTTTGTAAAAATACAAAGTTTTAAGTTAATAGGAAGTTGGTTTGTAATGTAAATGACTTTTTTTCAATTACGTTTTGAGCTTTAAATAAGAGGATATTTCACCCAAAAATGAAAATTGTATCATAATTTATTTTCTCCCATGTGTTTTTAAACCTTTATGAGTTTCTTTCTTCTGTTGAAACATAAAAGATGATATGTTGAAGAATATCTGCCACCATTTTTTTCTAATATGGAAGTTGATGGGTCCCAGATATTTTTCAAAAATATAATTTCTTTCAACAGAAGAAAGAAACTCAAACTGGCCTTGAACAAGTGACGTATAGATAAATGATGGCAGAATTGTTTGAGGGTTGAACTATATCTCTATTACCGCCCGCTTTGTTTGCCCAATTCACCCAGTCAGCTGTATATATACTACAGATATGGTTAGATGGTCACTACGGCTGTTTCTAACAATAAAAAGACTGCATTGTAATTGTAAGATTAAAATGCAGTATTATTAGATTATGAAATTATTTATAACTTACTATTAATTATGTTAAAAGGTATACAGATATTCAATTGAAACCACCCAGTAAGTGGTGGCAGGACCCTGTCTTAAGGTCTTAATTCATTCAAACGGAGAGAAAAAAAAACATTTATGGATCAATAAATAATAAATTATGAAACTGATTGCATCTATAGATGAAATACTAACCAGATAATTTAATAAAATTTATTAAAGAATTGTACTCATGCTGGAACATACACATAACAGATAATATACATTTATATCCATAGCAGCATTAAAGTAAAAATGAATCCATTATTGAGAAAATAAACTGAATTAATAAGTGAAAAGGTTGCAAACATATCATTTTCTTGATAAGGAACAACTTATTCCTATTCTTAATAACTTAAACAATCATTTTTAAACTCAGAAAAGCAGTTCAGTATTGAAAGAGAAACATTTGGACACATGCCCAATACTATAAAAGACTTAAATCACAATGTGCAATGTTAATATTTTCAGTTGTAAATCTCCAGAGAATTCTCCCATTCATTCAAACTAAAAATGCACTGTGTTGTCAATAGGGGAAGTGACGTCATTGTGAATAGGGTCTAATATTCAAACATTCATTCATTTTATTTTTGGCTTATCAGGGGTCACCAGGGGTCAGAATAAACCGCCAACTTATCCAGCATATGTTTTACGCAGCGGATGCCCTTCCAGCTGCAACCCAACATTGGGAAACACCCATACACTACAGAAATTTGGTTTATTCAAATCACCCATAGCGCATGTCCTTGGACAGTGGGGGAAATCGGAGCACCCAAGGGTCTATTATCTCTTTTCAAAATTACATATACTGTACCCTCAATCAATGTGTCTAAAGAAGCAAGATCATGTTCATTATACAATGATTCCAATTAATACAAATCAAAGTAGAAACTAGACAAGCAGTAATTGCTGTTGAGTTGATGTAGATGTTCTCAAACCAGAGAAAAACATAAGAAATCCAGATAAACATGGAGAGTAACCACCAGCCGTCTGGTAAATATGATGATGCCTCCCTCCAGCACTATAATCAGCCTTGCTCAGCAGTTCAAATTACATCTCTCCACCAACAGAGATACGCATCTCCACATTGAGAGGGTGGCAGAGGTGACCAAAGAGTCATGCTTGGCAAACATTTTTCTTCTCTCCTGACAATGCGACTAAACTAGTCAAGTGAAAATGCACAAGAAATGCTGGCATTAGTCATATATACATTGCAAACTCTGAGGCACCTTAAGGCACTTCACAAGAAACTATTCAATGGAAACTTGTGTTTAGTCAGCACCTTTGAAAAGCAGGATGCAGTAAGCTATTTTTAAAATATCCTGAATCCTGAATGGTTCTAAACACTTATGCATATACGGTTGATGTGCCACTATGATCTATTCTTCTTCAAATCTCAGTTTCTCTACTGAGTCTTAAAGAATCATTAGGCATTCACTGACTGAAGAGCTGATTAGTTGAGAGTGCCAAAGCACATGGCACACACACAGGTCTCAAAAGTCTTACTCTCCCAGCCAAAGCTCTAATTTTCATGCCAGACCACCCTCATTGGTGACCCTGTGGTAAAAATCAACATGCAATTCAAATTCAACAGTACCTGACTATTTCATAGGAAGTTTGCAGTTGTTAGTATGCAGCAAAATCTGAATTGATTCTCTAACACAGGGGTTCTCAAATTTTTCAGCCCGCGACCCCCAAAATAACAATGCCAGTGACACGCGACCCCCACATTTCTCGAAGGTGGTTTTTAACATGCAAATGTTGCACACACAACAATAGGCCTATATACACAAGCATATTGACAACACAAAAAAGGGCAAGTCTTACAACCATAGGCTATAATTTATAGTCATTTATTAATGTGTTTAATGTAATATTAACCTCACCTAATGATACTGGTGGGCACAATGTTTTCAGCACAAGTCTAATCTTGGTTTAATTTTGGAGACCACCACCACGATCATTCTCAATGAGGCCTGTATTTATTTTTAATGTATTTGATTGCCATAAAGGTGTCAGAAAGTTTAACCGTGTGCTATAAAATCAATCTTCTGCAGCTGACGCTATTGCTGTATTGTTAATCTAAGGTAAACATGCAATCCTATGAAAATAAATCAAAAGGTTGATGGCTTTTTATTTGCATGTTGTTGCTTTTTAATGTAACTATTAACTACTATTTTATCATCTGGAGGTTATGGATAAAATATGGCAATTCTAATAGTTTAATAATATTTATTTGACTTTTGGAAATCACCAAGCAACCCCCTTTAATTGTCCCACGACCCCCACTTTAAGAACCACTGCTCTAACAGTATAAATTGATATCTCCACTTACATCAAAATAGTGTGCTGCAGTGATTGCATAAATCATTTTTTTGTAGTTTTTTGCATTTATTATGATAGTATTTAAAGAGAGGCAAATTTAAGATAAAGAGAAAAATGCCACCAGGTGACATTATGAAGCAGTGGCTCTGGGTCCTGGAAATTGTGATAAGAAGCACAAATGCAGTTGTGTTGGGTAGATTTCACCACACTGAAAAAAACAGCATTGTACTAAAGGCACACAAAAGTTATGTTAGGGTGCACTTTTCAAAGGTATTGTTAGCCTATCGCAAGTGCTTCTCACATCCCTAAAATAGTTCATTTGCAAACAGCACTGCCGACTCATGGTTTGAATTAAAAGCACCCAACCTGTGGTTAAAAGCATAGTATACAATTATATTAATATATGGACTTAAACAGATCATCCAAAATCAGATTTTTAGATGCCATCTTAATTATTAACAGCAATTATTTTAGATTATTTTGAGCACCAACATGTGTGATGTCACAACAGAATAGGTGCGAACACTCACTCATGACCAGGACCAGACGGAATCTGCGGACATTTTTTGTTATTTCTGCGCAAAATTTTGTAACAAATCTGCAGATTTATGCGGAATGATTTTGGGAATATCATAACAAACTTAATGTATGATATATTAAGTTATGGAATAAAAAAATAACAGCTTTTTAACTTTTATTTAATGTTCACAATGCAAATCCAACTAGATCCACTTTTTTGGTAAACAAAGTCTCTTATATAATACCTCTCATATAAAGTATTTCATATGATATATCTACTAAAAGGCAGATAATATTACTTTACAAACTGTATTGTAAAGCGTAATCTGCAGATTTCTCTGCGCACAATTCTGCGTGGGCTAACTCATGACTAGCTATTTAGTGTCTCCATATATCATTCCATGGTAGTTAGGTTTTTCAAAATACACACCACAAAAACAAACCAAGGTTTTACTACAAATAAAACCTAATTATTGGCATTTATTGTGGTTAAACTACACCTTGGCTTTGCTACACTAACCACAGTTTATCATTAATATTTGTAAAATTGGTTATACAGTAATCAAGCCAACAACAAAAAAATATAGTTCTTACACGTTTACTACAGTATAATAAAACTTTAGTTACTTTTTCTAAGGGTTGTGTGAGAGAATTAAAAAATACTCACAGCTCTAGATTAAACAAATAAACAGATTTATTACTAACCTGTGGTTTAAAAAAAATAGCACAGGCAGGACATTGGAACAGAACCTGTTGAGTGCCTCTGTTTGAAAAGCTAAAGCTGTCATATGAAGTAAGCTACAATGACTATGCATTTGCCTCTGCTTGTATGATAATAAACTAAATAGCCATCCATTGATATTAAGATATTTTGCTCCAAATATGGCCTGGTGTGAACAGTTAAATACATCACTGAAACCCACTGTGTGATTTTTTTTAGCTTTAAAATCGTTTACACCTTGACTACAATATTAATGTTACAGAGGTCATTGTTTTTTTGTTTAGTGATTAATGTGCATTTTGGTTGGTACATCCAATTGACAGACGGGGCGGCAACTTTCGTCATTTTACATGATAACATGGTTCAGTCTGAGGCAACACGAACAGCATGTTGTTGCGTAAAATAAATAGTGTCTAACTTGTGTAATGAACATAGCAGTTGGCATATTTTGTACAAAATTCATTTAAAAACATCCCAATACTCAGTTTGTGGGAACTGATAATACTAATGTGTACAGTTTAAACACCCATGATCACATCCCGATGATGTAACGAAATGATCAAAGCAAACGTTTTGTTCTTGTTGCTTTGTTAAATTTAAACGCATATAGCTAATAGCTAGTTTCTTTGTTGTGTGACAAAACTCATTAAAAATTCAAATATTGTAAATTAAAGAAATTGTTTAAAAAGTTCAAGCGTACTTTAACAAACAAATTAAGAGAATTAATGTGGTATTAACAACTGATAGCCTACCAAGCATCTCACCACAATCCATAATAGTTCTGAAACTTTGTGATCTCGAGATTGATATAGCGTACATCTAACTTCAAACTTTAACAAGCATCATCGTCAAAAGTTAAATGATACGTAAAACCAAACGCTGTGTCATGAAACCCTGGTTTGTTTTATGCTCTGACTTCATGAATGGCACTATTGAAAACAAAACTGCAACGTGTACAAGTGACTCGGTGTAAGTTATCCGCTTAGGAAAAAAGCTGCACAGATTCAATGTTAAAGACTCACCTCAGTCCGGCTGCGCAACGAGATCGTTTCATTACGCATAAGCATCCGTTTGAACATTTTATAAGCCAAGAGTTCCACCTCTATGAGCGTATGTTACTTGAAGTTTAGGATCTCTTCCGTGACGTATGAAGCCACGCTAAGTTTGTGATATCACGTGGACAACGAAACCTATTATCACACGTCACGTGACTGCTAATTCCTGGCTAGAAGCAAATTTTGCACTGCTGTGCTTACTCAGTAAATTTGCAGAGTCGTCTGACTGAGATCTAAAGCTCAAATTGTCGAGTCAAGAGTTTATGAGCGGTCCTTCTTTCTGTCTGGTGAAACTCCTACAGTGAAAGTTTGACTTATGAATATCTTATGTAAATTTGGGCACAAGTACTGTAGGTTAAATTTTACCTTGCTGAATTCACTCAAACGTTAGAGGAGAACTTTCATGCAACAGTTAACCTTCAGAATTGTAGCCTAATAATACTAAATTTATCCAACATCTGAATTAGAAAATGTATAAAGGTTATTGTGCATAACCCTAATATATAGGCTACTATAATATTTCAATTAGGGTATCTTGTTTATTAATGTAACATAATGGTTCATATTTGAACTAGCCTGTATAATTGACATTTTCTTGACATTTCTTACAGTTATTGCATTTATAAATTCATAATCATATGTCGAGTATAATAGTGGGGACCTCTGATAAAGAAGGGAATAAGCCAAATGAAAGTGAGTAATAAGTAGGCCCACACGGAATCTGCGCGCGCAGAATTCCGCAGATTTTTTGCAGATTTTCCGCAGATTTTTAGCCCATCATTAATTCTGTTTATTTACTTACAGTTAACTATTTACTGTTAATCTAATTGGATTTGCATTTTAAACATTAAATAAAAGTTAAAAAGATATTATTTTTTATTTCACATTTTGAGGTTTTAGTTTTGATACTCCTAAAATAATTCCGCAGAAATCTGCAGATTTTTACCAAAATTCTCCGCAGAAATAGCAAAAAACGTCCGCAGATTCCGTCTGGCCCTAGTAATAAGTTATATTGTTAATGTTCTTTTGAGAGTAACGGGAATATGTTTTATGTCTACAGCTATGGGGGACAAGACAAGGCATGGGACGATAGCCGTTTATACTGCGGTTTGGAAAAGTCAATGTTTTAAAATCGCCAAAATTTTCTGTTATACCATTTCTAAGGTATGTGTAAGATTTTTTATTTACATTTTCTTTAGGTTTTTAGGACAAAAGTATCTCCAGCAGAAAAGATATCCAAAGATGCTGTTTAAATTGTAATGCAATCAGTGTTTTTGAAACAAATGAAGACAGCAAAAGTCAATGATTCATTTGAATTATTTAGCCTGAAATGTTTACGGTTCCAAAATATTTTAAATGTCTCTTAAAATAAAATATACTGTGTTCAGGGGGAAAAAGTTATTTTTTTACCCTGACATTTAAAAAGAATATATTTTAGAGCGGTAATCACAATAGGCCTACCATGAAACCATGATATTTTTATCCAAGGTTATCATACCATCAGAATCTTATACCAGCCCATGCCTAAACAAGACCACTTGATAACTTAGTTTCTTTGGATGTAGGCTACTTTATTTTTAGGTGTTATGGTGTATGTATTGAGTAAAATGTTCATATTTGTTTTATTGTATTAATCCAGTATTTATATACCTTCTGAAAATAATATGTTTTTCCATTAGCTGTATGTGTTGGCTGAGGGTCTGATAAGCATTTTTTTAAATATGCAAGGTAAATACAAAATGCTAGAAGTGTTAATGCTGTGAGGCCACAGGTTTTAATCCACACAGCCTTCAAATTCTACATAGGCTTGAGTAAATTGAGCCACACTCCCCTGCGAACAAACAAAGAACACAGTGTGCTTGTGAATGTTCCAGGGTGGGATTTGAAATGGTGCATGTTTATTTAATCTTTTCAATCATCAACATTCCTGTGACAGTAATGTATTCAATGTTTTCACTAGGAAATCATTTTACATACAGTAAGTATTCATGTGTGCAATAAAAAAAAAAAAAACAATAAAGACACAATATGTATGATTTTTTCAATAAAATACCCTAGACCGGTGTTATACGTGCTCTGACTTCATGAATGGCACTATTGAAAACACTAAGTCAGTCACAAAACACTAAGTCACATAAGTCAGCACTATTGCTGACTAATGCACTTACATTATACCAAATGTTTGAATAAAGTTAAAAATAGTCTAAATACAGACTTTATACATGCGGCATCATTAAAATACCTCAGCTTTGCTTTACATGTTACATACGCATAATATACATTTCAAATTACACATAGTCTTTTTTAACCTTAGCTATTATTCTCTACTTTTTATGTTTTGTACTCTATCACAAGCTGTTATCCATATTGCTGAAGTTGAAAAAAAAAAATAAAAAATTTATTGTAAAATGTACTCCAGTCACCCTTCTTGTTCTTTACAGTGATGTGCTGAAGTTCATCAAGCTCAAGATCAGATCAAGTACTGAGGAATATTGGAGAAGTCCCAATGAGCTGCAGTTCTGTGCTTTGTTCATGTCAGTGGAAAATGTTTAGACTGGTTCAGCTGAAAGGTAACACACTGACTGAGATAACCACTTACTGTATAACTGAGGACTGCAGAAGAGCATCTGAACGCATATCCAGCCTTGAAACAGAAGAAAACAGAATTGCAAACTAAGTCTACAATTCACACAGGCTCATCAAAATTAGACCATACAAGATTGAAAACAAATTCCTGAAATGATGCGTCTTGGCCCCTGTGCTGTTAAATCTGGATGGTAGGTCACAATTTACCATAATGTATATTGAAAGCTATCCTGTTTAAATGGTTCAGCCTACTGGTACTGTAATGCCATGAGAGAGATTTTCTTGACACATGTTGGGCATATTAACACAAACTATGCATCGTTTAAATATTACAGCCTACCTGAGTACTGACCATGTCCAGGCCTTTATGACATTCAGCAGGCTAATGCACTATTTCACAAAACTCAGATTATCTCAGACTTGATTTTGTTTTTGATATGAAGGTGGGTTAACTATACTCAACTGGCTTCATAGTCATCAGAAGAGGTTTGGTGTAATGGGAGATTCACATCAATGTTGTGTGGCTGGCAAATCTGCAGCATGATGATATCCAGAGATGGCAAAAGTACACACATCCTTTACTTAAGTAGAAGTACAGATACTCATGTTTAAAACGACTCTGGTAAAAGTATAAGTACTGACTACACTTTTGTACTTAAGTAAAAGTAAAGAAGTACCGCCTGAAAAATGTACAAAAGTAAAAAAGTAAAAAGTACTAATTTCAACCACAGTCCCAAAGACATGCGGTATAGACGAATAATAATTCAACTACATTTGCAGTAGTTTATAAGTGTGTGTGTGTGTGTGTGTGTGTGTGTGTGTGTGTGTGTGTGTGTGTGTGAATGTGAGTGTGTATGGGTGTTTCCCAGTACTGGGATGCAGCTGGAAGGGTATCCACTGCGTAAAACAAATGCTGGAATAATTGGCGGTTCATTCTGCTGTGGCGACCCCTGATAATTCAGGGACGAAGCTGAAGGATAGCGAGTGAGATACTGTAGGTAGGTAATCATCCTGACACAAACTCGGTGTTTAGCATGTAGTTTTGCCGCTGTTAGATCAAAAATAACAGCTGCCATTTTTCTTTTGCTAAAATAAATGCAGAATCAGATATAACTGTAAACAATTTTTTTTGCATTAGGCTAAAGCTTCTTATTCTCTTTAGAGAGTAGCTCTCATATATAACCCGCTATTTCAGTGTTTTTTTTTCAGGTATTGTGGTTATTTTATTTAATGGATAAACATTAATTCTGTTACAGTTTTTCTCAGTCACTTTGGTCCATTTCTCAGATCAGAATTGAAATTCTCAAAACTCCCCGTTCAATCTTCAGATCATCATTGTGTCACTTGTGCACATCAGAAAGCAGTTTCTCTTTATAAACAAGTTGCAAATGCTTTTGTTCATCCATGCAAATGATTATGTGCAATTCTCTGATGTTTCCGACATTATCAATTGCTCATGTCATGTTGAGCAACATGTATTATTTTATCTCTGTTGAATAGACTTACCCCCACAACATTTAATCGTTCAAATGCCTGAACAAGTTGTCTTAATATTTATGTATTTTTACATTTCTCCCAGGTGAATCTTGACTTTTTCTAATGAAGGTCTAAAAGGAGGATGTCCTATGTTCACATTTTTACTTTTGTTTTTCTTTGTGCTATGCCGTGCTCTCTTTTCCTTTCTGTATCAGAATGACATGATCTGGCAACAAATTACAGTACAAACAGCAAAAATATTGCCATAGTTTACACCAGAACAGCCCTCCAGAGTGCACTGTTATTGACAACATGACTAGTAATTTGAGTCTTATTCTAATACAATGACACAAGGACATGTCATTCTGACGCCACTGACATGTTGACTGTCACAGAAATTTAGTTTTGAGGGATGAACTGAGGGATTTTGAGCAGGAGACTGGCTTTTGCAGGTAATCCATGGTGTTTTGCTATTTATACGTGTTTTTTTTGAGAAATGCACTTTGTCCTACTGTTTTACAAATTTCAGTTCTGATCTGAGAAATGTGCCAAAATGACTGAAAAATTTGTAATACATTTATTCTATGCTAAAAGCAACATACACAGGTAAGACAGGTAACATACACATAAATTGCCCAGGGGTGCGTTTCCCAAACAACGACGTAACTTGCTGCTGAACTATCATAGTACCATGCATCGTTTGGGAAAAGAACGATGTGGTGACGAGTGTTTCCCAAAACCCTTAGTTTCTCTGTCGCAGATCCATGGTTTGAACCACGTTAGTTATAACGTAAAACACCCATAATGATGCTCTAAACGGGGTGGAGTAACTTCTTTAGAGAACAACCCCAACATTTCTTTGTGCAAATTATATTGTTTTACACAAACACACATTTAAAATAAAATCCAATATTAGTTTTGTCATATATAATATCATATAAATCATATAAATAAACAAATAATGAGGCTATTTATTAAGAAATGAAATGTAATATTTATTAGAAAGTGAAAAAAAAATCCTATTTTAATAATAATATTAATGATGATGATGATTATTATTATTAAGTAGGATATTGTTTATTTATTTTTTGAAAAGTCTTGAAAAGTTTTAATTTGAGCATGTGCAAACCACTGCAGATATGCTCTAACCAGCAGGCCCATGTCATATATACAGTACAGACACTTAATAAATAACCTACTATAAATTAAAAGAATTCATGTATGCTATGTTTTTTTTTATTTCACAAGCTTTGGAGATGTAACATAAATTCCGCTTTTAAAAAATAGTCACCTATAGCTTTTGTCATGAGGCTGTGTTCAAAATGACATCCAAGTTTTCAAAGTGCACTGCAAAGGGAGCGCAATTGTAAACATGAAGATCGCTAAAACTGAACTGTAAAAATACTTTGAAAGCAAAATACACCTAAGAGAGATGACCTTAATGCTTTTTATTTTTAATAATTCAAACTTTGAATGTTACAATGTTCTAAATGAATAGGGCATAGGGGGGATAAGTGGGAATAGAACACAGCCATTACAAATTCTGTATTAGAAAATATAAACTCATCAGAAATAAAGGAAATAAACCGCAATGCATACATTTTTTATAAAGTATTTGATTGTTTTAGTCCTAAATGTACAAATTTTTACAAAAAGCACTATTTTCGCGGTATTAGAATGAAAGACCAGAGAAAGCCCGTGCAGTATGATCGGAAGTGGACAAAAGGCTTATTTAAACAGCATGTTTTTGACTGGAATGTGTCTCGTTTACCTGTGATCCGAACGAGCAAAAGTTGTCTTATTATCGTGTAAACAGGGCAGCATCAGTCATGTTAAATTCGCCGACTCCCTCTGTCAATGCGCAGTAATCCTAGCCTTTCTCATAGTAATCTTCATGAACTAGGCCATGTACGGTGCGCGATAGGCTTGAAGAAGACGCGCGCTGCAGCACGCAGGCGCGCAATGAGGAAAAAGAGACTGTTTGCATCAAAAATGCACTCATATTATTGCGCAATGATAAGAAATAATATAGATCGCGCCACCAAACACATAAAAACGAAAGTAACGACTGTGGTTTAAAAAATGTAAGAAGTAGAAAGTACAGATATTTGTGTAAAAATGTAAGAAGTAAAAGTAAAAAGTAGTCAAAAAAATTAGTAGTGGAGTAAAGTACTGATACCCGAAAAAACTACTTAAGTACAGTAACGAAGTATTTGTACTTCGTTACTTCCCATCTCTGATGATATCTTATGATATGCCACAGCCATATCACCCTGCGTTCCAAGACCAGTTACTCACAGAAGCTAAGCAGGGCTGAGCCTGGTCAGAACCTGGATGGGAGACCCCATGGGAAAACTAGCTTGCTGTTAGGAGTAGTGTTAGTGAGGCCAGCAGGAGACACTCAATCTGTGGTCTGTGTAAGTTTTAATGCCCCAGTAAAGTGAAGGGGACACTATACTGTCAGTGAGCGCTGTCTTTCAGCGTTCGACATTAAACCTGACTCTCTGTGGTCATTAAAAATACCATGGCACTTCTTGTAAGAGTAGGGGTGTAACCTCGATGTCCTGGCCTATTTCCCTCCATCAACCCTTATGCCCCATTCACACGAGGCGTCAGCTTCAACGCTTCCCATTCACTTTGAATGGGTGATGTCAGGGGTTGCCGAACTGCATTGTGGATCCGTCATCCGTCAGTGGATCCGATTCAGAGGTGTTGCTCGCTGCAGAAGTTGGGACTTGCTCAACTTTTCAAGCGCCGACGGAAGCGTCAGCCGATCAGATCGCTGTATGCAAATACACCAGCTCAGACAGTGGCCTATTGCTGACTAAATTCATTGGCTGACGCTGCAATGACGATCGCGTCAGCCCCAACTTCAGACAAGCCCTCTGTCAAGCGTTGACGCTGAAACCCCGTGTGAATAGGGCGTTACCCATCATGGCCTCTCAATCATCCCCATCCACCGAATTGGCTCTGTCACTGTCTCTCCACTCCACCTATAGCTGGTGTGTGGTGAGTGCAGTGGAGCCGTTGCCCTGTGGCTGTGGTCGCGTCATCCAAGTGTGATGTAATGTAATGTAATGTGTATTTATATAGTGCATTTATCGTATAAGTGCTTCACAATCATGGGGGGGGGGGGGGGGTTTCCACACCACCACCAGTGTGCAGCACTTACACGATAAATGCACTATATAAATACACATTACATTACATTAATATTGTGTTTTAACACCTTTTTTGAAAACAATTAAGGCAACTGTGAAAGTATCTGAATGGTCTGACCCTCTGATAAGAATCTTATTTACTTCTTATGTATTAAATAGTTTTATATGTTTGTTTTTTTGTTTGTTTGTTCTTTTGCTGTGGTTGACCTATGATCTAATCTGCACATATTCATAGTGATTCATAGTGCCAGTCATTTTAGATCTTACCAAATATTTACAAATAATACATATAAAGAAAAAATGTCATGCACCATATCAGTTAAATCGGAGTGATTCAGTATCATGTGGTGGACTTCAAAATTATGGAAAAAAGTCTCTTCTCATGCATCAAATCATTTTTATAGGGTTACCTAGATGTGGTGTAATAAAACAGCATTTACTTCTCACTGGAAACCAGTACTTAGTTAGTTAGTATTTAGTTAAATTTACTTAAATTAAGTCAGACCAAAGTGTTTATGCATTTAAATTATTTTTAAGTTTCATGCACATCTAACTAATCCAAGCTAGAAACCATCATTTTTGTGATTCAGGCTAATTATGCTTAGTATAAACAGGCTGCAAAATATAACCAGTCAAAAGAAACTCTGCATGCTCTCTAACTTTATCCACTGGTGAGGCTGAGAGATCTCTTTGACTTTATGATCGCTTTGACTTTATGAATGGCACTATTGAAAAGAACTGCATAACTGCAACATGATCAACCATGTCATGGTATCTGCTGAAGAATAAAGCTTCATTTAAAACTTTAAGATTCAGGCTTAAAACACCCCTTCAGTCATTTATGAACACATCTAGCAGACACATTTATCAGTAACCTAGTATCCATTCATACACTGTAAAACCCAACAGTCAATTTAATCAAATGAAATGAGTGTAGTTAACTCAAAATTGACTGAAAGTTAATCCTACTCATTTGAAAAGAGTTTTGAACTAATGGGTTAATTAAATACCTCATTACTTCAACTTAATGGAGTAAGTTCACAGTACTCATATAGATTTGTTGCAATCGGTTTCCTCAAATCGTTTGAGTTGCTTTAACTTATTAGGTTTTACAGTACTCCGTTGGTTTAAGTTCTCTTCATTTATCAGGTTTTACTGTCCTCAAATTGCTTCATTTACTCAAATGGATTAAGTTCACAGTACTCATTAGGATTAGTTTTTAAACTTAAATGGTTTGTTGCAATCGGTTTCCTCAAACGGTTTGTGTAACCTTAACTTTTTGGGTTTTACAGTGTACAAAACTACAATAATAAAGACAATGACACTTGCCACTGAAACAATGACCTTGGCGTTTTTAACAGCCTTACTGTCAGTTACAGGAACTACTACTGTGCTACAGGAACTATAGAAACATGCCCCTGTCCATAAACCATACAAGCAGTGACGTTGCCAAATAGCTGCTGTTGACATACGCACAGCAGACTCTCCAATGACAAACATGTTAAAGCTAGGAGCGCGGAGTACATACAATAGCCCTTCAATGGATATTATTGCAACATTCAAAATAAACATAAAGTCTATGTCATAAAGGTAACACCACGTGAAGTCTTTAACAGAAACAGGCCACGTCATGTTACAACTATAGGAAATCCCAGAACAGTGAAGCTGAAAGGCTCTGTTTACTCTACATACTAATGTTTGTTAAAGCAAATCCCTTTTTAAAATTAGAATTGTGCAGTTGTTATGCTCAACTATCACACAGCTTGTTCTGTTTTAATTCAAGAAACCCATTTTAATTAGCCCTAGAACAAAAGTTTTTTAACTCTCCTGTTGTCCTGAGAGGAAGGTAATATACTGTATGTGCCCATTATTGAGCAGTCGTACAGACCAAATGAACTGAATAAATCAGTTTAGACATTTGCCAATTCAGATTCAGCTATGTTGCGAGTAAATGAATGATATATTATTTTATTTTATATTACATTATATTATATTATATTATATTATATTATATTATATTATATTATATTATATTATATTATATTATATTATATTATATTATTAATTTTCTATTGGGCTAAGTCCCTTTATTAATCCAGGGTCGCCACAGCGGTATGAACCGCCAACTTATCCAGCACATGTTTTACGCAGTGGATGCCCTTCCAACTGCAACCCATCTCTGGGAAACATCCATACACACTCATTCACTACGGACAATTTACCCAATTCACCTGTACCACATGTCTTTGGACTGTGGGGAAAACCGGAGTACCCGGAGGAAACCCATGCATGTGAACACGGGGAGAACATGCAAACTCCACACATGCCAACTGACCCAGCTGGGGCTCAAACCAGCGACCTTCTTGCTATGAGGCGACAGCACTGCCTACTGTGCCACCGCATCACCCTGTATTATATTATTCATTCATTCATTTTCTTGTCGGCTTTGTCCCTTGCGGGGTCGCCACAGCGGAATGAACCGCCAACTTATCCAGCACGATTTTACGCAGCGGATGCCCTTCCAGCCGCAACCCATCTCTGGGAACTTCCACACACACATTCACACTCATACACTATGGACAATTTAGCTTACCCAATTCACCTGTACTGCATGTCTTTGGACTGTGGGGGAAACCGGAGCACCCGGAGGGAACCCACGCAAACCCAGGGAGAACATGCAAACTCCACACAGAAACGCCAACTGACCCAGCCCAGCCGAGGTTCGAACCTGCGACCCAGCGACGTTCTTGCTGTGAGGCAACAGCACTACCCACTGCGCCAGTGGGTTGCCCTTGTATTATATTATATTATATTATATTATATTATATTATATTATATTATATTATATTATATTATATTATATTATATTATATTATATTATATTATATTATATTATATTATATTCAGAAAGAGCTTTGTTGCCAAGTGTATGTGGACACAAAAGGAATTTGTCTTAGACCTTCCATGTGCATAGAGTACAAAAAGTACAGAGTACCAAATGTACAAACAGAGTACAACAAAGTACAGAGTGCAGACATAAATAGAATACCAAAAGCATTTAAATTATTTTTCATGTAGAGTATTATGTGCATATGAGGAAATGGCTGGCAAAAAAGGTTCTTGTGTCTAGCTGTTTTGGTTCACAGTGCTCTGTATGCTGGCCAAAGTATCAGTAAAAAAAAAACAGATAAAAGAGAGAGTGGCCTGAGTTTGAGGGATCCAGAATGATTTTCTGTGCCCTTTTCCTCACTCTGAAGATGTAGCAGGGGGGTAATTATATAATTATTATGTTATATTATGGTATTATTATATTATATTGACACTATTAGGATAGCATTAGAATTAAATACTTTTAAATAATAAAAAAAATCACATACACACACACACACACACAATTGTTTTTATGGCAAAATGCTGACTTTTGCTTCCAATGTCATAGTTCTTAGTTGTATATTAAGTTTTTTTTTTTATTCTGTATAGTTTTATTTTTTTCCGGAAAAAATATATTATGACTATATAGTCCAGGTTCACTTAGTATGCTGTATATTTATTGACAAAACTCTCTAAACATCAAAAACAATGCTGTGTGCTGGAAAAAAGTCTGTCTGTTACAAATTTTTGAAGAGCTTCCAATTTAATAAAAAAGTCAAAACTGCACCAGGAGTTCCTCCATCACACGAACACAAATGAAGATCTGCTGCAAGGATATGTGTTGTCATATTGAACTCACTCACTTTTCTTTGGCTTATTGTCTGCTTTTTCTTCAGGGGTCGCCACAGCTGAATGACCTGCCAATTACTCACAGGCAAGTATTTTACACAGTGGATTCACAGTAGATCTCATTCGTAAAATTTAGTACGAATTGCTCATCCCCCAATAATGTTAGGGTTTAGGGGTGGGGTTTGGTTTGGTGTCACTCCTCCTTTTAAAAATCTTACATTTTCGTATGACTGAATTTATGAATAAGCCACTAAACTTACAAAGCATAAAATAGGTCAGGCTGGACTGTCAGTCGTTTAACATTGTAAAACAATATTTAATCATTCATTTTCTTTTCGTCTTAGTCCCTTTATTAATCTGGGGTCGCCACAGAGGAATGAACCGCTAACTTATCCAGCATAGGTTTTACACATTGGATGCGCTTACAGCTGCAACCCATCACTGGGAAACACCCTTACACTGTCATTCACACACATACACTACTGACAATTTAAAACATTTAATTGTTTGCTATTTTAATCTTAGTTCATTTTCTTACAGCGTTCAGCTTCTTTAAACTGTAAACTTTTGATATTAAAAAGCATTGAGATGTCTGAGGCTTACAAAAGATTTTACTTTATAAACTTATATATACATATTTAACCTATTTATTAGGATGTAATTTAGCCATATATATAAAAGTGTAGTGTTTGTGCATATATTTGTGTAGCTTGCAGTTTATTGTAGAACAAAACATTCAAGAATTGTCAAGTTATGCACTGACCTTATTTTACTCATAAATTGAAACACTATAAAATCCTATAGGAAAGCCTCAAAGAAAGCAGATTCTTCATTAGATAATGTACGATGCAGCAGTTTACAAGTTAAATAGCAAAGTGCATATACTGTGAATGAACATGACTGGTAAACATAGAGAGGTTGCTGAGGTCAAGTGTTGTAAGCACACAGTATTGCATGTGAGGGTTAAGAAATCATAACGAGTATACAGTGTAAACGCAAAAGTGATCTAAATATGTAGTGATGAAAGCTGTTGAAATTATGTCCACATTATCGGAAAAGGGCACCATTAATTTACATAATGTTATTTTTTTAATGTTTTTTCAGTATTAATATTATATTTTTGGTCATACGGTTGTTTTTCAAAACCTTTTCATAACATTTCAGTCTCATGTTACATAAATGTTCTCAGAACATTAATTGAACATTAGAACATTCCACCCGCATTATATTATTATTCTAAAAACTATTTTCTATCAACTTTACTAGAACATAATTTTAATAGCATCACTATCGTTTACGCAACTAGCATTATTAACATTGCTAACAGTTATGCAACTTTTATAGAACATAAAGTAATGTTCTGCGAAAGATCCCTGTTAGCTGGGAAGGAGAAAAAAACTATTACATAGACATGCATGTTAGACCAGTGTACTTTTTGAATGGTGTAAAACCAGCTTTAGCGTTGACTTCAAATATCCGTGACATGACTTGTATGTCATACACTTTTAGAAAAAATGGTACAATGTTGTACCGAAGAAGGTGCAAACCCTTCTCACTGGGACAGTACCTTTTTATGGAACAGAATTGTACCTTAAGACAAAAAAACAAATTTGTATCATTGCAGTTTGTACCTTTAAGGACATGATTTGTACCATAGGAAACCAAAATTGGTTTTTAAAACCTGCAGATACAAAACTTTCATCAAAGGTACAAATCTGATCTATGAAGGTATACCACTACAGTGACAAAACTCAAAGGCATTTGCTTTATCCAAAATGTGTTGATTTAATTGTATAATTTCAGTAAATATAAAACATTAAATACATTTTTAAAAAATGTTTTTTTTTAAGTTTCTTTTTATGTAAATGCACCTTTTCCATTTACAATAAAGAATAAAAAATACTTTTACATAAATCAAAAGATCTATTTTTCGCTAAACATTTCACAACACTTTTCACAAAAATGTTACAGAAACACATTCTCCTATAAAACATTTTTTCTTCAATATTTACACAATACCTTTGTAATCACTTAAAAGTTAATTTAATTTACTCTGTTTTAAAATATAAATCGAATTATGCAAAAGTATGGTAATGAGATATGCACAATGTTTCATTAGTTTTACAATACTAAAATGTCTGCATGAACACTTTGCATATGCAGGACTTTTGCCAGCTTACTTGCGTAGTGGAAAGCATCCGCCAAAAGGTGTGGATATCAATAATGAAAATGTATTTATCAGAAAATGCTTACCAAATCTTTATTAAAAATGCCTTAAATGTTTAATTCACAATACCTATAGTTTTGTTTTACCATTTTTTTTTGTTTTTGTTTTATACAGCTTAATAATTAATGTTTATGAGTTTCCTTAAACATATCCTTCTAAATGATGATTCATGTTTTAATATAATTATTCATAAATTCACTTTGCCTTTGCAGTAATATTTCTTTATTACAATATCTATAAAAATAAAGAGTTGTCCAATACTTTTGTACCTTTTTATGAGAAAAATTTTGTCCCTTTATTTTAATTGTACCATAAAAAGTACAGAACAGTATCATAAGAGGTCTTTTCTGTATAAGGTAACTTTTACATACAAAACTGTTCCTTAAGGAACATTATTTGTACCACCGTGTACCCATTTTTTTAGAGTGTACCATGCATAAAATCAAGCTTGTTTCCCCAGAAGCATCAGTTTATGTGAGACTGTAGGCCATTGACCGTTTGGTGCACAGAATGCAGCAACAGTTAAAGATTATGGAAATTTTAGTGTAACACTGAATGAAACAATGATTCTGGTCAAGCATATTTTTTGTTCTCATTTTCTCAGATGGGGTAACTAAAGGGGAAACAACAGAGAATAAGAATTTTCCAATTCTGAGTTGAAATATTACTAATTTGGGGGAAATGGAGAATGACAGAGAATTTAATTCATCTTTATTTCTATAGCGCTTTTACAATGTAGATTGTGTCAAAGCAGCTTAACATAGAAGTTCTAGTAAATTGAAACTGTGTCAGTCCAGTTTTCAGAGTTGAAGATCAGTTTAGTTCAGTTCAGTGTGGTTTACATTTCACTGCTGAAAGTCCAAACACTAAAAATAATCTCTGAAAATTGAACTGACACTGTTTCAATTCACTATAATCTTCCATGTGAAGCTGCTTTGACACAATCTACATTGTATAAGCGCTATACAAATAAAGATGAATTGAATTGAATTGAATTAAAAAGAAAATCCATCGATGCGCAGATTTCTGATTGAGGTAACGGTAGGGGGCACTGTTGAGAAGCTTTTCAATAAAAGCGATCATGGTAATTTACATTGCTTCGTCTGTGTTTACCAGGGAAACTTTTTTTATTTTTTGCAATTGCCATTATTCCATATAAAATAGACTTTTTTATGAAATGTGTTTGTTTATTCAGTTTTTTCTGTCTATTTATTTATTCATTGCAATAAATATTATACTTTTTTCTAATGCTAATTAAATTGTGCCAACCGAACTATTCTGTCCTATTTTTAATTTGATGTCATCGCAATAATTTGATGTCATATTTCAAATAAAGCTGTCAGAATAAGAAAACGTAACTATTTACCACTTTTATTTAAATAAAAGAGACAAAGTTAAATTTCAATGTTACTGCAAAATATACAAATCTGTACAAAGGCATTTATCTGAGGCTGTGGGGGGAAATTGACTCAATTACGTCATTCGCAGTGCTTTGTGGGAGTGGGTGGTCGTTTGCTGGGCTCTTTTGGCGCGATTTAGTTATATTTCGGGGAAATTCAAGAAGGACTTATATATCTTGAAGTAATGTGTAGCTAACGGTTAGTATAGTTATTATTTGCTAGGAATTCATCAAACAGGTTGGTTTTAAAGAGGAAAAGATGGTGAAATCACTAATTCAGCTATAAAGGCACGCCAAACGTATAAAACTAACAGCAATGCACTTTGTTTTCCACTCAAGTTAGTATAATTAGCGTACTAAAGCAAATCATGAATTGCCTCAGTTTATTTCGCTCCAGTTTAGAGCAATCTTGTCACGTGACCAAAATAAATATTCAGGAGCCATTTCGACCGCCTTTCAACAAATCAAGAAGGACGAGCGTCACTTAAGTATCTTAATATTCATGAGCCAAGCCTTCGCCATAGTAGACACTCGAACGATACAGTGATTGGCCGAGAGTGTGCTGTGCTGTGTGTGCAGGGGAGATGGATACGACGCCGCTGTCTACCGGCTGTGGTACTGAAATTTCTGAATATAACAGTCAAGCTCAGATGTTTTGAATGGCAGCGATTTTACCGAGGAAAGCAGCATATGAAATGAGTGTTTAAATGTTTAATGCTCTGCTTTATGAGTGATTGTGTTGATTTATGCAGTGAGTGAGATGGAGGCCGGTGGAGACGCTGAAGAGGGAGAGGCTCGGGAGGGGAGCACGGAGGTGAGAGATGATGTATGTATGAAAGAATAAATCTTCACTGTCTTCTTCACATCTCATTATTATAGCATTGTCTATTCATCAACGTAAATTAATCTTGGAGAAGACAGAAAAGGGAAATTTTGTAATTGGGACGTGGCTGTACAAGTTAACCGGCTTTTTGTTCATTCGAGGGTTGACACCCTTTTCATGTGACAGTGTCTGAGCAGCATCTTTTGTATTTCATAAAGAGTTCGAGCAGATTGTATAGATGAGTATAGAGGAGTATCAATTAAAATCTTTTTTTTTTTTATTATTATCATTTTGCTTTGAGGCTCATTGTTTGTGGCTGAAGATATATCACACCCCTCAATTCCCTCGATTTAGATTTTATGCATATTTCTGTTGAGGTTTAATTCGTATTAATATTTCAAATTCTTTAATTAAACATTTAAAATAATCTGAATTCCTTTAATTTCACAAACTGAGGAATGGTCAATAATGACATTAAGCTTTTAGTTGATCACAATTTTTTAGTATTATAGCAAGGCAGTACATCTCTACATGTGTTTGGATATTAAATAAAATATATATTTAGAAAACAGATATAAGGGGATACAAATATTTATCTATTTATCTCTATCTATCTAGATAGATAGATAGATAGATAGATAGATAGATAGATAGATAGATAGATAGATAGATAGATAGATAGATAGATAGATAGATAGATAGAAAACCACTTAAAGATAACCACTACACCAATGTTTGTTTTCAATCCAACTAACTAACTAACTAAAATGTAATGCTATGTGATTTTTAGCACCTTATTGTGGGGGTATTGTAAGAGTAGCAGAAGAACCTTTTTTTTTGGTAAATACATTTATTATTTGTCTTTTACAAGAACAATTTTTTTCAGAATAAAGAACATTTTGATCATCTACAATTCTTCTCCTATTAAAAATAAGTGTGTAAAGGTTTCATGAATGTTAAAGATTCTTTATGGAGTCATATATATTTTTACAAATCTATTGCTGAAAACATGTTGGGTCAGAATTTTTTTTACTTTTGAAAGAAGCCTTCTATAAATACCATCACTGTTTAGTTAAATAAATATCATGGTATATAAACCGTTGAGGGGCATCACAATGGCGCACTGGGTAGCACAATCGCCACACAGCAAGAAGGTCGCTGGTTCGAGCTCCGGCTGGGTCAGTTGGCATTTCTGTGTGGAGTTTGCAAGTTACCCCCGTGTTGGCGTGGGTATCCTCCGGGTACTCCAGTTTCCCCCACAGGTCCAAAGACATGTGCTATAGGTGAATTGGGTAAGCTAAATTGGCCATAGTGTATATGTGTGAAGGAGTGCGTATGGGTGCTTCCCAGTGTTAGGTTGCAGCTGGAAGGGCATCCGCTGCGTAAAACATGTGCTGGATAAGTTGGCTGTTCATTCCGCTGTGGTGACCCCTGATTAATAAAGGGACTAAGCCGAAAAAAGAAAATGAATCATAAACCTTTGAATGAAAGTGTGCAATAATCATTTTCTAAAAGCAGTAATTTGTAATAGCATCTATATAATGTTTTTCATTATGTCAATACTTGTGTTCTTTAGTGCCAGAGACTCACTGCAGAGAGAGATGAGGCTGAAAGGCAACTCAAGCACATTAAAAGAGGTAAGACTAATGGAATGCTGACTGAAAGAATTTTTTAGAAATTCGTATTTCTATTTGTAGTAAATGTTCGCCATTCAGAATTGGGAAAACCAGATTGAAATACACAATGTAGAGTAGAGTCTATAGTCTGCAGTGGTTGGTGGAGCAATTTTTTTCTCATCTTCTGTATAGACCAGAGGTCACCAATTAGCAATCTGTGGTCTAAGTCTGGACCATAAATCACTGCTTATAATTTAATACCACCTCATTCATTCAAATGTGTGTCTTGTGAGCATTTGTATTCCGATTTTTTAGACGATTCTCTTCTGTTTTGTCAGGCTAATGACTTTTGCAGGAGGACTTAGTGTACTCCAGGAGTAGTATTGAATGAACAAACATGCACCCATGTGATTGACAATAACATGAATGTCAACTACGATTCCAGAATTCATGTGTTCTGGTAGAACGCAGTAAGAAATACCTTATGAATAAACTCTTTTGGTGCACTTTCACATAGCGTATCTGTACACATTCACACAAGTTTGTACACTGTCTAATTTATTTGTCTAATCTTATTTGTTTTTGACTACCTCTGGAAGTGAGTAATTGGGCCCTGAGTATGTTAGGTCACACCTGGTATTAAGGTTAATCCACAAAAAAAGGTTTGTTTTGGTGATCTATAATCAAAAGCTGACTATTTGCTTCTGCTCTGGAATGGCAGTCATTCTCTAATGATGTCAGTTTGATGGTGGAATATGCTTAGCCACGCCCCTCCAACTGTTAGTTTGACAAATGGCAGATGATAGGAGATAAAATAAAACAAACTCCCTATTCAGTTTTCCATTTGAGTTGCTTATACAATCATACTGGCATAAAAGTTTGCAGCAACTTAAAAATAAACATTAAACATAACATGATAAATTGTTTAAGCACAATAGCCCGAAGGCATTTAAACTAAAAATTGTAATTTTAGTTTGAAGATAAAAAAACACATTTGAAAACAAAATGTTCTCTGACCAGTCCGGATTCTAAACCCACAGCGTTCTTTGTAGTTGCAGCCAGGAAAACAGAAATAAAAGCTGCTGCTCTCAGTCTTAGTCTCATTTTCAGTTTTTGTATTTTACTTTCAAATTAGGCTTTTTTAAAAATATAGCCATCCTGGATTATATTCAGATTTTTATTGCAAAAGACAGTTAATCGAATTACTTTCAATATTCTAATGAGGCAATAATCTATATGCGTGTCACAACATGTAAATCCTGAATTAGTAACTTATCAGAAAGAAAGAAAAATAAATCTTTTTATTATTTGCATTATTCAGTTCATGAAGTGTATTAAACTCTTAAAGGGTTATATCATCCAAAAATAAAAGTTACCTCATCCTTTACTCTCCATCATGTGAAAATTATTTTTCCTACTATGGAAGTCGATGAATCCCAGCAACCAACATTCTTCAAAATACAGTTGAAGTCAGAATTATTAGCCCCGCTGAATTATTAGCCCTCCTGTTTATTTTTTTCAACAATTTCTGTTTAATGGAGAGAAGATTTTTTCAACACATTTCTAAACATAACAGTTTTAATAACTCATTTCTAATAACGGATTTATTTTATCTTTGCCATGATGACAGTAAATAATATTTTACTAGATATTTTTTCAAGACACTTCCATACAGCTTAAAGTGACATTTAAAGGCTTAACTAGGTTAAGTTAACTAGGCAGGTTAGGGTAATTAGGCAAGTTATTGTATAATGATGGTTTGTTCTGTATCAGAAAAAATATAGCTTAAAGGGGCTAATAATTTTGTCCTTAAAATGGCTTTTAAAAAATTAAAAACTGCTTTTATTCTAGCCGAAATAAAACAAATAAGACTTTCTCCAGAAATATTATCAGACATACTGGGAAAATTCCCTTGCTCTGTTAAACATCATTTTGGAAATATTTAAAAAAGAAACTAAATGGAAGGGGGGCTAATAATTCTGACTTCAACTGTATATTATTTTGTGCTCAACAGAACAAAGAAACTCAAATAGACTTTGAACAACTGAAGGATGAGTAAATGATGACAGAACTGTCATTTTTGAGTGAACCATCCCTATAACATTTACTCAATATTTTAGCTGTAAAGTCATTTAACCAGAAACTCTTTTGGCGCAATTTTTATTTGCGCCTAATATCTGCATGTTATTTTGCAGCAAAAGTTGTGAAAAGGCCTGTCTATACACAAAGAAACAGAAATGTGGTTGAATGTAATCAAAAAAAAAAAGACACCATTAAATGCTTGATGGGGCTTGAATGCTTGAATTTTGTCTCCCTCATCTATATGATCCGATCACCAAAATACCAGGTGCAAATGTCCACCTCACCTGACCTCAGTGAACTCCACCCCTCACCTTTTTACACACCGAAGATGATCTCACTTGGCTCATCCCACTAAGATGACACGTGGTGTTTTCTTATCTCATTTCCCATCCCCTCACCCATATCATCATGACATTTCCTGGGGCTCTCCCGAATGGTGTATTATTGGTAGGCGTTAGTGGGTAATCCGGTCTCCATGGCTACTGGGAGCCAACCGTGAAAATGCATTGGCGTTAAGGTGACTGTTCCCACTTCCATTTATTTTGTGAGATATAAGGAAACCCTGCCTCAGTTACTGACTAATTTGTTAGCGTTCTGACAACACTGACAGCCTCTTTGCCAGCAGTCTGGAAATTATCAGGTGAGAATATGGACAATTTCTCTGCAAGATTAAAATAGGGGTTTGTTTGCCATGCTATGTTGTAATATTCTTAAATGTCTATTTATTTAATTTAGAAATCTAAAAAAAGCATTTGTTTCTTTACTTCTGTAGGATGACATGGTGAATTGTTGAGTCGTGTTTATGATTTAGTATTAGCATATTTTTGTTCATTTTCTGTGATAGCTAATTTTAGATATTTAGGGCAGTTTGACATATAAACATATTGTCATATATTGACATTGACATATTTTCACTGTTCACATTACATTATTAAAAATGATTAGCAAGTAACATTAATTTAAAAATGCCATTTTGAATTAGAAGCAATATTAGTAAGTAAAATCGAATTAAACATGCAAGTTTGAATAAGAATGTTTATACATTATATTTATGTTTAAAATATTTTACTGTGATTACTGTTAGTTTATATCTTAACATGCTGTATTTAATTTGTTATTACCATATTATATTTGTAAAATGATCAACATTTTCTTATTCATGAACACTATAAGCTTTGCTGAGTAACTTCAATGATAAAGTATCATATCAGGATAGGATTTTAAGACTATTTCTAGATTGTGATCTGGTTTTAGGTTGGCTTTCAACCCTTTTTATTGGTGTCCTGGAATTGTCAGAGATTCCCTAGGGAGGCAACATAGGCCAGGCTGAATTCAACTCTCATCACTGTCTTGTTATGTCACTAAATTATTAAAAATCACCAATTATGAATTATTTATTAGTTGAAAATGAATAGGCACCCGCCTTTCACCCTTCTATTGTAGTTCAATGCAAACCCCTAATGCATTCTCATATCCTTTCTGAAATGCAACCTGAATATACAATAATATAGTGGGGGAAACAATTCGATATGAATGTATCTTTAAAAAGCTACTGTATATATACTTTTTACAAAAAATACATGTCATTTTTACCCCGTTGTGGTAGATTTGCGCCACTTATGGTTCATGTTTATAACAGAACAGCCATATACAGTTGAAGTCAGAATTATTAGCCCCCATTTTATTATTATTATTATTTTTTTTTTTTAAGTTTCCCAAATGATGTTTAACAGAGCAATGAAATTTTCACAGTACTGTATATCTGATGCTTGTTTTATTTTGGCTAGAATAAAAACAGTTTTTAATTTTTTAAAAACCATTTAAGGCCAATATTATTAGCCCCTTTAAGCTATTTTTTTCTTTGATAGTCTACAGAACAAACCATCGTTATACAATAACTTGCCTAATTACCCTAACCTGCCTAGTTAACCTAATTAAACTAGTTAAGCCTTTAAATGTCACTTTAGGGTGTATAGAAGTGTCTTGAAAAATATCTAGTAAAATATTATTTACTGTCATCATGGCAAAGATAAAATAAATCAGTTATTAGAAATGAGTTATTAAAACTATCATGTTTAGAAATGTGTTGAAAAAATCTTCCCTCTGTTAAACAGAAATTGGGGAAAAAAATAAACAGGGGGCTAATAATTCTGACTTACAACTGTATATTTATTTAAAACCTCACTAAATGACACACATTCTTGCTCTGGCTAGCATGACACAGCAATTGTCACAGTAGTTTGGCCTAGATGTTGACATACAGAACAATAGTCTAGTGCTGTGTGCACGTGATTGGTCTGTGTTTCTGTTTCACGATTGGCTGCTGCAGGGGAACTGCTGTTGAGTATCTGGGAGGTTCTGGATCCGTGTCTGGCAAAGCAGCTGTCTTCCACCTCCTATTTGAGACGCCCGAGCGAGCTTCATTAAAACTACCCTCTGCACTTATGCAAATTAAAACACACACCATGTGTTATTCCATCACCCCCCATTACTCAGCTTATTTACCTTTACGCTTTACATCTTATGGTTTGTGTCTGGATAAAAGATTGGAATCTTTATATTTACATGAAAATAATTGCAGTTTGCGATAAAAAAAAAAAAAGAAAAGTCTACACATCCACCCTCAGTGTTCAGCAGATTATAGGTTGCAAGGCACAATTAGTACTGGAGTTGAAACCAAAATTGCTGGGTGATTAAACCTGTTGAGATTTATTAAAAGAGCTTAATCGCCGTGATCAAAAAATGGCATGGCAGTGCTTCAGACTAATGCTAGCCCTACATTTTGTTGTTGAAGTGGCATACAAATGTTTGTTTGAAGCAGCTGTTTCCTGTCTGCAAAGGATGCTACTGCATTACTTTAGGTTTGGCCTCGGTTCGACTGACTCCGCAGAGCCAAATTTTGCTCGAGCAGCATTAAGTGTGGTGGACTTGCTGACCTAGAATCTGCTCACAGAAGAAAGCCCAGAAGCAGCGCTCTCTCTCTCTCTCTCTCTCTCTCTCTCTCTCTCTCTCTCTCTCTCTCTCTCTCTCGCTCGCTCTCTCTCTCTCTCTCTCTCTCTCTCTCTCTCTCTGTCTGTCTCTCTCTCTTTCTCTCTCTCTTTTTTGTCCAATCATTAGAAGCCAGATGAGTTGAGCAGATGAGCTCAGACCAATCTGTAGGGGAATAAGGGAGACACACCCCTATTATTATACTGCTTTATTTTTATGGGCAGCACATGCACACTTGAACACCTTGACTTATTGTCAGAATTAATGAATGACCCAGATTTGCATATTATACAAAATGTAATAGTATTTATATGTTTACTTTGTAACTAGTTGTGAAATTTACCTGCAAGTCATCAGTGAAAATTGTTTTTACCATGTTTTTTAGTGTCAAGTGAAGTATATTTTTTATTGTATTATAATAACTCATTTATTTTATTTTTTTTGCGCTGACAGACTTTTATTTATTTACATTTTTTGCTTTAATTAGTTACATAGAACTTTAAAGTGAACATAATTTTTTTTATTAAGTTTAAAGGCTGAACTATCTTTTTTTTGTAAGGTGTACTCCAATGTTACTTGTTTTATTTACAACTTGTAACATTGAAGATTTGATTTATTCAGTCACTTATTCATTCATTTAACTTCGGCTTAGTCCCTTGTTTATCAAGGGTTGCCACAGCAGAATAAACTGCCAGCTATTCTGGCATATGTTTTTATGCAGCGGATGCCCTTCCAACCGGGAAACACCCATACACATTCACATTCACACACACATAAACTACGGCTAATTTAGATCATCCAATCACCTATGCTGCATGTCTTTGGACTGTGGATGAAATCGGAACAAATTTAAATGGATTAAAATCTTGATAAATGTTATTAACATATACATTAACATTATACATTGTGCATTTCTAGTTATTCAGCTTTTATTGTAAGTAAGAACTGCCAGGCCTGGTTATTTATTCAGCATTACAGTATAGTTGGCAGGAAATTTTGAACTGCTTCGGCAAATACTAGTTATTTTACAAACTTGAATTAATTGAGTCATATGAACTACCCTTTATACAGTTGAGGTCAGAATTATTAGCCCCCTTGAATTATTAGCCCCCCTGTTTATTTTTTTCCCCCAATTTCTGTTTAATGGAGAGAAGATTTTTTCAACACATTTCTAAACATAATAGTTTTAATAACTCATTTCTAATAACTGATTTATTTTATCTTTGCCATGATGACAGTAAATAATATTTTACTAGATATTTTTCAAGACACTTCTATACAGCTTAAAGTGACATTTAAGGCTTAACTAGGTTAACTAGGCAGGTTAGGGTAATTAGGCAAGTTATTGTATAACAGTGGTTTGTTCTGTAGACAATCGAGAAAAAAATATATAGCTTAAAAGGGATAATAATATTCACCTAAAAACCTAAAATGTTTATTTTTTAAATTAAAACTGCTATTATTTTTGCCGAAATAAAAGAAATAAGACTTTCTCCAGAAGAAAAAAATATTAGCAGACATACTGTGAACATTTCCTTGCTCTGTTAAGCAAAATTTGAGAAATATTTAAAAAATAAAAATAAATTCAAAGGGGGCCTAATAATTCTGACTTTAACTGTTTATATTTGATTAGACGTAGTACTGTATGGTTGTAGACAATAGAAAGCGATATGTGTTGGGTGAGCGGTTTTGATGTACCAGTAAGCAATTGGATGGAATTCATATCTGGATGTTTTGTGGTATGGATTTTTCTTATGAACGTTGGCTAAACTGAGGTCTATTGTGAAGCGTTGGTGTTTAGCTGTAACCCTGATAGTTGTTGAGAGCTGTGAACTTCACACGTCCCTGTCAGGCTCTTTTCTCATCAGATCTGCAGAGCCGCACACTGCAGCACAGCTGTCCTCCACCCTGCATATTTAACAGGAAAGTAACAAACAAGTGTCTTAAACATGATTTAAAAGTGTCTTCAAATTTAAATAATCCAGTATGGGACTATTCATTGTCTGATATAAACACAAATCTTTTAAAACCTATTTTCTAAATTCATCGTTATATTCTCTCATGAATCATTTCTGAGCTTAGTTTTTTTAACAGCAGATGGCTCTGCATGCTTGCATCCAATTCCTTACAAATATTACTTGACACTATAATAAAGTTTGGAAACAATTAGAAGATTTAGAATTACAAGAGTGTTTATAGTGAGCTGTGATCTCATAATATAAAAGCCAACTTAAATGACTTAAAAGCACATACACACATGCTTGTGTGCATTTGAGTACAGTGGTCCCTCGTTATTCGCGGGAGTAACCCACAATAGGCAAATCCAAAAAGTAGTCAGCTTTATTTTTTACAAATATTATAGATGTTTTAAGGCTGTAAAACCCCCCACCACACACTTTATACTCTTTTCTCAGACAGGCATTAACATTTTCACACTTTTCACTCTTGTTTAAACACTCTCAAAGTTCAAACCTTTGTAGAAAAATAAGTCCAGTATTATAGAATGAAACTAAAGATCAGAACCATTTGAATATTCCGTAATGGCGCTCTACAGCCCCGTAACTTCTACCTTCCTTTAGCATGTCCAGAAGTCCAGTTTTTTGTGCGATGGTTAGCATCTTCCTTTGCTTTTTGGGTGCTACTGCAGGTGCCTTTGATGGTGGAGAACGTTTTGTCCACATTGTGGGGAGAAAACTTGCAAACATACAGTACAGCACTTCAGTCACACTGTTAGCGATCGGAGATTTATGTAAGAACACAATGCGCTGTAGAAAAAAAGCATGTCAAATTACACAAAAAAAAAAAACTGTGAAACTGCGAGGCCGCTAAAAGTGAACTGCATTATAGCAAGGGAACACTGTATATAGTTTAAACTTAAAAACTAAGCTCAGATTTGATTAAAAAGAGAACACGTTGCATTTTGAAAATTTTTGAGTTGACGAAGAATCGGATTTCTCATACAATTGCAAAATATTAAGCAAAACTAGATTTTGTCAATGCCAAAAACCAAAAAAATACTTTGCTTCCTGTTATCATGCTGTCCTGTCAAAATAAATGCAAAAATCCCCAAAATTATAATTAAAATTATAATAATAATAGATTTTAAGAAACTGAAGGACTGTATTATTATATTATTATCACACTTTTATGTTTCTGTTATCTCCGTGTTTGCGTGGGTTTCCTCTGGGTGCTCCGGTTTCACAGTCAAAGACATGCAGTACAGGTGAATTGGAAGAACCAAACTGGCCGTAGTGTGTGAGTATGTGTGTCTGAATGAGAGTGTATGGGTGTTTCCCAGTACTAAGTTGCGGCTCGAAGGGTGTCCACTGCATAAAACATATGCCAGAATAGTTGGCGGTTCATTCCGCTATGGCAACCCCTGACAATCAAGGGACTAAGCCAAAGGAAAATGAATGAAGTAATGTTTTTGTTATTGCTGCCCTTCCTGATTGCTGTTCGAAATACTTCTAATATGAGGTGTCATTAGAATCATTTCACGGGTCCGCATTCCATTCTCAGAACATACAGTACGTTACCACATAAAAAGAAAATGAAGCCGGATATTTATTCCGGGAAAGAGCCCCAGGGCAGGTTGGGGATGTACTTTGCTGTGACTGCATGTGGAGAGAGACGCGTCATTCCTGCATAATTCAACAGCCTTTCATGAAGTAATGTATAAACCCCCCCTCCTGCTCATTTTCTCTCAAAAAGCACAGGCAGAAGTGATATATTTTGCTGCATATGCATATATTATGTTATATTTGATGTTTAAATAATTATTTTCATTTGATCTCTGCTGAATAATTAAGGGTTCTAGATGTGACTTTATTTTTGTATTTTAGAAATGGTACAATACACTAAACACAAATGACTTATTTAGAAGCCTCTCTGATGTGAGTTGTTTTGACATTGCTATGACATCCAATCCTCTCTTTGAGTGGCCAGTGTTGTGTATAGAGTTACAGTGATGGTGCTTTGTAGCAGCAGTCCATCAATAGTACCCAAAGTGTTGGGAAATGCCCATTGTGATCATGTAACTGATCTCTGACTCTGGTAATGTGCCACTGATAATAAAACCACATCTAAGTAAATTAAAACTAAACTTCCTACAGTGACGTAAATAGTGTGAGCCAGAGGGCATGTATGTTGCAGATTGCTTCATCATAATTATTACACCTACCAGTAAAATTAAACTTTTAATTAGTCTCATTTACTGTCTTGTATTATTTGATTATAGAGAACAAAAAATGTGGTGTTTTTAGTAAAATGGTGCTTCCAAAAATGTATATTGAATGTACACTCAAAATCAGAGTGGATTGTGGGTAAAAAAGGAGTTAACAAAAGTACAGAATGAAGATCTTCACTCAGAGTTTAAACATCACTACGTCACAAAATGACTGGCACCTTATATTGCACTATATAGTAGTAGGGAGTAGGGAGCGGTTTTGGACACTACATTAGTTTGTCCATTCTTAGCAAGCACAGGACATCAGATTGATGTTGCACCCCAATGTCGTGGGGCCGTTGCATTTTGTTTGGAAATAAAAATTGGGTTGACTTCAGAACCCAACGTCAGGTGTCAGGCGACGTCAATGTCTAACGTCCAACCTAAAATTAACCAAATATCAGCGTCTACAGCTTGACATTGTGTGGACGTTAAACAACCATGACGTCTATCAGACGTTGGATTTTGGTTGCCATACTTGACAAATAAATGTCAGTATTTGACGTCAATATGACGTTAGTTTAAGGTGTTGGCTTGATGTTGGTTTTTGGTCACTTTCTAACACAACCTAAAATCAACCAAAACATCAACGTCATTTGACGTCGTTATTGGACGTAAAATTAACTTTGTCCTTAGACGCTGGCTAGACATTACATTTTGGTCACCTGACATCACAACATAAATCTAACCTATTATTAACGTCTTATGATGTTGTGCGCCTGCTGGGTTGTTTAATTGTTCTTATTGATTGTGTTTCTGTTCTTACTGATTGTGTACACCTGTGTCTTGTTTAGTTACTCATCTTTTGTTTAGCATTTCAGTTCTTTTTGTTGCTTGTTGTGGTGAATGTTAGGTTACGTTTCTGCTGGTTTTCCTATGTCCTCATACACTAACATTTATGTAGTCAAATTATCTTCCAGATACACCTCATTTTTGGTTTGATATCTCATGCAGCACAACTTTCGTCTTTACAACTGATGGTTTACATTAAATATTAACATTTGTGAGTCAGTTTTGTGCATCAGGAGTTAAAAGACTCTTTATGAACTGCGTAGGAAGTAGTGTGATGCTAACTTCAGCAAATGATGCATTAGAATATAGAAGAGAAACATGACTATACTCCCACCTTATATTGCTATAGCAACAGGCTTGTATATCTGCCTTTGATCTGAAATGTATATTGAATCTTGAGTTATTTCTGAGTTCCTTCATGATACGTTGGACTGCTAACATGACCTCCTGCACTTTTATTTAATCGTAAATGCATTATTTTTCTGTACAGTTTCCCAAATGGTGATCGAAGAGGTGAACGTACTACAGACCCAGCTTGAGATTGAGAAATCCTGCCGGGAAAATGCAGAGGCTCTTGCTACGAAGGTGCTTATTTAACAATACCCAACCAGAATTATTTTAAATATATTTATTTATCCATTTATTGTTGACAACTAGCAACTTTTCAAATGCAGTGCTCAACATGTATAGCATGTATATATACACCCCTCACAAATCTATCTTTTAAATTCATATTTTTAATTGGAAGCTTTACAATATTATATTATTTATATATTTTATATATATTTACTCATTCATGCTATTAATGATTATAAATACACAATGCTTTAAAACATTAGCATTTAACTTTTAAATGATGTATACGTAAGCATTGCAATAAAAAAAAGATTTTAAGTGAAGGTAATAAAATCTGGTCAACAAAACCATTTGATATAATTATTGATAAAAAAAAATAATATCAGATTTGTTTTAGTGTCCTGTCTGTTGCTGTGGTTATCACACTGTCAAGTCAGGCATGCATTTTAATTTGATTTCTACTCCCAAATCTTTGCTTCATGTGCTTAACATGCTTAAAAATCGGTTTAAACCTTAAATTATCTGTTTGGCTGTTGTTTTTATGTGCTAATCAAGCATGTTTGTTATTGGCTGGAATGCTCAAAGTTGCAATGTTTTTTTATTTTTATTAATGGCCATCTGTATGAATTTGTATAGTCTTGTTTATATGATAATGTGTTTATTTGTTTTTTTAATTTAAAAAAAAAAAAAACATGATGGCCTGCCTATAAGCATGGCACTGCAGTGTGAGCCAATTGTACAAGAACATATGAAATCAGCCACAAATTTAATGAAACTAAATAGTTACAAACTGCTATGAGATTATGTTGAAAGTACCAGTACTTTCATGACTACTAGAAACTAGACTCTGTAGTCAACATGGTTTTTATTCCTCCACACAATACAATAGGCAACATTTTGAAGAATTATTTTTTTTCATGCCATGGATAAATAAGACAAATGTCAAAATTCTAATAAGTCATTTCATTTTATCAGTAAGTTTTGATCTTGAAATAATTCTGTTCTGACCTCTTTTAGCTGAACTGTGAGAACCGGAAGCTGAAGTATTTGAGCTTGTCATCAAGGCCGTGTCTGGACGAGCTGCTGCCTAGCATTTCTGACTGCATCTCGCTAGAAGAAGAGGTTGAACAACAAGACCACAGCTCTGATTCATTTTCCCAATATAAGCAGCAAGTCAAAGGTAAATGCATCCATAAAATTGTGTGCACCTACCCAATTTATAAATACACCATATTTCATATACAGTTGAAGTCAGAATTATTAGCCCCCCTTTGAATTTTTTTGTTCTTTTTTAAATATTTCCCAAATTATGTTTAACCGAGCAAGGAAATTTTCACTGTATGTCTGATAATATTTTTTTCTTTTTGAGAAAGTCTTATTTGTTTTATTTCGACTAGAATAAAAGCAGTTTTAAATTTTTTTAACACAATTTAAGGACAATATTATTAGCCCCTTTAAGCTATAATTTTATTCGATAGTCTACAGAACAAACTATCGTTATACATTAACTTGCATAATTACCGTATCCTGTCTAGTTAACCTAATAAACCTAGTAAAGCCTGTAAATGTCACTTTAAGCTGTATAGAAGTGTCTTGAAAAATATCTAGTAAAATATTATTTACTGTCATCATGGCAAAGATAAAATAAATCAGTTATTAGAAATGAGTTATTAAAACTATTATATTTAGAAATGTGTTGAAAAAATCTTCTCTCCATTAAACAGAAATTGGGGAAAAAAATAAACAGGGAGGCTAATAATTCAGGGGGGCTAATAAAACATGGGGGCAAATAATTCTGACCTGAACTGTATATATGAATATCTGTTAAACATCATTTGGGAAATATTTTAAAAAAATTAAAAAGAGGTTCAAGGAAGAGCTAATAATTCTGACTTCAACTGTATATTAAGGGTATGTATTTCAGCATTTGAATTCTCCATAGATCTTCAAGAAACCGTGAGTTCTTTGCTGGAGGAGAAGAAGCAGTTGGCTTGTCAGCTGCAAGAAAAGCAGAGACAAATAGAGGAGCTGACCCCACTTGTGAGTAATTATAAAACATTATTTTATTTTATACTCAGAATAAAAATATATATATATTTTTTTAAAAATCAGTCAGGCTTGATGTACCATGGGGGCTTGAACTGCAAAGTGTCTTAGCCTATTCATAAATAATAAATAAGCTTGAAATGAAGCCATAGTGACCTGCAGTATTGCTGATCTTAAAAGGATATCAATGTAACAATCAAGGTTAATTTAGTAAATGAAAACTACTGTAAATCTATTGGTCACATTTTTTTTAGCTAACTGAAAAAACACAATGAATGAAAAACTAAAGAAAAAAAACTACAGTTACTGAAAGAGCTTTTTTTTTTTATTGTTTTCAGAATTAATAAGAACTCATTCTGTGGTGGAAAATCTGACCTGGGGCATTTACATGCACTTTTACAGCCAAACACATCAGTCCAGCACATCAATATATACAGGAACATCTTTTCTATATAAACATAAAACGGAACTTTCTTCATTTGTAAAAAAGTAAACTAAGCATGTTTAAATGCATATACAGTAAGATCTGTAATATGAAGATTTACAAGATTTACTTTATATTGTTTTACTTATTCATTGTGTATGGTTTTGGGTTCAGTGCCTGTTCAAACAAATATTTTACTTTTAGAGGTTTGCACAAGAGTTAATTTAGGTGAAAATATCAAACTTTACTCTAACCACAAAACACAATTATGTTCAAATTATGTCTTTTAGACGTTTTTTTTTTTGGACAATTAGACTTTGAAATGACGTCCCCTAAGGGTGCAGAATGAAAGTTTTTCTGACGTCCTTATTGGACCTGGACACATCCTTAGATGAAATCAACTAAAACATTACATCTCTCAAAATCTCAGCAGAGGATCAGTAAACACCTCTACAAACAGCATCAGCAGCTTCACTTATAATTAATCTGTTTGACTTTATTACTGTCAGACGTCTACCTCATGTTCTATTAACTTTGATAAACTCGAATTACAAAAATTGAAACTAAATATATGAAAACTAAAACTGTCAAGGGATTAATCATGATTAATCGCATCCAAAATAATGTGCATACTCACTGTGTATATAAATATTGTGTATATATAAATAAAACAAATTTAACATACAAAAATAACATAGCCAAAAACCAAATTCTTTACATAAATCTATATATATATATAGTTTGTATTATATATAAATATTTAATTTCGAATTATAAACATTTTCTCAAATATATACATTAGTTTGTGTTTATATAAAGTAAATATACACAGTAAATATATATATATATATATATATATATATATATATATATATATATATATATATATATATATATATATATATATATATATATATATATATATATATATATATATATAGGGATGAATGTGATTGATCATGATTAATCTTTTGACAGCACTAATAAAAACTAAACAGAAATGTGTTCACAAAATAAAAACCTAAATAAAACTAACCAAACCATTCATTAAACACACTAAAACTGATCTAAAATGTACAGCAAATTTGAAACAGTATCGAAATAAATTTTTGAACTAATTTGCAAAACCTATAATAATAACCTTGGTGACAATGTCTGAATGGTTTATTTGCTGAGAGTTTCTCAAATGTGTTGTTGCAGAGGGAAAAGGAGCAGGCCGAGATGAAGGAGCTTTATAAAACCATTGAGCTGCAAAGCAAGACCATTAAGAGGTTCAACAGGGGTGAGTGTGGACATTATGAGCACAGAGCTGCTTCATTTCCTCACTTGTATTTAAATGCATGACATCATCTCAAAGGTCTGCAGTGCATCTGTGCATGTGCCTTCCAAGAAGATTAATGCTCCCCAGCAGCCCACTCACTACCGGCTGCACGTCAAAGTCCCTGATCAAATTATCTGTAAAAGATTCACCACAGGAAGTCCCTCTGTTCCAGCTGGGGGTGATGCACTTTGTTTTGACATCCTCTCAGCTCCCTCTTTGCTCATTTGCCTTATTACTCTGGCTGGAATATCGGAAACAGCCTCGCACAGGTCATGTAATGCACTGACTTGTGCTGAACCTGTACTTCATATGCTCACCGCAGTAAGTTTTAAGATTAACAAAAGAAAGAAATTGCTTCTGTATTGGATATAATACCTGCTATTTGCATAATTGTGATTATATACAAGTTGTATAATATACTGATATGTCAAATCACACTGTTCATTAAGATTTTCATTCATTCCTATGTTGTATGAGCAAATAATACTGTGAGAGAAAAGAGACTACAACAAATAAATGATACTAAGTTGGTATAATTTATTATACATAAATAAAATTTGTTCATTCATTTTCTTTTTGGCTTAGTCCCTTTATTAATCTGGGGTTGCCACAGCGGAATGAACCGCCAACTTATCCAGCATATGTTTTATGCAGCGCATGCCCTTCCAGCTGCAACCCAGTACTAGGAAAACATAAATAACAAATAATTAATAAATTTTACACAATTTGGTTCTACTTAATGACATTCGATAAAGGCTGGTGTTTCTTTCATATATAAAATACGATACAGTTGTAATAATACAAAGTAGATGTTTGAACAAATGTAATTCATTTGTGTTTATTTTAATATATTCTATAATTTCAGTGACACTGAATATCTTGATATATTTGGATATCTTTATATATTCTACTGTATATATATAGTAGTATACACTACCATTGATGTTATTTATTTTTTGTGTATAGTTTGGAGTAATTATACTACATTTAATAAAACAATCATTATTAACGCATAAATGCTGAAAAAAAAACCCTAAATATTAAAACGGTAAAATAATACATTTGTTTATCTCTTTAGTATCTATGGTGGCCACTACTGAGTATGAAAACATGAAGGAGCAGCTGGATTTGGAGCAGAGCCTCAGGCAGAAAGCAGAGACCTATGCATACGAGGTACAGGACAAATCATCTGCATTCACCTCATCAACTCTGCTGAAGGTCAACTTCTGAAATACTGTGATCTGGTGACCTCATAATCCAACCAAAAGACATGATACATGTATTTATTAAGGAATGACTACAATGTCTCCATTGTTGTCTGAATCACATTAGCATGTTTTGTTTCTCAGTAAGCTGGAGAAGGCAAATCGATCTAAGGTTCTCATGTTTGTTTTCTCTTTCAGATGATGGTGAAGCAAAAAGAAGCAAACAGACAGAGTATGATTCTGCTGCAACAGGCAGATCCCAGCATTCAACTGCTCAAAGCTTTAGAAGATGTGGCCAATGTGACCAAAACATTAGAGGAAGAGAGAATACAGCACCAGGAGAAGGTAGGCAAACCTCAAGCAATATTTATATTCACAAAACAGGAGTTTAAGCTTTCGGTTTGATAACACTAAACTTTGTCAGCTATAAGTAACTTTGCAAATATACATGGCAAATAGCAGCGATTAAAGTAATAATAGTCTGTCTGCTTAATATCTGCTAACAGTTTATTTTGCTGGTCCCTCAACAAACGTTCTTCTGACTATAAGTAACTACATGTTATCTTATTTTACATAAACAACAACCTACTAATGCTCAACCAGAAATCTAATGGCTAGTAGTTCACGTAGTAAAAAGTTACTTGTATAATTAATAGAACACTTAAAAATTATGTTTGTTGTTTGTTCAAACCACTTAATTAAAATGAGTTGAAATAACACAATTCTTGAGATTTTTTGGGGACAACTTAATTGTTTTATGTTCAATCCACTTACATTTGTAAAAACTTATAACTTAACTTAATTCCTTTATGTTGACCCAACACAAATCGAATGTTTTTTTGAACCAAACATTTTTTGCAATGAATGTCTGTTGGGAGATCATCAAAATAGAGTGTAACCTTTGGGTTTATTAGCTTTTTTCAGGAAAAAAGGGAGAAATTTGAAACCTAATGGATTAACATGGATTACGTGATAGGATTAGACAATGGAATTAAATTGAATAACCCCTTTTTCAGTTATTTAAGTGCTGTAAGATTGAGCTTTTCAAAGGCATTAATCCTTTTCATAAATAATAATCCTCTAATTGTCGTTATTTCTGTAGATGTTTCTGCGGATTTATTCACAAGCCAGACATAATCTAGTGGAACCACTTACTTTAAGTTGATAGTTAAAGTGTTCTAGCAATTTAATAACTCCCAGTAAATATAATCATTAGCAATTCTCACATTATGTTGTCTGAATGCACTTGTAAGCATTTAAACACATACACTTAATACACAATTACACATGCACACAAATACATCACCTACAGTATTTACTACATTATTACAGGTTAATTATATATATAATAACTTTAACGGTCAAAAGCTATTAGTTATTTAATTAGTTATCGGTAACTAATAAAGTTATGGTAACTAATAAACATTAACTTTTCTGATTGTGATTGTAATGTAATAATGTACACCTTTGTAAAGCTGCTTTGAAACAATAATTATTGTCAAACGCTCTATACAAATAAACTTGTATTGAATTGAATTGAATGAAAGATTTTATCAATAGTTTATTGATGTATTTAGTCAAAATAACCTTTAAATGTTAATCTTGCAAACACATATCCAGTCATCCAATGAAGTTGGCTTTTTTAAACAGTTGATTCAGGTATCTGATTGAAGTGATATACACTACCTGACAAAAGTCTTGTTTCTTATACACAATTAGACAATTTGATTACCCTTATTTTTTATTGACCTAAACTTCTATCAAAGATACAATTGTCTGACAGCAGTTAATAGCTGAATACATAAATAAATGAAAACTGGTGTTGATTATGAATAAGTAAAACAAAAGAAAGTACAGCACAAAACAGAAACACAAAATACACTACCGGACAAAAGTCTTGTTGTCGATCCCAGTTGTAAGAGCAACAAATAATAACTTGACTTCTAGTTGATCATTTGGAAAAGTGGCAGAAGGTAGATTTATCTGATGAATCATCTGCTGAACTGCATCCCAATCATCACAAATACTGCAGAAGACCTATTGGAACCCACATAGACCCAAGATTCTCACATTCAGTATGGGGGTGTGCGAGAGATCTGCAGAGTGATTGGCAACATCAACAGCCTGAGGTATTAAGACATTTGTGCGGCCTATTACATTACAAACCACAGGAGAGGGCACATTCTTCAGCAGGATAGCACTCCTTCTCATACTTCAGCCTCCACATCAAAGTTCCTGAAAGCAAAGAAGGCCAAGGTGCTCCAGGATTGGCCAGCCTAGTCACCAGACATGAACATTATTGAGTATGTCTGGGGTAAAATGAAGGAGGAGGCATTAAAGATGAATCCAAAGAATCTTGATGAACTCCAGGAGTCCTGCAAGAATGCTTCCTTTGTCATTCCAGATTACTTTATTATTACGTTATTTGAGTCATTGCAGAAATGTATGGATGCAGTCATCCAAGCTCATGGGAGTCATACACAATATTAATTCTTTTTCCACTGCACATTGACTTTATATGCTATACTGTGCATTATTTTTGTTAAGTGACAAAACTTTTGTCTAAGCAAAGTCAAACCTTACTGTCCTAATGAAATCATTTTAAATCAAGGCATGATCATATTTTATTTTGGTAAAATAAGCATAATCTAGAGGTAAGCATAATCTTCTGATAACAAATGATCCACTAGAAGTCAAGTTATTATTTGTTGTTCTTAAAACTTGGATAGGCGACAAGACTTTTGTCAAGTAGTGTAGTAACGCAGCACAGTTTCTGTTGACTAAGCCGCACTTATTCATTTTTCAATTCACCCACATGGTCTCATGGTAATACAATACGGTATTTTCACCAGGATCTCTTGTGGTTGCTCTTTTCTACATCTGCAGTCTCAGCAGTAATGTGTGATACTTTACAAACCATATTAAATAACAAACATATGTGATTGGTTGGCTGTCAACAAAACCACAACTATATTAAATCAACACAAATCTCAAAGCACCACAAGAGACATCTGGAGCTGTCATGATCTGAAGATATGCTCAGTATAGCAGATGAACTTCCAGATCTCCAGATACTTTTTGCACCTGTAATCAGAGCATATTGGACGAGCAAGGAATCATTTAGAGGCGATAAAAAATGCAATGGCAAAAGTGCAACTGCAGGATTGCTTGTACTGCTTTTGGTGGCAAATGGGATTTAGTGTTTGTGAATCAGTAGGTTTGATGTTTCATCAGTCAATATAGAGTCTGACCTACAATTCAAATCCAAAAACGTCACGCAATCAATAGAATATGCTAGCCAAGCCTTGTTTACAAGTCAGTCTGTAAATATGATCCATTTCTGAACCAATGTCAGGGCAACTTTGTAGCAACAGTTTGGGTTTCGTTTGAGTATAAATAGATTTCTGTATGAACAAGTCATTTATACAAAGTTGTTTATGGTTGTCCATGTTGGTTTATTCGAATACTCCTGGATACTACTTCATATTTAAGGGTTGGAAAGTCATCATTATGACATTAGTTGTGTTTAAATCACTTGGGTGGGTACAAAAACTGCCTAATGAATAATAAAGGATGTTCTTTAGGTGTTATTTTCTGCTTTAAAAATAACGATTATGTCTCAGCTGGGTATGAAAAATTACTTTTAAAATTTCTGAGCCTATTGGCAGATATTTCTTCTTGTTTTATTTATAAATTCACCTAATTGTGATCAGTTTGACAGAAAACAAGATTTATGTCACATGTAATTCTGCTTCTTAAAGATTGTTTTGTGATTTGGGAATCTTTGGAAATTTTCATTGGAGAAAAACAAAAATGAGCTAGAACATCACTTTTTGCAGTGATTTGATAGTTGGGGTGGCACAGTGGCTCAGTGGTTAGCACTGTTGCCTCACAGAAAGAAGGTCGCTGGTTCAAGTTCCGGCTGGGTCAGTTGGCATTTCTGTGTGGAGTTTGCATATGCTCCCCGTGGGTTTCCTCTGGGTGCTCCGGTTTCCCCCACAGTCCAAAGACATGCACTATAGGTGAATTGGATGAACTAAATTGGCTGTAGTGTGTGAGTGTATGGGTGTTTCCCAGTACTGGGTTGCATCTGCTGTGTAAAACATATGCTGGATAACTTGGCGGTTCATTCCGCTGTGGCGACCCCTGATTAATAAAGGGACTAAGCCAAAGGAAATTGAATGAATTTGAGAGTTGTTTCCATATTCTAGTGTTCTGAAAAATATTTGAACCATAATTTATCTAAATCTATTTAAAACTTAACACAATGTGTGCTTTCAATAAAGATTAAATTAGAAACCTTAAAATCATAAAAGGTCAAATAAATGTTACACTGATTTGGGTATTATTTCAAAGTAAATATAATAAAAATATTTTAACAAACTGGAAAACATTTATACAGATGCTAGACTCACTGTGTTTGCAAGTTTTGTGACTACTCAGCAGATACACAACATCCTAAGATGTTAATATTAGGTTAGATTTAGGATGGCAGCGTCTAAGGACAATGCTATTTTGACGTCCAATAGCAACATGAAATGACGTTTATATTTTGTGGTTTTTAGGTTGCGTTAGAAAGTGTCCAAAATCCAATGTTGAGCTAACATCTTAATCCAATGTAAAATACTGACATTTATTCATCAGGAATGTCAACCAAAATATGATAGACATCATAGTGGTAACATCCACACAACATCAAGCTGTAACATCATTAGACGTTAATATTTTGTTGTTTTTAGGTTGGATGTTGGAAAGTAACTAAAATGCAGTGTTTGTCCAACGCTGGACATTGACATCGGCCTGACGTTCAATTCTGACGTCAGCCTGATTTTTATTTCCAAACAAAATGCAACATCCCACAACGATGGGGTACAACGTCAATCTGACATCATGTTAATGTCCAGTGTCTGCTGGGTAGCCATGTGAAGCAAACGTGAAACAAATCTTTTCAAAGTTTGTCTAAAAAGTAAAAATCCCAAATGGGAATTAGGTGCATTTCCATGAAGTTGTTAGTGTGGCTAATTGTAATATTGGTAACCAACAGTAAACAAGACAAATATAATGGAGAAAGCTGATTAGTCATGTGGGTGTAATGTTCACTTACATCAGAGTTTATTCAGCAAATGCATTTTCATCACTGGCGTTTAACCATTTTTCACAAAAGTCCAGTGTTTTTCTCATATGATACTTCAAAATGTGCATTAAAACAGGGTGATTGAAACTCAGCTAGTAACACTTCCACAACTTTGAAATCCTGGAAAAAAGAGAAACCCGTTTGATAATTTGAGGCAACATTCATATGCATTCAACTCATAAATATGTTCTTTCCGACATGACTTGAGCACACCACATTTGCATTTTTTGCAGGTAAAGGCTCTAGAGACCGAACTGGAACAATGTGCTTTACGCAAGCAGCTGGTTCAACTGCAGAGACAACTAGAAATATTAGACGAAGAGAAGAAAGAGACTGAGGGACGACTGCAAGAGGAAGAGAAGAAAAACACCATTTTGGAAGAGAAAGGTAAAATTAAGAATTTCTAAAAAACCAGATACTGAAACTTCTATAACAGAGAATTTAGACATAAACTACACTTATCCACCTAAGAGTAACATCCTGGCATCCTTTTGTGGTTTGTCACAGTTAAAGATCTGCAGGAGGCAAGGACAAGCTCTGACTCAGCATCAGGTCCCTCCCCCGGGACTGCTCCGCCCCCGGCCCCGCCTCCCCAACCTCCTCCACCTCCCCCACCCCCTCCTCCTCCACCTCCCCCGCCTCCTCCATCCCGCTGCAACCCCCTCAGGTAACGCCCCATTTTACTGCACTGACGCCAAGCAGTCAGATTCACTCATTAAGAAGAATGTCGCTCTTTATGTCAGCTGTAAACATCTAATTACATCTCTTTCATTATGGCAGCTCTCTCATTGCTATTATGAGGAAGTCTTCCAAGGGAGGTAAAGGAACTCCGAAACTAGAGCAGGCCCCAGGTGATTGTCCCCTATTGCCTACAGACAGAACGGTGTATTTTTATTCTGTTGGCCTATTATTGGCTCCTTGACAAACACAACGTTTTTAATTTCCCCGATGCAGTAAATGAAGCTGTGGATGATGTCAAAGTGAAAGCTGTCAATGAAATGATGGAGAGAATTAAACACGGGGTTGTTCTCAGGCCTGTGAAGAGTCAGGACACTAAGGTGAGTTATGAAAAGCAAAATTTTGAGTTTATTTGTTAACTTTGAGTGCTGTTGAGCACGTTCTTAAAAGGTTAGTTAATACAAATTCTGCTATTAATTACTCAACCGCATGTTGTATCTCCTAAGACCTTCGTTCATGTTCGGAACACAAATTAAGATGTTTTACGATATTTAAATCTGAGAGCTCCCTCATCGCCTGTAGATAGCAATGGTCCTGAGATGTTCAAATTGCAGAAAAGGAACTAAAAACATTGTAAAAAATATTCTCTGTCACTATATGCCAATACCACATTAGCATTATCCAATAGTGTTTGACAACAGACGATGATGTAAGATGTTTTTTCTCCAGTGGCAATATTTGAATTTGTGACAGACAACATCTGAGCTGGGGTGCGTTTTCGAAAACCATCATTGGCCTACTAAGGTCACAAGTTGCATCGTTACAAACATAGTTCGCTGATTTGGCGTTTCCCAAATCCATCGTTCCAACAATCATTCGCAAACTGCGTCGCAAACTTGTATGCTTGCAACTTTACCTCTGGAGCTCTGGAACATAGTTCCTGGCTGTGTTTTATTCCCAGTTACCACCCCCCCCCCCTGTTTAGAACATTCTAACATTTAAACTTGGAATTATTTAAAAAATGAAAGCATTAAAGTCATCTCTCTTAGGTGTAATCTGCTTTCAAAGTATTTTTACAGTGCAGTTTTAGCTTATTTAGTTCATGTTTACAATTGCATTCCCTTCGCAGTGCTCTTTGAAAACATTGATGTCATTTTGAACACAGTCGTGGCTCATGACGAAAGCTATAGGTGACCTATTTGACCTATTATTTAAAAGCGGAATTTATGTTACATCTCCAAAGCTTGTGAAAACAAAATATATAGCATACGTTAATGCTTTTAATTTATAGTAGGTTATTTATCAAGTATCTGTACTGTGTATGACCTGGGCCTGTTAATTAGAACATTTCTGCAGTGGTTTGCATGTGAAAAATTGTAAAATTAGACTTTAAAAAAAAAAATAAATAAATAAACAATATCCTACTTAATAATAATACTATCATCATCATCATCATCATCATTATTATTAATATTAATATCATTATTAAATTAGGATTTTCATTCATTTCCTAATAAATAAAATATTAAATATTAAATAATTTCCTAACAAATAGCCTCATTATTTAGTTATGTATATGATTTATATATGATATTAGAATACGTGTTAGCTTTTGTAAGTGATTTTATATTTTAGCATAGAATATGGAATATTCTCTATAATATTTGTAAAGAAAACATTGGTCCCATATGAGCCGTTTACATATATTTCAATTAATATGGAAAACGAGTGCATGTTTTTACCAAAACTAATGTTGGATTTTTTTTTATGTGTGTGCGTGTAAAACAATATAATTTGCACAAAGAAATTATGGGGTTCTTTTTTAAAGAAGTTGCTACCACCATGTTTAGAACATCATTATGGGCGTTTTACGTTATAACTAACATGGTTCAAATGATGGATCTGCGACAGAGAAACTACAGGTTTTGGGAAACACTCATCACTACATCATTCTTTTATCAAACCATGCATCGTACTATGATAGTTCAGCCATGAGTTAGAACATTGTTTAGGAAACGCACCCCTGTACGGCACATGGAGGCGGTGATCATGTCAATGGGCTATATGCACACAGACTTTTAATTTTCAGCCAGGCAGCTCAAGGGCTTCCGGTGAACTGTCTTTTTATTACAAAATTGTCACGTTTAAGATCTGATTTCTTTAAAAATCAGTGATCTTTACTGCCTGTTAGATATACGATATGAAGTGGGTCTCAGATCGGACAAGAAGCACTGTATTACGTTCCATTTTCCTCCGGCATGTCTTTAAAATATGACAGTCTATTTTACCCCAGTATTTTCAATGGAATATCTGCGCTAGCCTGTTGCTACTGACGGCGCTAGCGCTTGAACAACTAAATTAATCCTTAAGTCTATTTAACTGAATGTATTGTAATTGCATTACAACATCGATGCTGTAACAACAACCTTGTGAATCTGAAAATAGTCACATTAGGCTTTCACCGGAAGTTTATCATTGGCTTTAAAACTCTAGCTGTGCATAGAGCCCAGAAATAACTTAATATCTTTTAAATAAAATGCAAATGTAGTTGTATCTGATTGCTATATCCTGTTTTATATTGACTAATGGTTAGGCTGAGTGCTAGAATCTAGATTATGCTCATAAATGTGTTCATAGTGTAATGTAAATAAAATAGTTTTTACTGTTTACTTCTCAGTAAACTCACATCTGAAAAATATTCTCTATTATGTAAATTAATTATAACAATAAAATTGCCAATGCCTTTTGCATCAGCATGTACACGCCAAAGGTTTCTTGTTTAAAGAAACGGAGGACCCTGTGTTGTGAAATTATGCTAGAGGGTTACCTCTAGCGTCAAAAGCAACAAGAAGGGTTTTGACTGAGTGTCAATATGTGACGAGTCAGGAGTGACAATGTTTGTGCATGAAAGTTCCAGTAGAACAGCAGTTTCGGAAATACTCAGACCTGGTCCATGGACACCAGCAACCGTGCTCCATTCAAAATCCCTTATATCACCCTTCATTTCAATGTTAGTTTTGCACTGAATGATGGTCTTTTGTGTTTTCTCTTTACCATCATCTGCTGCAGAGATTTGGCATAAAGGTATGTGAAATCGCAAATATTGTTCAGTGTATAACATCAGCGTTAAACTGCTCATGTTCCTTCATTCCAATCAAAGGAAATCCTTCTACACCTCAGCAGAATTGTAGTCAATATATAGACTGTGCGGAAATGGTTCATAGAATTTGATCATTTTCCCTCAGGAAGGGTCGAGTCATTAAAATATTTTGTGTATAGACTTCCACACTATAGGCTGATGGGGGATCCATGTTGTTTAAGTTATTGATGGGCAAAGCAATCAAGACTTTCTTGAGGCTCAGGGGGGCTGTACAGTATAACAGATCAATACAATCCTAACTTAGAGATTGCTTGCTAACCATTACACGAGCTGATTGTTTTTTGTCTTTTAGCCATTACTCATAGAAAATGTTTGTGCTTTTCAGCCATTTACAAAGTTGTTTTTTGCTTTTCACTGCTAGCAATATTTTGGTGATCTGTGTTGCTATAGTTTTAACAATTATTTTAATTGATTGTAGTACTTTATAATAATAATATAATAATAATATAATATATTTCTAAATAATATCATTTTGTAATATATTTTTGTACAAACAGTTTTTGGTTAACAGAATTTGATTAATGCTTGACTTTTTAATATTCTATTTGTTTATTTATAGGGCTTTATCTTAACGATCTAGGCCCAAAGTCTAAAGCGCATGGCGCAAAAGCATTAAGGGCATGTCCGAATCCATGTTTGCTATTTTAAGGATGGAAAAATATGCTCTGTGCCACGGCGCATGGTCTAACAGGGTTGTGCTTATTCTCTCAATGTGTTATGGGTGTGTTTTGAGAATAAACCAATCAGTCTCATCTCCCATTCCCTTTAAGAGTCAGATGTGTCGTGCCATGGTGCATTTGCTATTTACATGGCGGACTTTGTATGGAGAAAAACTGAATGCTTCAACCATGAGAAAACCATTAAACAGACCATCTGCAGCGCGAGGATAAAGAATGAGCCTCCTCCAATCGGCCTTTACTTTCACTTTCTCTTTTTCTCTTTCATGAATAAGGAAGCGGTGTTGTACACTCCACTGAATAAGACATCCATTAGCTTACATATTTAATTTCATTTGTTAAGCGCAAAGGTTTGTTTCAAAACTATTTCTAAATTCAGTTCTAATTTTCAGCAAACTAATAAATAACCAATAATAACGAATAATAACGAAGTGTGGTTGTCATATCCAAACTCACGTGCTTTTGCCCCATATGGTAAAAAATCTGACAGGTGGACAAATCAAAGCTTGTTTTAAATAAAATAAATATAAATATGCATATAATAAAAAATACTACCAATAATAATAACATTATACAAAAGCAAGTTGTTGTGAATAAACTGAAAAAAGCCCCCCGAGATGAAGAAGGCATGGAGGCAGTGGTTTTTATATTTATGTAGAAAATAATAATTTTGTAATGTTTTATTCCTTTAATTCTTTTTCATTTGTAAAGATATTTGCGTATTGCTGTACATCCTGTGTGTATTAAGCAATGTGTAAGCGAGGCACACAACTAACACGCTCTGCGATGGACTTTAGACCTGCTTTCAGCTGGACTATTGCGCAGTCTATTTTAGTTCCTCAAAATAGCAACGCACCAACAATGCGCCTTAACACACCTTTTTTTTAGACCGGAACATCCACAAAGTGGCGCAAATGGATTTGCTATTTAAACAACGTGGCAGAAAATGGGAAAATGACTGTTGCGCTGGTGTGAAAATAGCAACACATGGGGGCAAACACGTCTTGCACCTTATTGCGCCGGGTGTATGATAGGGCCCCTAGTCTTAATAATTTTGCTACTACTTTTTTAGATTATTTAGTTGATATTTTTTAATTATTGTTTTTTTGTCTCACATGTTTGTTTTGTATCGTTGTTTTATATATATTTTTTATTATATTTTCAGCTTGATTTCAGACATTTTTCTTGATTTTCCAACATTTTTTGCAATGTTTTTATTTAATGTCAATAAAAACCCAGTTCTGTTTCTGATCAACAGCAGCCGAGCCCTGTTACAGCAGCCGCAGCAGCAGCAGCAGTGGAAGAAAAGCACCAGGAGAGTGCAATGGAGGAGCTGAAAGGCATTCTGGTGGGTTTTCTGATTAATAGCTGCATGCCATTCAGTATAGTCTTATTACAGGGTCATCCACTGATCCACAGACTGATCTGTTTGTTTACAAAACAGTCATGTAATAATTAAAACAGTATCAGCTGCACAAAAAATGCACAGTATACTAAAGTATGCATTCCCTTAGAAATACTAGGATGCCGAAACAAAGCAATGAAACATTAATGAACATCATATTCTGTTCTGTCTGAACCAATAGGAGACGGTGAAGAAGAGTCCTAGTCGTGGCTTCCAGGAAGTAGCTCATGTTAAAAAGGACAGTGAACTGGAAGTAATTCTGAGGAGGAGACGCAAACAGGCCTGTGATCCTGGCGCAGAAGGCAAGACAATAATCACTATCTTTCAAGAACACACAAAAGAGTTTCAAAATCTGTATTTGCTATTGAAACAGGAAGTGTGTGGAAAAAAGGAAATGAAAAATAAAGTATAAAACAAAAAAAATTATGGCATTATACTGACATTCACTATCCTATCACATTTATTAAAAGGTTCAACCCTAGACAAATGTATTTAAAACAAAACTCAATCCAGAGAGTCATTGAATCTGTTAAGATAAAAAAAATGTTTAAAGTAAATTTACAGTCTTCTTTGAAAGTCTACTGTTTTTTAATCTATGAATTATTATAGCATTTTGAAAATCTCTCATCTGTTGCTGTGTAGATAATGGGCAGCTGAGTAAAGTCTCCTCCTCAAACAGTCTAAACGGCCGACACAGTTCTGACTCTGGCAAAGACACAGAAGGACCGAGCAGCAGCTCTCTGTCTGGCAGTGAACGAGGATCAAGAACTAGCTCAGACTCGGGTCGAGAGCCAGCAGTGGTGCAACAGAGCTCAGATTCTGGCATGGAGTCCAAAGGAGCCGCTCAGACAGACAGTGACTGCAGATCCCTCACTGAGAAAGAGCCCACTGAGCCGATCACCAACGGGTGCTGTTCGGGGTAAGGTTACACTCTCACAGCTCATTTCTATAGCACAGACACACAATAAATACGTTGAGGGATTGTTTACATAACATTTTCAGCCAAAGTGTTAAACTTTTAAAGCATTGTGCCTTTTGGTTTATATTACAACATCATTTTTTTGACTGAAAATGCATGAATCTGAAAATGGGTTACATATTGGAAGTTTTTAAAAATAACAATTGTTGTCTTGGTGTAAACACCTGAAAATGAGAGTCTATAAAACAATGACATCATCCACACAACTGTGTTTAAACTCCTTATAAAAGTGATTTTTGCATAATAGTTCCCCTTTAAAAGGAAAAAAGCATTATCTTATAAGTCTACTCTAAGCGATTTATACAACCAGACAAATTTTGTAATACATCAATGCATATATATTTTATCAGTGAAGCGAAGGATGGTGATCCAGAGAAGTGGACGGGGCCTAATGGGATTGGCCATACAGATGCACATGGAGACCTGCAAACCACCATCAGCTCGTCTGCACAAAACCCCAATGCAGCAAACAGTAGCACAGACGCCGAGTGTTAACGGCAAGTGGCGCTGCAAGGACAGCTGCATTATTTGCACAAAACCATGCTTTCTACATTTGTTCATTTCAAATTTCAAACCAACTTCTCATATTGTAAATGAATATAGAAAGATCATCTCGTCATTTGCAGCTTGATCACAATTGAAAAGAAAAAACATCTTACCAGGCAACACAGTTTTCCTTTCACTGTAAATGTACTGTATCTGCCTTTAACCAATAAACACAGGTTGATTAGATGTTAGGGACATCTTTCATACACTTCAGATTAATCCAGCACAATAGTTGCTATTAGATTCATTGTTGTATTTTCAAAAGAATGCAAACAAAGACATTTAAATAATATGTATTATTTCTGTGCCACTAGCAGCAAAGTTTATTCTAAAAATATCGGTAGAAAACAATTCATTTACTGCAAAAAAAAGGCTTTACTTACTTTAGATTTTTTCATCTTGTTTCTAGTCCAAATATCTAACTTTTTTTAAATCAAGAAGCTTTTTCTAGACAAGCAAAAAATATTGTCTTGTTTTAATAAATAATATGCCAACATTAAGTGAGTTTTTTTTCTTGAAAGAAGCTAAACAATCTGCCAGTGGGATAAGCAAAATAATCAAGTTTTTTGCTAATCTTTGATGCTTTTTTTAGTTTATTCATGACAATTTGCATTATTATAATATTATTAGTAGTAGTAGTATCATTTATTACATGCATATTTATATTTGTTTTAATAAAAACAAGTTTAGGTGGCGCAGTGGGTAGCGCTGTCATCTCACAGCAAGAAGGTCACTGGTTCGAGCCTCGGCTAGGTCAGTTGGCATTTCTGTGTAGAGTTTGCATGTTCTCCCATGTTCGCGTGGGTTTGCTCCGGGTGCTCCGGTTTCCCCCACAAGTCCAAAGACATGCGCTATAGGTGAATTGGGTAAGCTAAATTGTCCGCTGTGTAAAAAATATGATGGATAAGTTGGCGGTTCTTTCACTGTGGTGACCCCTGATGAATAAAGGGACTAAGCCGAAAAACAAGTTTAGATTTGTCCCCCTGTCGGGTTTGGGAGACACCATACTGCATCACCATATGGGGCAATAGGAAGTGTGTTTGGATATAAGTCAGTTTTTTGACCACACTTCATTATTATTGTTCATTTATTAGTTTGCTGGAAATTAGAACTGAATTTAGAAATAGTTTTGAAACAAGTTTTTGTGCTTAACAAACTAAATTAAATATGTAGGCTAATGGATGTCTTCATTGGAGTGAGTTTCCACTGTTTCCTTATACACGAAAGTAGGGGAGTAAAGAGTAAAAGTAAAGTAAAGAGAAAGTAAAGAGGCCGAATGTTCTTTATCCTCACACAGATGGTCTGTTTAATGATTTTCTTGTGGTTGAAGCGTTCAGTTTTTCCACTTGCAAAGTCCGCCATGTAAATAGCAAATGCGCCATGGCCTCTTGGCATCATGGCAGGGACTGTTAAAGGGAATGGGAGATGAGACTCTGATTGGTTTAATGCATGTTATGCTCAAAACACAGCCATAACTCATAAGAGAATAAGCACAACCCTGTTAGATCATGCGCTGGGGCGCAAAGCGTATTTTTTCATCCTTAAAATAGCAAAAGTGAATTCGGACATGCCCATAATGCTTTTGCGCCATGCGATTTAGACTTTGCACCTAGATCGTTAATATAGAGCCCAATATGTTTTGCTTGTCCAGAAAAAGCTTCTTGATTTTATCAATGTTAGATATTTGGACTAGAAACAAGACAACAAATCTAAGTAAGAAAAGCATTTTTTGCAGTATTAGCCTTCACATTTATCTCTGTTCATTTGAGACAATTGATATACACAATTTATGATCTGAAAGGTCTCATTTTGTTTATGTTTTCTGAAACTTCCCAAAGGTCTCATTTTGTTTATGTTTTCTGAAGATTCCCATTTGACCAATGGCAGATGTTGCTGGTAGTACAGAATATACTTCACAGTCAATGCAAAGCAGCAAAACAATCCCAAATGAATCACTGCACTGCACATCATGGCACCTTTGCTGTTATAAAACAAAAAAAGTGAGGACTAGACTATCCAAATTAATCAAGGGATGCAATTATAAGCCATGCAAGCGATTCGTACCTCACAGAGGAACTGTGGTGGTCTGTTCTGTCTACCTCTCAAGACACACACTGACCTCGTGGGGATCTGTAATCGTACATCCTAGACATTAGGAAGATGAATACCATCAAATCACGGAGGGCTACACACCGATGTCTTCCACACGTTTTGCACTGCATGAATGCACTGTACGAAAGTTTGGCTTTGGTTGACAGCTGCGTCTTGATTAGATCTGCTCACTAACTCTGAGCTGTTCCAATGCAATATCATCTGCGAATTGTAATGTCGTGCAGGATCAGGCTGCCTTTAATAACTGCAAATATTTGCCTTGTGATTCTAAGCGGATCAAGTATGATGTGGTTAATATATTTATGAAACAGTTGGGTTCTGGCCATTTCAGTTGTCCAGTACTTATTGCCCAGCTAAAAGGGAACATTCTCAGAACGTTGGCTGATGTTGTGGATAGAAAGATATAAACAAACATCTAGTAATTTTAATAGAATGTTTGTTGAAAGTTATTAGTACTGCATCCGAAATCACATACTGCTCGTTTAGGTACTGTATTTAATATTTAATGTACTTTATTGTACGTTGAATATTAACGTACTTTAAATGTAATTTATTGTGACTGTTAGAAAAGTATGTTTTATATTGTATAAATATGAGAAGTATGAATAGAATTTAGATATGCTACATCCTCCTTGTTGTTATTATCACCATCTGCATCAGTTGCATTTATAAATTTTCATATAGTATTTATAGAATTCAGACATACTTACTTGGCTCACTTGATGATTTTTTTGCACACTAGACAATAGGGAAGTATGCGATTTCGGATGCACTCTAGGTCTTTATTAATGCTAGCACAAAATAAATGTTATTTATACATCATTCATGGAAGGTTTTTAGTTGGATGTTCATCCAACATTTTTTTAAATGTTACTGCTTACTTGTTTCCGAACATTAAGAAAACATTCGAAGATAACATTCCCACAGTGTTTGCAAAATTACAAACAGCAAATTATTCCCTAAATGATTTGTCTAACATTTTCATAATAAAAAACATGTTCAGTTTGAACAATATGACATTTTGAACATTCTAGGTATGTTTTTTGATGCGCTAAGTATGAACATTAAGTGAACTAAGACCAAATCTACACTGTAAAAAATAATGAGTTGTTTCAACACAATTTTTGGTCCACAGTCCAAAGACGTGCGCTATAAGTGAATTGGATGAAATAAATTGGCCTTAGTGTGTTAATGTGAGAGTGTATCAGTGTTTCCCAATACTGGGTTGTGGCTGGAAGGGTATCCACTGTGTAAAACATATGCTGGAATAGTTGGCGGTTCATTCCGCAGTGGCGACCCCTGATAAATAAGGGACTAAGCCGAAGGAAAACAAAAAAAATGAATGAATAAATGAATGAATGAATGAACTTACATTTTGAACCCAATGATTGAGTTTGTTCATATTTTACCCAAAGTTTGCTTGAAACCACCCAGCATTTCTTATATTTGCTACACTGAACCAGATCAAACAAACTAAGAGAACCAAACTAAAAGTGTAAACACTCTTAGAAATCAAGTTTTTAGAAAATAAGCAAAAGGTTCTTCAGATATATTATTTATTATATTCGGTATTATATATTCGGTCTGACATCTTGATATTGGACAACTGCAATGCTATTTGACATGGCCCAACATTTGATTGCAAATTCTGAATTACTTGTGATTGCAATTTTGTATCACTTAGAGTCAGAAACCCTGAGTTGTTTTATTACATATTCTTGTTTTCACACTGTCGTCACTAAAGATTCTAATAATTCACATTGACGTGACCTTTTTTTATGTAGGAGACTGCTTTACTTTGCTCCTTAATTTCTTACCACCTCTCGAATGTGTTTGGCCTTACTGTTTGCACCACTTCTTCCTTTTCAGCCTTATTGGAGTGTTGGCTTGATTTTGTATAAGAACTCTGAGGCGATTGATCTGACTTGTGATCTTGAAAATGAGTGTGTTTTGAAGGTTAAACTGAGTGTACCTGTTTTTATTTGAATTGACTGAAATCGCCCTCTTCAATACACCTTTTAAACTGAATAAACTTATGACGAAATACAGACTGTCCTCTCTATTCAGTTTATTTTTTTTTTAATGAATGTCAGCACCACAGTTGCAATAGACAAATTTTGTATCTAAATTGTATGGAGCCAGATCAGTCTCAAAAACAATATATTTACAAAATATAATTCATACATCCACAACACAAGTCACATTTATGAAATCCAATTTGTAAGTTCAAAACATGATTCATAAATACACAAATCCATCTCATAGATCCACAACACGATTAATAAATACACAAATCCAACTCGTAAATTCAAAACATGATTCAAAAATACACAAATCCAATTTATAAATTCAAATCAAATAAAATCAAATCACTTTTATTGTCACATCATCAGCAGCACGTGTGCTATGATGAGTGAAAAGCTTAGGTGCTGGCTCCAGACAGTGCAAAATACAGACAGTGCAAAAATACAGACAGTGCAGAATACAGACAGTGCAAAATACAGACAGTGCAAAATACAGACAGTGCAATATACAACAACATACTCACAAAAAAAACAAGATGTAAAATTGGCAATGTTGACAGCGATACGTAGGCAGTATTGTTTTTGGTCAAAACACGATTAATAAATACACAAATCCAATTCGAAAATTCAGAACACGATTAATAATAACCAAATCCAATTTGTAGATTCAAAATATGATTAATAAATACACAAATCCAACTCGTAGATTCAAAACACAATTATTAATACATAAATCCAATTCGTAAATTCAAAACACGATTCCCAAATACACAAATCCAACTCGTAGATTCACAACATGATTAATAAATATACAAATCCAATTTGTAAATTCAAAACATGATCCAAAAATACACAAATCCAACTCCTAAATTCAAAACATGATTAATAAATACACAATTCCAATTCGTGAATTCAAAACATGATTAATAAATACACAAATCCTATTTGTAAATTCAAAACATGATTAATAAATACACAAATCCTATTTGTAAATTCAAAACATAATTAATAAATACACAAATCCAACACGTAAATTCAAAACATGATTCAAAAATACACAAATGCAACTCGTAAATTCAAAGCATGATTAATAAATACACAAATCCAACTCGTAAATTCAAAACACGATTAATAAATAACCAAATCAAATTTGTAGATTCAAAATACGAATAATAAATACAAAAATCCAACTCGTAGATTCAAAACACAATTATTAATACATAAATCCAATTCGTAAATTCAAAACACGATTCCTAAATACACAAATCCAACTCGTAGATTCACAACATGATTAATAAATATACAAATCCAATTTGTAAATTCAAAACATGATCCAAAAATACACAAATCCAACTCCTAAATTCAAAACATGATTAATAAATACACAATTCCAATTCGTGAATTCAAAACATGATTAATAAATACACAAATCCTATTTGTAAATTCAAAACATGATTAATAAATACACAAATCCTATTTGTAAATTCAAAACATAATTAATAAATACACAAATCCAACACGTAAATTCAAAACATGATTCAAAAATACACAAATGCAACTCGTAAATTCAAAGCATGATTAATAAATACACAAATCCAACTCGTAAATTCAAAACACGATTAATAAATAACCAAATCAAATTTGTAGATTCAAAATACGAATAATAAATACAAAAATCCAACTTGTTGATTCAAAACACGATTAATAAATACACAAATCCAACTCGTAGATTTAAAACACGATTAATAAATACACAAATCCAATTTGTAAATTCAAAACACGATTCAAAAATACACAAATCCAATTCGTAAATTCAAAACACGATTAATAAATACACAAATCCAATTCGGAAGGTCAAAACATGATTCAAAAATACACAAATCCAACTTGTTGATTCAAAACACGATTAATAAATACACAAATCCAATTCGGAAATTCAAAACACGATTAATAAATACACAAATCCAATTCGGAAATTCAAAACATGATTCAAAAATACACAAATGCTACTTGTAAATTCAAAACATGATTAATAAATACACAAATCCAACTCGTAGATTCAAAACACGATTAATAAATACACAAATCCGATTCGTAAATTCAAAACACGATTAATAAATACACAAATCCAACTCGTAAATTCAGAACATGATTCAAAAATACACAAATCCAACTCGTAAATTCAAAACATGATTCAAAAATACACAAATCCAATTCGTAAATTCAAAACACGATTAATAATTACACAAATCCAATTCGTAAATTCAAAACACGATTAATAATTACACAAATCCAATTCGGAAATTCAAAACATGATTCAAAAATACACAAATGCTACTTGTAAATTCAAAACATTATTAATAAATACGCAAATCCAACTTGTAGATTCAAAACACGATTAATAAATTCACAAATCCAACTCGTAGATTCAAAACATGATTCAAAAATACACAAATCCAACTCGTGAATTCAAAACATGATTCAAAAATACACAAATCCAGGGCTGCGTCCGAAACCGCCTACTACTCAGTAGGTACTGCGTTTGAATTTAAACGTACTACTCGGCCGTTAGAAAAGTACGTTCTATACAGTATGAATGGAAGAAGTATGAATTGAATTCGGACGTACTACATCCGCCATTTTGTCATGGTCACGTGACCTACCTGCGTCAGTTGCGTCGCTTCACTTTCATTCATGAATTCTCTCGCGGGGCATCATGGGATAGCGCAGCGTGCATGGGATGCGCACTTCAGAATCTCGCCGGAAGTAGTAAGTCATCCGGGTACTTCTCGCATACTGATTTTCGAATTCTATGAATTCGGACATACTACTCGGCTCGCATACTGATTTTAGCGTACTGTATAGTATGGAAGTATGCGGTTTCGGACGCAGCCCAGTTCATTTGATGAAAATATTTTTACTTGGTATTTTACAAATTGTGTGTTGTATTTATGAATTGTGTTTTGAATTTACAAATTAGATTTTGTAAATGTGAATTGTGCTGTGCATGTATGAGTTTTATTTAGAAAATTTATTATTTTTGAGACTGATCTGGCTCCATAAAATTGTGCTCAATATATTTATTAATTTTTTTTTTCTGGATACTCCAAGTAGTTTGTATGGTAAATAGGATAATGGTTCAATTTAACATTGTGCAGTCAAACAAAAGAGTGCAAAACATTACAAAGAGTGCACTGAAATATACATGAGGGCATTAGCAGGTAATGCAACTGGATCTACTATTGGGAAACAGAACCTGGGCATGTGCACCAGCAAAAGAATTGTCCATGGCAGTGACAGTAGTTGACCGAGAGAAAAAGGAGAATATGGCGTAATCTCACACATTTGTTAATTCCATGGTCAAAATATAATCACAGACTTACTTATTGCTGTCGATTCAATTTTGTTCCATGTTACTTATTGTAATTATCATGTTTGGAGAGCAGACGTGTTTACAACATACTAAAATACAGTATGTAGTAGTCATTAGGATTAGCAAAACAATATAATTATGATGTGATGTTGGTCAGGGTGTTTAGACATTCTCTCATACACTTCAGAATAATTCTGCACAAATAGCAAAAAACTTGTTTGTAATAATGATGGCTTTTTATTTGATCATGTCATGATTTCATAAGTTCATAATCATGACCTATTATGTTATAACTTATTATCTAAATAATAATGATCCAATATCTCATAATGTTTTACTTTAAATGCCATTTTCCATTTTTCTTATTTATAATCACATCAATATTTTGAAAACTTTTCTCATAATGTATCATTTTTGTCATAATTTTGATTTTTTGTCTCATAATTATGGTTGGCATCTCTATTTTTGAAGTTGTCATAATTCTGACTTTATATCTGATTTAGTTTAATCTAGTTATATCTAGTTTAGTTTAGTTTTTCAACATGTTATTTATAATAATCCCTTTTTATGTCATAATTTTGATATTTTTGTTATTTAATATTTTTCACAAATTAGGTTTAATAAAAATGGCATGGTCAGACTATGGAAAGGATGATCGCGAACTGATCGTGAACTGAAGAGCGGGGGGGGGGGGGGGGGGGGGGGGGGGGGGGTTGTGGGGGGTTGACCACACGGGGAAGAACATTTTCTTTATGTTTAAATAGAAGTTGCTTTTCAGATGTTTGTTTTTTTAACTCTTCATTTTTAATGCATTTTAAATGCTTCAAAGTGCCACAGAATGCAACAGTGAACAGAGATACAGTTGAAGTCAGAATTATTAGCCTCCCTTTTAATTTTTTTTTTTCTTTTCTAAATATTTCCTAAATGATGTTTAACAGAGCAAGAAAATTTGCACAGTATGTCTGATAATAATTTTTCTTCAGGAGAAAGTCTTATTTGTTTTATTTCGGCTAGAATAAAAACAGTTTTTAATTTTTTAAAAACATTTTAAGGTCAAAATTATTAGCTCCTTCAAGCTATTTTTTTTTTCTATAGTCTACAGAACAAACCATCGTTATACAATAACTTGCCTAATTACCCTAACCTTAACCTAATTAACCCAGTTAAGCCTTTAAGGGTCACTTTAAGCTGACTACTAGTGTCTTGAAAAATATCTAGTAAAATATTATGTACTGTCATCATGGCAAATATAAAATAAATCCGTTATTAGAGATGAGTTATTAAAACTATTATGTTTAGAAATGTGTTAAAATCTTCTCTCCGTTAAACAGAAATTGGGGAAAAAAATAAGCAGGGGGGCTAATTATACTGACTTCAACTGTAAGTTAGAGAGAACAGCCTTCTAGGCAGCACGGAGGCTCAGTTGTTAATGGGTGTTTTACAGTGATGGGTTGCAGCTGGAAGGGCATCTGCTGCGTAAAACATATATGCTGGATAAGTTGGCAGTTCATTCCACTGTGGCGACCCCTGATAAATAAGTGACTAAGCCGAATGAATGAAAAACAGCCTTCTAACAAAATCAGCTTTATTGTCAATTTAACCACATGCACAGGACATACAGAATCAAAATTGCGTTACTCTCAGACCCTAGCTATATAATAACATATAATATTAATAAAAAAGTAGAATTTTAAAAAGAAATTACAATACATACAATAACACATTTAATATAACCTAAAAATATAAGTGAAAAAAAAAAATTGTAAACAATACAAAATTACACTTAATGGCATAAGGCAAGGAGTGCAAATCAGAGTTGTGCAAATGCAAAACAGTATTATGAGTCATTAATCTGTATTTGTAAAATATTTATTGGAGATAAATAGAAAAAAAAGATGGCAATCTCCACAACCTCCTCCACTTCGACTTGTTGTTGTTGTTGTTGTTGTTTATCTCTCCCTCTCGGACTGTCCTCCCTCACCGAAGTGCGCTGAATATTATAGGTACGAGAATGGAGCTCCGCCGTGTGGTCGGTGGGAGTCAGCGCTGTAATGTTGATTGATAACAATGGATTGATACAGTAGCCTATGCCTACTTGTGTAACAAACTACATTAAATAGGCCAGGCCCGTAGCCAACCTTTTTTTCCTCAAAAAAGTGTACCTCTTTGCAGTTGTTAGCCTCATTTTCTATTTAATTATGAGATTTGAATACTGAATTTAGGTGACATTTTAAGCACTATTTTTAGCTTGTCAGATGGTCATCATAACCACACTTTTTGTGCAAATATTTCCTAAATATTTAGAATAAAGAAATATGACAAATATTTATTTTTAAAATACAAATGATCATAATATAATAATCATAATATCATTAGAAAAAAGTTTTAAATTAAAAACTGTAGCCTATTGTAATTTATTAGGCAAATAACAAACTGGCCAGCACAACATTTCTCAGTCAGAATTTGGCCACTTGAATAATACATTTTAATAATAATAATAATAATAATAATAATAGTAATAGTAATAATGTAGAGCTTCACAATTTTTCTAGCCTCTCTTGTAAAAAAAAGTAAATTTGAAAAATCATGGTTATGAACAATAGTCAAAATAATATTCAAATTGATTTTAATATGGGCCGCTTTTGGTGCTTCACACTTTTTTATTGGTCATGTTTTCTTTCAAGAATAAGGTCCAAGATTTAGAATAAAAGTTGCATGTCAAATGTTTTCTCTGTTTAAAAACAATACAGTAGCGAAAGATGACTTTACTTACCTTTTGACATTGTCAGTGAGGGGTGGGTCTTCCGAAGCACTCAACACCCCCCAGGGCTAGGGGCCTGATAGGCCTACTGATCTAATTCATAAATGAGACTTTTTGGCTTAAATTATATATAGCTCATATTCCATTTTTTTGACATTTGACATTTTTATCTCAATGTTTTCTGCCAAAGTTTTTCGGCCTAATTATGACTCATTAGCCATCTCATTATCTCAAAGCCATTAATATGAGTTTTACATTTGGTAGACCTATAATTCTACTTTATATTAATATGAACCTTTGTGATAATGTAGACCTTTTGTTTTATATTTATGACTTATTATATCTTAAAATATAATTTTGACTTTCTCTTAATTATGACAATTTTTTTAGGATTTTTATCTCACAATGTTTACCCCATCAATTCAACGTATTGTCTATTATTTATCTCATTCATAACAATTTACGTTAGCACATTTTCATATTTTGTCATTTTTTAACACAATAGTATTTTTTAAAATATAATGCTTCTTATTTTAAATTTTCTTCACTGTTACCCGTTTATCTCATAATGTTTACTTTTGTGATCATTTATTTTTTTTACATTTATGCCATAGGCGACGCAGTGGCGCAGTAGGTAGTGCTGTCGCCTCCCAGCAAGAAGGTCGCTGGTTCAAGCCCCGGCTGGGTCATTTGACGTTTCTGTGTGGAGTTTGCATGTTCTCCCTGTGTTCGCGTGGGTTTCCTCCGGGTGCTCCGGTTTCCCCCACAGTCCAAAGATATGCAGTACAGGTGAATTGGGTAGGCTAAATTGTCCGTAGTGTTTGAGTGTGAATGAGTGTGTATGGATGTTTCCCAGAGATGTATTGCAGCTGGAAGGGCATTCGCTGTGTAAAACATATGCTGGATAAGTTAGCAGTTCATTCCGCTGTGGCGACCCCGGATTAATAAAGGGACTAAGCCGAAAAGAATATGAATGAATGATAATTTTATGCCATAATTTTACATTTCAATCACAATTATTATTTCTCAGGCACGTTTTATTGGTCGTTTCAGCTGGAAGAAAAGGATTTGTATCAGACTTTTTTTTAACAACAATCTGTAATTTCACTCCCGTACACTAGGTGTCGGTAAGTAACGTAATGCCACAGATGAAGCTTAAATACGCGACGAAGCAGAACCTCGAGCATGGCGTCCTCGTACTATCAGGAGATGCAGGAGGTGTTCAGGAATAACAATAAAAGCAGAGAGTTCCCGGCTCACAGTGCTAAAGTGCACTCGGTGGCCTGGAGCTGTGATGGAAAACGACTGGCGTCCGGTTCATTTGACAAAACTGCCAGCGTGTTTGTCCTGGAAAAAGACCGACTGGTGAGCTTTGTCTTCTCCATCGTCCCCAGTTATCCAAAACATATATTAATTTAATAAACCACGTTCTGAGTATAACAAGCCGTTTAACATTTAATCTGTAAATCTGTTTAATCTGTAAACTAAACTAGTATCCGTTTTATGCTACTAGTACCTATTTTAGGTACTTGTGTCTTTTTCATTGAGTATTGATATTTTTTCATTAGAATCTAGTTTATATTTAGCCAACGGTTATTCTTTAGCTACTACTACTAGTTAGTATTCATTAGGTAATGGTTCTTAGTTTTAGATCCTAACTTAGTAGCTATTAAATAGGCACTAGTACTTATTAATTAAACACTAGGTCCTTTTCTTTGGGGGTACTATTATTTGTTAATCACACACTAGTTCTTATTCATTTCATACTAGTATTTATTTCAAAAGTGACAAGTAACTACTATATTATTACTGATAACAAATTTCAGCCACTCTTATAGCATTCTGTTATTGCAATGTCAGCTTTTTCCAATTGTGTCTATTTTTAGTATGACTAGTAGTTATTCACCAGGTACTGGTACTTATTTACTGGATTTCATTGGATATTAGTACTTTTTCATTATATACTTGTATGTAATTGTTAGATACTCAAAGCAGTCACTTTCTACAATAAGGTTTTATTAATAATGTTAATGAATTCACCAACATGAACTAATAATAAAAAATGCTTGTACAGCACTTGCATTCAGGCATGGGAGGATAACTTTTTTTTAAGGTATACCGCGGTTTGGAAAAGTCAAGGTTTTAAAAGCGCCAACATTTTCTTCTATACTGTTCCTATGGTATGTGTAAGATTTTTTTTTAGGACAACAGTATCTGCAGCAGAAAAGATATCCAAAAAATGCAGTTTTACACGTTTACTGTTCCAAAATATTTTAAATATTTCTCAAAATAAAATATATTGTGTTCAAAGGGGGAAAAGTTTATATTTAATTTTTTTACCCAGACATTTAAAAATAATATATTTTAGAGCAGTAATCACAATACCGTCAAACCGGGATATTTTTATCCAAGGTTATTATACCGTCAGAATCTTATACTGGCCCATGCCTACTTGCATTATAAAAATCCAAAGCTGTGTTTGTTAACATTAGTAAATGCACTGTGTGTTGGCAAGAACAAACAATTAAAGATTTTATTTTCAGTAAATAACATTATCAAACATGAATAAATACTGTAACATTTGTTGTTTTTTCATAGTAGTAAACACATTATTTAATGAAACCTTATTGTAAAGTTGTACTGTCATATCTAATAAACGCTTTGTTTTTTATTTAGAAAGTAGTATTTATTTATTAGATACTTGTTCATTTATTAGAAACTTATTCTTATTACAAGTACCTGTTTAATAGATGCTAGTGGTTAGTTATTAGTAGGCCCACACGGAATCTGCACACGCAGAATTCCGCAGATTTTTACAGATTTTTAGCCCATCATTAATTCTGTTTATTTACTTGAGTAAATGTGTGTAAACCTGAATTTATTCAGTTTTTAAATTACACATATTTCACATATTAAGGTTTTAGTTATGAGACTCCCAAAATAATTCTGCATAAATCCACAGATTTGTACCAAAATTCTCTGCAGAAATTCCAAAAAACGTCCGCAGATTCCGTCTGGCCCTGGTTATTAGATACTAGTACTCATTTATTTGGCACAAGTATCTTTGTAGTTGTTATGATTTACTACTTGAATTATTAGTCGCTACTGATTTATTTATTTTTTACTCGTCATATTATGACTAGTCTGAATGACCGTGTAAGTGTTCAATTAAAAATGTGCTAGTTAAATAAAAATAGAATAAACATGAATAGATGGCATAGTATGTAACAAGTACTAGTATGGTTTCAGTATGTACCTAATGAATAAGAACTAGTATCTAATGATAGTTATCAGGAGCTAATTAATTACTACCAGTTTATAAACATTGCCACAATTGAAATACATTGTGAAAACTGACATCTCAATGACAGATCCCTACAGAAGTCAATGGCAAATACGTAATCATGTTACTATTTACTTTAATGTCTGCAAAAGTACTTATCTTTTCATCAACATTATGAACATTTATCATGTTTTAACTGCAACAACAAGCTTTTATAGTTTGTCCATGTGCCAAAAACATTACCATACTTATTCTATAATAGAAAAAATGGTTAATTTTCACAGCATTGGTTACAATAATAGTTTATTATTTTACAATTTATTTGTCTTTACTAGATGTGATCTAGCTTATGTATCATGTATTATCTTATGTATTAGGTAAAGGAAAACAACTACCGTGGGCATGGAGACAGTGTGGATCAGCTGTGCTGGCATCCCACCAACCCTGATCTGTTCGTCACTGCATCAGGTGACAAGACCATTCGCATCTGGGATGTGCGGACCACCAAATGCATGGCCACAGTCAGCACAAAAGGTGAAGCTCCTAAGCTTAAAGTGATAGTTTACACAAAAATGACAATTCTCTCATCATTTACCCACCATTGAACAAAATATGACTTTTTAAAGAACATTGGAAACCGCTAACCATTGACTTCCATAGGAAGCCTTTATGGATGTCAATGGACAGCAGACAAAATAAACTTAACTTTACAATCTCTTAAGGGTTGAACTATGCCAGGGGTCACCAAACTTGTTCCTGGAGGGCCGGTGTCCTGCAGATTTTAGCTCCTACCCTAATCAAACACACCTGAACAAGCTAATCAAGGTCTTAGGTATACTTGAAACACCCAGGCAGGTGTGTTGAGGCAAGTTGGAGCTAAACCCTGGAAGGACACCGGCCCTCCAGGACCGAGATTTGTGACCCCTGAACTATGCCTTTCAATGTTATATGTTTTATTATTTATTTGTTGATTTTCTGACTATGTTTAGGGGAGAATATCAACATATGCTGGAGTCCTGATGGTCAGACCATCGCTGTAGGTAACAAGGATGATGTTGTAACGTTCATTGATGCCAAAACGCATCGTCCACGTGCTGAGGAGCAGTTCAAGTTTGAGGTCAACGAAATCTCCTGGAATAATGACAATGACATGTTCTTCCTGACCAACGGCAATGGATGCATCAATATATTAAGGTCTGCTTTTATTGTCGTTGTAGTAGGCTGTTGTTTATGTGAAGTTTTTTTTTTTTTTTTTTTTTTTTTTTTTAATATATGTTAATCATATGTCATGACTCTGTTGCAGTTACCCTGAACTGAAGCTCATACAGTCAATTAATGCCCATCCATCCAACTGCATCTGCATTAAGTTTGATCCGACTGGGAAGTATTTTGCCACAGGAAGTGCAGATGCCCTGGTCAGCCTGTGGAACGTGGAGGAGCTGGTGTGTGTGCGATGCTTCTCAAGGTCAGTTTTTACTTTTGTAGATTATATATAAATAAAAATGTACTTTTTAAATATAACTTTAATCTCACAGTGTTTAATTTCACCTTTTAATTATAGAAAATTATACAACAAATCTAAGTATAAAAGTTTTGTAGTTTTAAGACCAAATTTCATTTGACTGTTTCAAATGAGTGACTTCCCTTTTTATAATGAATAAGCTAACACATAGTGAATATTTCATTTAAGATTTTTTTTAAATGACTTAATTTATATTTCTATGTTTGACTGATCTCATAACATTTACTCTTCATTTTGCTTTTTGTTACATTTTGAAATGTTATATTATAGTATATATAAAATGAAACTAAATAAGTTAAATTGCAGAATTTACTAATACTGAATATAAAAATAACAACAGTTGATAATTCTTAAAACTAGATTTTGTCAACTGAAAATATTTATTTTTAATTATAAATAAGTAGTGTATTTAAAGGTGCCATATACTGCATTGGTTTAATATGTTAAATTGTTCTCTGATATTTACATAGTGGGCTTATGGCTTCGGTAATGATTTTAAAAGTTAATTTATTAGTCCATAAAATACCCATAAAATCAGAAGGTCCATGGTTGTGACCATATATGGTTCATGTTGTGAATATTAATGAGCTCCGCTGCACTTACAGACACACACACACACACAGCATGATGTACAGTATGCTGAACATGGACAAATATAAACCCAATCAGAGTAACGTTAACCTATTTTGCTCACCAGATCTGTTGTGGACAATGGCTAAATTATAATAAAACTTAACAAAAGAGAGTGATAGACATGTTTTGTATTGTATTTTGAATTTACAGTCAAAGAAAACACACCCAGAAATTAATATCAACCTCTGCGTAAATAGATGACATTTAAGCTGAGTGGTTTGAAATGATTCAGCATCTACATGTGTTTGTTGAAACGCATGCATCAAATTCCACAATAAACACAAGTTAACAAAATATGTAACTAAACATACCTTATGCCTCTTCAGAGTAAAGATGAATAAATGTGTAATTTGTAAATTTTGCATCCTGAGGCGAGTTTAAAACATTTGCCGAGTAACGCATCGTAAACAATTTGGTCCAATAAAGGAGGAAAATGATCACTGTGGTATCACTAGAAAGCATTTGGCTTATCAAACGCAGCCTGAGGTGTGCATATTAATGATTTCAGAGATTTTTTTATGATCTCAGAGCTGCATGTGAGGCATGTTCTCTTGATGATGCCGCTTCTTGTCAGGTCCGGATGAATGACCTAAAGTAGCCTTACATGAAACTGCAGAGGGCATGGCCCGTTTTGTCTTCTAATTGGCCCATCGTTTGCCGGGGTTTTACATTCGTGGAAATTGGTTGATCTTTTAATATTCTACTATGTCTTGTAGGGCTGTGCAAAAATATCGATACATCTAACTATTGCGATTAATTTCTTTTACGATAGTGTATCGATAGTCCAACCTCAAGTAGCGATTCAAGTTGTGCCAAATGACCTCCTTCTCCTCTCCTGTAGATGTCGCTAAGTAGTACGGTATCAGAAGTAAGCAAGAGTGAGCATAGCACAAAAATATAAAGCTGCCTCCAGCTTTTAGAGCTGACGTGTGGCTGCACTTTAGTTTTAACGCTATTAGGGTTGGGTCGATAGACGATGCCATCGCCCATCGCCGATGGCCTATAGACATCATGATGCTGAGGCGGCATCACCGATCCTCCGCACCGCCCCCGTTGCAAACCCGCTCGTGAAAAACACACACTCAGGCCCCGTTTACACTGATACAGGTTAGTTTTAAAATGGCATTTTAGAACGAAAATGATCCACATCCAAACTGGCGTTTTACCTAGCATTTCTGAACAGCCCTCCGTCTGCTGAAAACGCACATCACGTGACCACACACAGCCACACACACACTCTGTCATGCGCTCGTCTGAGCTCCAGAGAACAGTGTACGGACTGCATATTTTATACAGTCATTGGTACGGATAGTTTATCAAGGATGTACCGCTGGATCGCATCTCACTATAAGTTAGTTGTTAAACGTGATATTTAATTAATTTTGTCTCTGTCTAACGACTCTTCTGTCTTTTGATTCTCTCAGATAACGTTCACAGCATCAGTACACTGCTTCAGTCTTTCGCTTTGACGCTTGTACTAAGTAATTTTAGTGAAAACCTCAGATACTGTTGCTTGGTTCCTGTTGTTTGTGCAACTTTTTTTTACCAAGCAACTGTGTGGACGCCATAACAGCACAGTTCACTCTGCCTAGTCATGCCAGAGTCCCACATGATTGACAGGTGGTAATTTGTGTTTAACTTATCTTTATTTATTTATTTATTTATTTATTTATTTATTTATTTATGATTTGGTTATGAGTAAAACAAAGGCCATGCTGGTCAGGTAGTTGAAACGGTAGGCTACAAATAATTAATTAGTTATGAAATTATTAATTATTCATAAATAATTAATTCACCTCCCCCTATGGCGACGATGCCATGTTTCACATTAGACATTGTACAATGCCAAATTGGTCAACATAGCCCAACCCTAAACGCTATACCAGTGAGTACTAAATTAGACAAAAAATAAATGCCATTTGTAAGCTTTGCAATATATATATAGTTCTCTGTTCTATCACACTGTGCAGTTTTAATGAATTGGAATGGATGGAAAATAAATTGGAATTGGAATTTTAATTTGTCTGCCGACTTTATCAAGTTGTCAATATAATGTGACACACATACTAATACAAACTATTGCAATATATCACATTATTTATTGTATATTGCATCGTGACCCATGTATCGCGATATGTATCGTATCGTGAGGCCCTTGCCAATACACAGCCCTAATGTCTTGGTATACCCAGATTTTCATTATAGAGCACCTTAAAGTGATACAAAAATAACACTAAGCTGATTTTGTAATGCATTTACTTTGTGGTTATTGCATTTGGAGTTAGAAACAAAATATCATGAATTTTAATCTATCATCAGTATTTTTATCAGTTTCACATAAGCACATTTCTATATTTTTTTGCGTAGAGAGAGATTTTTATGAAGCCGTTCAAGTTCATTGATTAATCACAGTTTAAAATTATTATTTGTCTCACATAGTTTTTATTTAAAATTTCTTTAAACTTTTGTCTTGAATCCCACAGGCTGGACTGGCCTGTGCGAACTCTTAGCTTCAGTCATGATGGTAAAATGCTGGCATCTGCATCAGAAGATCATTTCATTGACATCGCAGAAGTAGAGACTGGTGAGCAGATGGATCTTTACAACATAATGAAAGCTTTACTCTCATTTTACTAACCGTCTCCTGTCTGTAGGGGAGAAACTGTGGGAGATTCAGTGCGAGTCTCCAACCTTCACTGTAGCCTGGCATCCGAAGAGGCCGCTGTTGGCATATGCCTGTGATGATAAAGAGGGCAAATACGACAGCAACCGAGAAGCAGGCACCGTCAAACTCTTTGGCCTTCCCAATGATTCCTAAGGACCATTTTCACATTCAGGTTTAATTGAGAAGTCATTCGATTGATTTAATTTGCATTAGACTAATTGTTTTAAAGTAATTTTGTAAATAGTTAGAAGATATTCTGATGTTCTGCTCTCATACTAGATTTTGGTTTAACATACAGCTATAAATAGCTACTGCCTGCATCTCCTCTTCTGAATATTTGTTTTTTACCAAAATATGACTGCGCGATAATACAAAAACAAAGTTTAATGTAAAATCTGTGCAGAATACTTAAAAAAAAAAAAAAATCTTGTGACTAGTACAGCATGCTGTTCTTGCTTGCAGTAATTGACCATTGCCATTTTGAGAGGAAAAAAAAATGTAATGCCAGTTTTAGAAATGACCAGCAGAGGGCGTCACATGCTCAAAGACACAATGTCTCATTACTAATACAGGCATTTTTGTATGTTTGTTTTTATAGCAATAAATTATGAACTTTATTTTTTAAAATGAATATCGTTTCATATTTTTCTTGATTTTAGAAGCCGCATATTGTGCCTTTTTAAATTGTGGAATTAATTCCAAAACGCTGTTGGAAAACGAAGCACCCTCTTTTAATGCTTTTTGTACTATTTTAGGTATTATTATAATGTAGGTTTGGTATTTTTGTATGTGCTCTTTTCATATTTATCATTTATTTGTTTATTTAGTAATTTTAGCAATTATTCAGCCTGTTACCAAGGAAACATTTCTAATTTTAAATAGTGTGTTTTTGATCAGATTTTTTTTATTATTAACAAAAAACAACAACAGGAAAATATATCAGTTTTAGTTTGTCATTGCAATAATATCTAGAACTTGTTTGGATTCGTCGATTGAGATAATTGTAATGGATTCTTTTTAAATCAAAATAACAAAATGTATATTATTCGCCTTTGCTAGTCAGGTTTAATAAAGATAATTTTATTGGATTAAGTTACACATAAGGAGTTCAGATCATTTCAGGGCCATCTGAAACTTTCTTCTTAAATTAGCTTTTTTCTCAATTGTTTCTTTTCATTCTCTTTATAGTGGCCGAATATATAAACATAAACATGTGAAAAATGCTCATTTTACAATAAAATTTTAGACTACACTTAGAGGCCTTTGCATCTAAACTAACACGATTGATAGTATGTCTTGTATCTCATAATTGCAGAATTATTGACATTTAAAATAACATTGATTCATGCTTTATGACTTGGCGCGTTATCCTGCTGAAAGTAGCCATCAGAAGATGGGTAAACTGTGGTCATAAAGAGATGGACATGGTCAGCAACAATACTCAGGTAGGTTGTGGCCCTGACACGATTCTCATTTAGTACTAATGAACGCTAAGTGTGCCAAGAAAATATCCTCCACACCATTACACCACCATCACAAGCAGCAGCCTGAATCGTTGATACAAGGCAAGATGAATCTATACTTTCATGTTGTTTATGCCAAATTCTGACCCTACTATCTGAATGTCGCAGCAGAAATTGAGACTCATCAGATCAGGCAACGTTTTTCCAATCTTCAATTGTCTAATTTTGGTGAGCCTGTGCAAATTGTAGCCTCAGTTTCCTGTTCTTAGCTGACAGGAGCGGCATCTAGAGTGTTCTTCTGCTGCTGTAGCCCATCCGCCTCAATGTTCGACGTGTTGTGCATTCAGAGATGCTCTTCTGCATACCTCAGTTGTAACGAGTGGTTATTTGAGTGTCTGTTGCCTCTCTATCAGCTCGAACCAGTCTGGCCATTCTCCTCTGACCTCTGGCATAAACAAGGCATTTGCACCCACAGAACTGCCGCTCACTGGATAATTTCTCTTTTTCGGACCATTCTCTGTAAACCCTAGAGATGGTTTTGTGTGAAAATTCCACTAGATCAGCAGTTTCTGAAATACTCAGACCAGCCCGTCTGGCACCAACAACCATGCCACGTTCAAAGTCACTTAAATCACTATTCTTACCCATTCTGATGCTCTGTTTGAACTGCAGAAGATCGTCTTGATCATGTCTACATGCCTAAATGCTGTTGAGTTGCTGCCATGTGATTGGCTGATTAGAAATTTGCGTTAACAAGCAGTTGGATATGGATGTACCTAATAAAGTGGCCGGTGAATTTAAATGTCATTGTTGGAGGCCCAAACCAATAATTTGGTTATGCACGTAATTAATTTGGATAATTGCAAACAATTAACTATTTATTGGTAGTTATTCATTCATGTTGACTTGGACTATTGCTAGTAATTCTTGGTATTATTGTCATATAAAGGTTAAAATAATACAAATCGATTGGTGTAGCTGTTTCCTGTCAGTCAACTGATTTATCAGAGGAGAATCTCGAACTTGGAAGAATCCTCTAAAGTTTTGATTGCAGTCTTTAAAGAATCATGCAATGCTGTCTGTGCCACGTCATGATGCCAAGGTAAACATTTACCGTTTCGGATTTCTCTCCACCTTGTAGAAAAGGTGACTCCAGAAATGTGAGATCAGTGAAGAATATGCGTCGTGATTTCCCAGTGTGCTGAAGAGTCACTGAAACAGCAGTGCTCTGTAAACCTCGATGAGTCTCCGGTCAGCAGGGAGAACGCTTGGTAGGTGAGATCAGGTAGAGCCCCATCATTAATCTCTCTCTCCGCCGTGACAGACTTGCACAGCACGCGCGTGTCCTCCATGCCCACTTCAGGAGCCCATGGCATCTGTCCTCACCCTGCTCTGCTCATTCACGCAGCAGGATCCAGGATGTCTCACTTTGCCACTTCCTACATAAGACACGTCCCTACAAGGCTGCTTAATTACATTTCATTTAGCAAAGCCTATTTTCATTGTGCTGTCCAGTTTCCAGGATTTGGATGATCACCGTTATTTTCATCCTCTTGTTTATGGTTGAGGACCTAAATTAATTTACTGCTGCTTATCTTGTGGTTTTACTTCTCTGTAGAAGTGTTTGAACACTGTTAGCATTTGAACAGTTAGAACAGGATGTGTTTCGCATTTGCATTTGTTTATTTAAATATTAATATACTGTGAAGATCCAAATTGGACAACAACAGAAGTAAATAAAGCAGTTTTTAAGGACGTTTCTTGAGTTTCATATATTCTGAAGCACTTTTATATTTAAAAAAGAACTCTAATTTGACAACACTTTCAGATTCTGCCCAGTTGTTGGCGATTTCCCCTGATTTGACAACTTTTCCAGTTTTTACTGACATTGCAAGCTGTCGAGATGTTTTAAATGGCACTAAAACCCTCCCACAAGTTGTCCAGATGGACAAAATGACGACCTTTCTGCCACAGATTTATGATTTCTAGAAAAATGCATCCTTACATTGTCATTAACTCATTCAAGTCCTCCAAAAAGTCTGGTCATCTGTAAATGGCTAAGGATCTGTTTCTTGGCATACAGTGTCTCAACATTTAAGAGAACTCAAAGCCCAGTCTGCAGTGACCAATCCTTCATCAGCGGAAAGAATCAAAAGCCAGACTAAACTTTGCTGTGGAGCATGTTGTGCGGACAGAGAACTGAGAATTCACTATAGTGATGCAGTGATGGAAGAAAGTTTCATACATCAACTGTAGACGTCCCTTTCATTTGCATGTAGAGCCCAGTGTTTATGATATGCTGGAACCTGGCATCAGGGTGTGATCTGAATGTTTTGCTAGTGACTACAGGCTGTGAATTACATGGGGGATTGGATCTGGAAAGAATCTCCTTATCCACCACTAGTGTGCTCCTGGATGATACAATGCATTCTGTGCCAGACCGTACACCAGCTTATTGGTGGAGAGGACACCGATTGATGAAGCCAATTATGATATGGGGATTGTTAGGAGGCTGTGATGAACCGAAATAAGTAGGGACAATTGGCCAGGATTCTGGGGACACACTTCTACATTTTTTCTGAAACATCCTGGGATTTTTATGACCACAGAGAGTCAGGATTTTGCTTTTATTGTAGGACAGTGCTCATGGAACGGTATAGAGTTCCCACCACTATACTGGGGCACCCCTTGCTGGCCTCACTAACACCTCTTCTGGCAGCAACCTAGTTTTCCCATGTGGTCTCCCATCCATGTTCTAACCATGCACAGCCCTGCTTAGCTTCAGTGGATGAACATATGATAGCTACAGAGAGCTAGCTACTGGTGAATAGTGGAAAATAGTTTGCTCCAGTGTAATATAATATTTTTTTATAATGGTTCATAGCATCGTGAATGCATGATTGTGCTTGTAGATGTTATGATGGGAAATGTACAATTGGGAGTCTGAAAGCAGCAGATGTATAGACAACGTAATAAAAGGTTTAAAGACAGCTTTTCTTGAAAAATAGTTGATTGTTTCTATATTCAAAAGTAATGTAACACAAGACTAAAATAATTGTTCGTCTTTGAGATTCACTGTTGAAAAGTTTAATAAGGCTCAGAATCAGCTCATTATCCCTAAAACACTGAAATCTTTGAGTTTGATTATTAAATGAGTAATTAAAAGGCCAAAGGATTCTCCTTCACTTTAAATAAGCATTTTCTTCTCTCTTAAACCTTCACTTAGCATTCAATGCTTTTCTTGGAGAGGAAGTTAGCCGTAGAGCTGAAAATCCTGTCCTAATACAGTTATAGCTGTAATACAGTTATTTACAGCTGACCGAAATGGGTTACACTGGCGTTCAGCTTCATGTGCATAATCTGCACATAATATCTGCTAAAATATAGTCATACAACTGTTTATGAACACGTGTTTACAGTTTAAATGTGTCACTTATATCTTGGATGGCCTGAGGATAAGTAACTGAAGAGCAAATTGCCATTTTTGGGTAAACTTTAATTGGTTTATTATAGTACTCTACATGACCTATTTTTTAAATGTATTGTTGTTAATCACTGATGTTAACAACAGTCCTGACAAAACTCGAACCCCCACCTTTTTTTTTATCTTTAGCCCTTTTGCTCAATATTTGAACCCCTAGCTAAGACTATAACTCCAAAACCATAACACGTATGCAAGAGCTAAAAAGTTCTTAAAATTATACTGTATATGTTAAATCAGTTTTAGAAAGCTGATAAAATCATTGTACATAAATTAAATAATAATTACAAAGATATAAAAGAAAAAGTAGTAATAAACATTGAATAAATATTGTCATTGCTAAGCAAATTAAATACAGGGTATCAACTAAGTCTTAAAAATCTACTGAAATATTGTGTTGTTGTAGGTCTGAAATTTTATTTAATTTTTTTTTTAATTTTCCTTTGTTTGTGTATAGCTAGTTTGTGTGGTGCGCTTCCCAAACAACGTCGTAACTCGCGGCTGAACTAACATGGTTCGATGCATTGTTTGGGAAAAGAACGATGTAGTGACAAGTGTTTCCCAAAAACCTGTAGTTTCTCTGTTGCAGATCCATCATTTGAACCACATTAGTTCTAACTTAAAACGCCCATAATGATGCTCAAAATAGGGTGGTGGTAACCTCTTTAGAGAAGAACCCCATAATGTCTTTGTGCAAGTTATATTGTTTTGCACAAACACGCATTTTAAAAAAAATCTAATCTTAGTTTTGGTAAAAACATGCACTTGTTTTCCATATGTTTTCCATGAGGCTGTGTTCAAAATGACATCAATATTTTCAAAGTGCACTATGAAGGGAGCGCAATTGTAAACATGAAGATTGCTAAAACTGTAAAAATACTTTGAAAACAAATTACACATAAGAGTGATGACTCTAATGCTTTTTTTAATCATTCAGAGTTTAAATGTTGGAACATTCTAAAGGAATAGGGCATAGGGGAGGGTAACGGGGAATAGAACAAAGCCAGGAACTATGTTTCAAACTACAGCTCCAGAGGTGTAAATGCAAGCGTAAAAGTTTGCGACGCAGTTTGCGAATGTTCTTTGGAAAGACTGATTTGGGAAACACTAAATCAATGAAGTATGTTTGTAACAATGGAACTTGCGACCTTAGTTGGCTGACGATGGTTTTTGCAAACACACCCCTGGCCATTAACACCCATACAATCGCTTGCAATCAATCTCAATAAAACTTTTAACTTTTTATTTAAAAATAGCCTTTATTTACTGCTGGCGATACTGACCTGACCTACATTTTTTTATTATTAAATTATTGTTATTATAGACTGAAGTAATTGGCAGCTACACCGCAAAATCCTCTGAGTAAAATTTACTCAGTTTAGATGGTATTTGGTCCCTTTTTAAATTGAGTTAAAGTTACTCAAGTTAATGAGCAATGAAAAGATTAATTAGGTGATGATTAAGAACTGATGATGAACACCTGCTGTTAATGAACAGAAACACAGAAGAGAAACACAAAACTACAACTGACTTCAGTCACAGCCTTAGATGAAATCAGATGTAATATATTACATTGAGGCCCAGTTTCACAAACAGGGCTTAGCTTAAGCCAGGACTAGACCTTAGTTAAATTAGGCTATTTAAGCCACATTTATAAAAACAGCCTTAGAAAAATACATTACTAGTGTGCACCTGTAAACAAAAAATGACACGGACATATTTTAAGACATCTCACTGCAAGTTATTTTCAGTTGAGGCAGCTTAAACATGCAATTTAATCCAAGACTAGCCTTAAACCTTGTTTGTGAAACCGGGGGTGAATCTCTTAATCTCAGCAGAGGATCATTAAGCAACTCCACAAAGAGCAGCTTTACTTAATACCATCATGTTCGCCCTTATTTAAAGAGTGACCGAATACTCTCTGAACTGAGTAAATTTTTTGTTCTATTCTTGGTAAGGGTTATAGGGTTTGTGAATGGATATATTTGAAAAATAATTAAAAAAATATTTAAACTAAATTATTATTATTGTTTTTTTAAATGTATTAAATTGATCATTTTTGATAGTGCTAGTGAAAATCTTTTCTAACTGGGATATTCGGAAAAAATCCTGAACATTTAGCCCTGTATAAGTCTAAAATTTCATATATAATAAATGGTCTTAAAATGTCTTTAAAAATCTAAAATTTAACTTTGTCAAACCTGCAGAAACCCTGGAATAGTAGCTATATTAAGACTCATCAAATTGCTAAAGACCTTTTGGACATTTAATAATCAGTTCATTTACTAGATATTATATTAATTTCATTCACGCTTACAATATCGTTTCTATTGTTTGTACTCTGGTGCTGCATTTTACATGCCAGCATATCTGCCGTTTTACTATGTCTGAATACTTAATTTTGATGTCACAGAGTTAAAACTGTTTGACATTTGCATAATGTCTTGTATAAAAATGAGTCATAATTTTACAATGGTTATAAAATCAGATGAGGGTTTTTGCATTTAAATGAACTCGGACATATTAAGAATAAAGTGATTGCATTATGCGCACGGCCACCAGTGATAAAATAAATGAAAGCTCAGAGCGAGAGAAGGAATCTGTCTTTAAAAGAGCTTAAATTCGCTGTGTTTTATCAGGACTGCTGACATGAAGCAGATAAGTGTCTGCGGTGTTGAAGATATAGTTTATGATGTCTAGAAAGTATGCAGCAGAACACACACAAACACACAAATGAAGAGGCAGAAGTGAAACGCTCTCTGCTTTTCTCTGTTAAAATGACATGACACATTTACGCATCTCTCCTAATTTCCATTTCAATAGACAGAGCTTCCAGGTCCCTTATGAGACTCTCTCTGTCCCTCAGGTCTTAATGGATTAGTTTTTCCAGCAGCCATATTATTGGCTTTCGTTACTCTTCCAATTTGTCTTTCAGTCTTTGCTCCAGTAATTTATGGGGCTTGATGTGAAACAAAACATTTCTGACATGCAATTTATTAGCGGCCCACGGTAACCTTTGCTGTTCAATAATTCAGGCTCTCTAAACATTGTTTTTTCTTTTTTCAACAGCTTTCAAATGAATCAAATTTGCAATTCACATGCAGGAGTGATATTTTATGCTTGGCCACTTTCCTGCACTATTTTTATTCAAATATTCAGAGTTAACTATGCTCCTGCTAAATAAGTGCAAAATTTAACTGGTTTGTTTCCTCTTCAGTAGTTTTGGATTTGGATCTGCTTGCTGCAGTTTTATTTAGAGAGGATACTGTATATTGTCTCTGTAACCCTCAATCTACAATACCTTTTCAAAAGCTACATGTTTGTACCAACATAAACATTAAGTTTCCAATGTACGGCAACATTTGAAAAACATTTACATTTAGTCATTTAGCAGATGCGTCTGTCCAAAGTTGACAAGGCATTCAGCAATTCAACAAGAAGAAGCAATACACACAAGAAGTGCTAATTACAGGGTTCATACGGTCATGGAAAAGTCATGGAATTTTGACAGGGCATTTTCCAGGCCTGGAAAAGTTTTGGAAAAACAGAAAAACCCACAAAGTTTAGGAAAAGTCATGGAAATTAGTTTAACAAATATCTGTATACTTGAATTAGGGCTGCGCGATATTGGAAAAATCTGACATTACAATGTTTTGTATTTCTGTGATATATATTACGATGTGAATACAATTTCACCAGGTGATTTAACACATTTAATTGGATTGATTGGGGGGTTTGTAGTGGAGTGAATCTCGAATAATATATAACAAATAAATTACAAGCATAGATAAATAAAATATAGTAAAGATAAAAGTGAATTAGAGTTTTCAGGTATTCCAGCCTGATCTCAAGAGGAAATGTAAATATTTTTATTACATTTTAGTAATTTTTTAGTGGCTAATTTGTATGAATTCGTACGAGTTCAGTCGCACGAAAATGTAAGATTTTAAAAAAGAAGCATGGTACCTAACCCCAACCGTCATTGGGTGATGAGCAAATCGTACTAATTTGTATGAATTAGATCGTACGAATTCATACGAATTAGCCACTAAATCAAAAAGTTACGAATTGCCGTGAGATTGCGTTGGGTATTCACTATTCAGGTACAGATATTGAATAATCAACACTGCATAGTCTTCATTGTATATTATTTAATCTTTATTAAAGTTACAAAAAATATCTTGTGGCCGGATGTTTTAAACTCTGAAATATTGAAATGTTCACACAGTCACAGGCCTTAAAGGGACTGTTTACTCAAAGATTAAAGCGTACTCGCTATTTACTCACACTTCACTTGTTTCAATACTATAGGCAAATTATTAAATTATATTCTTTTTGTGTTCATTTAAAAAGAAAAGAAAACTCATAAATGTTTGAAACAAGTGAAGGGTGTAATGAAAATGGTAAGTAATTTTTGGGTGAACTATCTGCTTGCAGATGATAAACTTTTACTCTATTATGATTAAACTATAATCCCAACATTGCATATCCTGCGATGTGACTATTGCGCATGCACACGTTGCGATATCAATGTAAAAACGATATATTGTGCAGCCCTAACTTGAATATAGGTTAGTTGTCATTACTTCATTTCTGTCTTTGGCCAAAAACTTGCTCTCAGATTATTGGTGCTGTTTAAGCATTATCAAAATCAATTTTACATAGATATAAAAACTAATTTAAACAAAATAGATTGTTGCGTGTTTTATTATATGCTGTAATTAATTTGAATGTCATTGTTTTTCTTATAATTTATCATGTATATGTAGACTACATAAATTACGTCATGAAAATGTACTTGAAAGTTCTGGAAAAGTCATGGATTTTAGTAGTAAAAATGGGTGTGAACCCTGTAATTAAATAAAGAAACTGTTAATGATCAGAGAATTAAAGGGCACCTATGATGAAAATCAACTTTTGTAAGCTGTTTAGACACAACTGTGTGTAGGTATAACATGTCCACTGTCATATTGGAGTGATAAAACTTGTAAAAAAAAAAATGTAAAATTTCTTGACGTTAAAATAAGACCCAAATCCCAGTGATCACCACAACGTGATGTAGGAGTATGATCTTCCCCACCCATCGAATTGATTGACGGGTGTCATGTTTCTATAATAACATGTCTACACATGTCCACAGAACAGTTTTTTTGCAAATAAACTGGGATTAAAATTTTTATAAGTTTTATAAGTTTAAAACATTTTTAAAACAGAGCATGTTTGTAATAAAAACTGTAAAATCGCTATCTACTGAATAAACTCCACCACAAATGCATAAAAAAAACTTGGTATTTTTGACTAATGAGATTCATCCGCGTCTGTCTCTATCACTGAATGCTGTTTATGATGTAACGCATGAGAAGCAGACACGCGGTGGGCGGGGAGAAGCAGCTCATTTGCATTTAAAGTCACAGGCTACAAAAACAGCTACAAGGACATTGTCAAAAACTAAAACATGGGGACAATTGTAAATGTATTTGTATTACATATTTGTAGTTTTTAATTTGTAGAATTGATTTATAATTTCATGTTATTATTCAATTGATGTGAATGATATAAACTTAAACTTTGCTATTTCTGAAGTTTCTAAATAAGTTCAAAATAACAGTTTTTAGCATAGCAAAACTATAAAGCTATTAAAGCAAAATGACAGGGTTTGTACATTTGTAAAGTGTTTTCAATAAAGAACAAAAATCTGAGAGCCAAATGAATGGCATATTCCTTTACAGAACAACTCACAGAAATCAACCATCAGTCTATTTTAGAATAAAATAGGGATAAAATACTTTTTATTCGCTGTATTTGTTTTTATTTCAAGGACAGATAATGTACAAATCTGGTAGAATGTCCTTACAATGTATACAGACACCAAAATGAGCAGATTCTGGAGGCTATAATAAGTGATCTGATGGGTATTTTGAGCTGAAACTTTACAGACACATTCTGGAGACACCAAAGGCTTATCTTACATCTTGTAAAATGGGTAAAGCAGGTGCCCTTTAAGTGCTAGTGTAGTGCCTGGACCATCTAATATGTCCGGTACTTTAAGAATTAGCTCATAAGTTCGAATTAATTTATATTAATTCTCGGGGATCGAATCAAGAGATTCAAACGACTGGTTCACAGTCAAAATTAGGTTACCACGCTTACGTCATCTATTGGTCCACCCGAATAGAAGTAAGCAACGTAACTTTATCTTTAGTAAATCTATGTTACATTATTATTTGGCCAAAATAACAATATAAACAGTTTCACAAGCAAGGTAGCAAGACCATATAGCTGAGGCAGTAACTTAAAAACACATAAAAACTCCGACAAGGATCTTAAAATGAAACACAAGTTTATTAAGCTACACACGCATTAAGCTACTCTAATGTAAAACAAACAAACACAAAGATACACACACACACAGTTCTGGAATGGGTTGAGTTACTGAGAATGACCAACTAAGAGTCCCAAACGTCTCGCACGTGATAAGTTCTTAGCATTGCAACCTTAGAGAACCACCAAGCAGAGAATCTGACTAGGATTTACTGTTAAACTTAATTAACACCAGCTTCAGCCCGGAATGAAAGTTTGGTTTGTGTTTACTTGCGTGACCAGTTCCGCTCGTCAGCTGGTTGAAGGGAACTCCGGCGCAGCCGATTGGTTGCCGTGCGTTGACGTAGTGGGGATGTCTTTGTTGAAGAGGGCTCTTCCTTCGTCTTCTGGAGCTGGGACTCGTGATCCCGGTGACGAAAGTTTGACGTCAGCAAGCGGGAAGTTCGGTGAAAGGGAATTCTTCCAGCGGCTTGATCCTTGAATGACTTGGGAAAGCAGACTTCAGGGAAGTTGAATGACTGACCGTGCTGCTTGATGAGATGGCGTCCGCGTGTTCCCGGGGAGCGGTTACACGAGCAGGATAGGGTCAGACTGAGTTCATGCGAGTTGCGGCGTACACAGAAGCGGCGTGGGCTCCTGTGAACGGTCTCGTTGCCGTGGTGCGGTTACGGCAGACAGACGCAGGTCTTACGGGGTGCTTCTTCCGAGAGCAATGTCCGGCCCCGTGTTGTAAAGGCGGGAAGCGTGCAACGCAAAGTTTGTGCGTGGAAACCCCTCGTGAAAACCAAGCGAAAGCAATAAAAATTCAAAAGCTGAAGGCTTTATAGTGGGCAGGACTTAAGCCAGCCTACTCCATGGTTGACCAATGGCCGTGGCTACTGAGCGAGGCCAAGCCTCTCTTTTTCCTGGTCGTTCACGCCCAGGGAGGGGTCGCGTTGTCACGCGCTGGCAGCACAACTTTATTTTACTGTTATCAAAAATTAAATGAAACTTTGTAATTACCTACTATTTGCAGATACAATTTTATCGTTTCCATCAATGTTTTCTGAATACCGAGCTGCACAGTTCGACATCAAACACTAAGGAACTTTATCAAATACAGTTAATTACGAGCGTGCCACACGTTGCATTGTTTCATTTACATGCAATATTTAAGTGAAACCCTTGCTTACATACATAGTACAACATACACAACTATTAGCAATGAAACATTAAAGTAAAACACACTTTTAAACGTGAATTGTCCGAAAATCACATTTCTCTTTGTTCAGAGAATAATGCTGGTTTCTTTTGCTCCAGTCTCTCTGGAGGGGGGGGGTTTGCACATATGGAGGCAGACAAATGCCTCTTTCTTCCATTGGGCGATTCGATTATCCCAGTCACGTGGATCACGAATGGCCCCCAATTTCCTGATGGGCCACTACTTAGTAGCTGGGGCGACAACACGTTCTTTGTTTTAAGAGGGGTAGAAGAGTGTGTATTGGAATTCAGCTTCGGGCGATACTTAATTAAGAGGGAGACGAGGGGGAGCAAGAGTCTAGTTTGACTGCAAGAATCTAATTCCGCTTAAAAACGTGGCTGAGTTCCTACACTAGAGTGGGGGGTGAATGAGAGAGAAGAATGTTTCTACTGGTGGTTTGTCAAGCCCACTCACCTGTGTGAAGCACACTTTAAACATGGAAAGTGAGTGGAAACGCAGTGCCCTAGTGACATTATCTCTATTTTTATTTCTGAGTGCTCTGTAAGGTGTGCAAAGCCTGACATAAATCATGATGATGGTAATAAAAAGAATGTATTTTTGTTAAAATAAGCTTTTGAAAAAAACTTAATAGTGACACGGTGGCACAGTGGGTAGCGCTGTCGCCTCACAGCAAGAAGGTTGCTGGTTCGAGCCTCAGCTGGGTCAGTTGGCATTTCTGTGTGCAGTTCGCATGTTCTCCCTGTGTTCGCGTGGGTTTCTTCTGGGTGCTCCGGTTTCTCCTACAAGTCCAAAGACATGCACAATAGGTAAATTGGGTAAGCTAAATTGTCTGTAGTGTATGTGTGTGAATGAGAGTGAATGGGTGTTTCCCAGTGCTGGGTTGCAGCTGGAAGGACATCCGCTGCGTAAAACATGTGCTGGATAAGTTGACGGTTCATTCCGTTGTGGTGACCCCTGATTAATAAAGGGACTATGCCAAAGGAAAATGAATGAAAAAACTAAAAAGTTGTCATGGTAGTATCGAGTTCAAATTTAAAGAGTTGGTTCATGAAGCATAACAATTCATGTCATTTCAGTTGCTTGAGACTTTAGCTGTGTCTTATTTCAGAGGCTGCGTCCTCTGTAGTCCACACATGCTGAACTGAGCATTTTGAAATTAGACGATCTAGCCTACAGAGGACGGATCTTGTCACCAGGCAACCTTAACAGCTGCTGTTAATAAGCGCTGATAAAATTTGTAATGTCTTTTTTTCAAAGTGATTTTAAAACTTATTTCAAGCGATCTGAAGGCAAAACAAGGTTTATAAAAGCTGGAAATATATTTCCTTTAATCCATACATGTACACAAAAAAATGTAAACTGTCTATAAAATCACTCTTTCGTAAGACATGTCATACTCGTTTTATTTTTTTTAACATGTTCAGATATCTAAGTAAAATAAACTTAATTCATACATTAAAACCAAAGTTTTTGTTTATAAACGTCCTGCCGTTATCAGCGCGCAATGAATCTTGGGACATTTGAGGCCACGAAGGATCCACAGGTTGTTACCTAGGAAACAAAGGATGCATTTTAAGGCTGCGTTTGAAAGAGCCTTTGAATTTTTTTTTAAAATGAGACAGCCTTCGTCGCACCCCGAGGATGCAGCGCACTTCGAATGCATCCTTCGGAGGACGCAGCCTCTGAAATGAGACCGCTTGTTATTCGTCTTCGGAACATAGATGAAAATATTTGAGACCGCAATGGTCTTGAGCCCAGAAAAAAAAAACAGAAACATTTTAAAAACATTCCACGTGACTTCAGTAGTTCAACTCTGATCACATGAAGCTTCAAGAGCATCTTTGTTTGCAAAAGAGTACTACAACTTTATTTGCCAATGTCTTCCACATTAGGTCAGAGTGTGCATTTACTATACGGACAATATGACGTATTTGCATTAAGAGCCAGCAGCACATCTTATTGCCCAAATTTTTAGTGAACTAACCCCTTCAAATTGAGCATAATGCTGGATGAACAGAAAGTGTAGAATCTTTAATAAACATGAGGTGTACACATCTTTAAACGTGTAACTAATCACAAACTATGATAAGAAACTGGCGGGGAAATGAAAAAATGAAGTCGAACTAAACAAAGGAGACTACAATTTTGCACAATTAAAACATGGTGTGAATGCTCCTACTGTAGGTTTAGAATCTTACTAAGGCTTACACAAACTAATGCTTTCATTTAAAACGCTTCTATATCTCTGTCATGGCCTTTTTTTTACACTGAGACAGTGTTTTTTTGTTAAAAATATATAACACACACGATCATCAGGAGGCATGAGAATTAATTATGTTTCGCTTGTAGAACTTGGTGTATTAAAGCCATCAATGTTTATGAATCCCCAGGGACAAATGTTTCAGCTAAAATCTACGCTAATGTTCTACTGAAGAATAAATCTGTCACCTACATATGAGATGGGCAGAGGGCGAATAAATTAACAGCCAAGTTCGATTTTGGGGTGAACTGTTTCTTTAATTCAGCTGAAATACAAAATATGTGGAACTGCAGCAACAAGCAGACACAAAGCAGTTGTAGATGTATGTTTGTAGACCAGTTAGGACCAGAACTATCCATTATGTCCAAACATACACAGGTGTTTTTAAACTTTAAAAAAAACTCTACTCGTGAAACTGCAAAAACACATGTCAAGAGCATGCCAAACCACCCAGGGGCAATAAAACTTTAAGCATAAAGCCAAGTTGGCCAATGAGAGCCCTATGCTTCCTTTATAACTATAAAAGGAAAATGGGCCTCACCAGCTGAGGTCAAACAAAGAAGAAAACAGCACATACTCTGATGTCCAGGCAAAATCTCTGGTTTCAACAAGAACACTGTAACTCTGCCAGGAGTTTTCAAAAAAGATTCAGTGACCTGAACCAGGGGGTTGGGTAAGATAGGCTCTATTTACAGCTCCATTAAGTTGTTAAAGTTGTTGTGCGTTTTACCTTTTTTTCCCTTCAGATAGGACAGTAATCAGACAAGAAGCGAAGTGGGAGAGAGAGAGAGAGAGAGAGAGAGAGTGGAGGAGGAGGATAGGGTCTGGAAATGTCCTTGAGCCGGATTCGAACTTGGGATACCCTGAAGTGCTTCTGCACCATTTCGGTGCACTAACCGCTAGGCTATTGCACCAACACTATATATATATAGTCCATTTAAGGACAAAATTATTAGCCCCTTTAAGCTAATTTTTTCCTGGTCTACAGAACAAACCATCATTATACAATAACTTGCCTAATTACCCTAACCTGCCTAGTTACCCTAATTAATCTAGTCAAGCCTTTAAATGTCACTTTAAGCTGTATAGAAGCGTCTCAAAAAATATCTAGTAAAATATTATTTACTGTCATCATGACAAAGATAAAATAAATCAGTTATTAGAGATGAGTTATTAAAACTATTATGTTTAGAAATGTGTTGAAAAAATCTTCTCTCCGTTAAACAGAAATTGGGGAAAAAATAAACAGAGGGGCTAATAATAATAATTCTGACTTCAACTGTGTATATATATATATATATATATATATATATATATATATATATATATATATATATATATATATATATATATATATATATATATATATATATATATACATACATACAGTATATTTACATACACAGTTGAAGTCAGAATTATTAGCCCCCCTTGAATTATTAGCACCCTGTTTATTTTTTTCCCCAATTTCTGTTTAACGGACAGAAGATTTATTGTATATTTTCTATGTTATAATATAATATTTAATGCAATTTTAAATGGGACATACTGTGTCTTTCCACAAGATGTATTTTGAGTCTGTAGTGTCCCCAGAATATGTCTGTGAAGTTTCAGCTCAAAATGCTCACAAGATATTTCATCCCTCTAGTCTTCCTCTATTTGGGCGTAAACAAAACCACTTGATTTTTATATATGTCTCTTTAAATTCAAATGTTTAAATGAGAAGGGGCGGAGCCTTTACGCTGATACTCAAGCAACAAAACAGGCTAAACCGAAATGGCAGTAATACATGTTCAAGCCAAATTCGGACAATGCTGAAGAGACTCAGGAAGAAGTTACGACTGCACCAGGACATTTCTGAACGGTTAGTGGACACATTTCTGTGACGTTTGTTGTTGTGGAGTAAAGTTGATTCAACTAACTAACAAGCATGTTCTGATGTGCTGGCTTTTGCACGTAAACATTATACTAGTAGTACAATTCGGTTCATCCTTACAAAAAGTATTTTTTAAAGGCCATTAATTGATTATACAGTGCAAAATGTGAATTATGAATCTGAATGAGGATGAGTCAGAGTAACTTAATCACATACAACCTATAACTTAGCATCAGATTTTCAGGAAATCAGTCTGACAAAAATGATTGACTTGAGGTTACGTTCAAATTAATAATGTTTACTGAATGCTCATGCAGTATAACAAACTCCGTTCAAAAAACTGTGTTGCTCATCTTTTTCACATCTCATTATATAACTTAATATAACCTGCCAACACTCCCGTTTTTTCCGGGAGTCTCCCAAATTTCAGACCCATCTCCTATCACCCTCCTGTTTTGTTATTTCTCCTGTAAACCTCCCGTAATGTTGGCAGGTATGCTTAAAGCAGTCCAGTAAAGGCGGAGCAAACCATCACAAACAAAGAGGTTGGGGGGAAATAAGCAAATGTACGCAAATAAACATATCAACCTATGTAAATTGTACATGTATTTGAGCTCTATGAATAAATTATATTAAGTCAAATTATGGCTTACACAACCTGTAAACAAGCATATATAGGAAATTTGAAGACATTTTCAAAACATGAAGTGACATAATTGTTTTTTATACGACCCATTCATGAGAAACTGCATTGAATTAACCCTCAGTGTTCAAGCATTCAAACAATATATTTTGTGCAAATATATAAAACTTACCAACATATTTCCTTTAAAAATTGTAGGCTGTTTGTCTACACACATCGTAGACACAACTTTATTCAAACATATTATAAAAGGACATTTTGCATAACAGATCATCTTTAATTATGTTTATTAATATGCATAATGCATATGAAGTGAATGTGGATTTCTTAGGTGCAGAATGAGTGAAGGATGAGGAAAGGAGTGTAAACAATAAGGAAATCTAAATCAGACAACTGTATGGGATTATTAGTGCTGGGCTGCTTAAACATAACTCACTAAATGTTTAAAGTTTTTCATCTCAAAGTCTAAGAGAGGAAAAACCTCTGAAAACTGTTAAAACAAAGTTTGAAAAGAGTGACAAGAACATGAAGTAACAAACACAAAAGCTGTCATCAGATTTTTAGAGTCTCATAGGAACATGATATATATATATAAACGTGAGTGGGTTTGGGTGAGCAAGTCTCACGTCAGCATTTGCTCATGGATTTCAAGTTTTAACCTCGCCTATATGATATTTCAGGAAATCAGTGGGAGCTTTGCTGTCAGAGCGAGAGTTCTAAAGCAAAGATAGGAGACGTCCATCTGCTGACATTCCTCTTTTTAATGCTAGACAGGCTGTCTTGTTAGCTTTTCATTTCAAATCATAAAACCAGAAACTTTTCAACCTCTTTATAAAGCATTTTATTAGCCATTTCCAGAAATGGTTCTTTAGGTTCAATAATGTGACAGATTTACAGTGATTTGCTTTGACAGATGCCCTGTTGCATAACATGCAATAAAGAAAACCGCTCTATACATTCTCTACACTCCTACAATCCATCAAATCTTCAAAAAATATCTGAAAGTTTCTCCACAAACTTTCTTTCTCTCGTTCTGATAGCCTCTTAGCTTTATCATAGCCATATATAATAGACATCCATTATGAAATGAAACATAATGACATAATGGACACAATAAAGAGGCAGTGGAAGAAAGCTTTTATGTCTGTTCTTTAGTCTTACATCTTTTTCAACCAGTATAGCAACCCAGGCTCACAAAAATTGTGCCTGTAGTATTATTATTAATGTTTTCTGTTGCAAAAATTATACAGTTTTAGTCAAAATTATTAGCCCTCCTCTGAACTTTGTTTTTAAATAATTGGTCATCTTAGAGTTATAAGGTTCTATCTGACATTTTTGTCAAAATTGAGTTATTCACATATTCTTATTAAATGACAACTTATTGACATTTTGTGATGGTTTAGATTTTAAGATTTTATTCAAAAAACAAAAAAGGTTTTATTTACAATGTTGAAGACTAGCTTGGCTAAGGTTCTTTCTGTGAGCCATCATCATTTTAAATGAGGACCCATTAGGATCAGAGGCGACCAAATAATGCCACACCGCACAAAATTTAGAAGAAAACTAAACTGAAAAGATGTGTGTGAATACAGTTGCAATCAGAATTATTCAACCCCCTGATTTATTAGCCCCTCTGTTTATTTTTTCCCCCAATTTCTGTTTAGCGGAGAGAAAAATTTTTCAACACATTTCTAAACATGATAGTTTTAATAACATATGTGTAATAACTGATTTATTTTATCTTTGCCATGATGACAGTAAATAATATTTGACTAGATATTTTTCAAGACACTTCTATACAGCTTAAAGTGACATTTATAGGCTTAACTAGGTTAATTAGGTTAACTAGGCAGGTTAGAGTAATTAGGCAAGTTATTGTATAATGATGGTTTGGTCTGTAGACTATTGAAAAAATATATAGCTTAAAGGGGCTAATAATTTTGACCTTAAAATGGGTTTTTAAAATATAAACTGCTTTTATTCTAGCCGAAATAAAACAAATAAGACTTTCTCCAGAAGAAAAAATATTATCAGACATACTGTGAAAATTTCCTTGTTCTGTTAAACATCATTTGGGAAATATTTAAAAAAGCAAAAAAAATTCAAAGGGGGTTCAATAATTCTGATTGCAAGTGTATGATGATTTAGAAGCATTTTTTTTTTACATTGAGATGAAATGTTCAATTTTACACTGTTGAAAAAGAAACAGTTATTTATATATGTATGTATATATATATATATATATATATATATATATATATATATATATATATATATATATATATATATATATATATATATATATATATATATATATATATATATATATATATTAAGATGTGAAATTTTTTATTGAAAAATTTTTCAGTGTTCAATAAACTTTGTTAAACAACTCATTTGCTCATTGCCTGTTTTCTTTTAAAGTCTTTAATACATAATTTAATTCTAATTCATTTAAATACTTAATTTAATTCATTGGTCATATAATTTATACAAAGCATATAATTCAATAAATATAACCATATTAATTACATAAAATGAACATCTGCACTGGACAAAATATTTAGCACAGCTTTGTATATGCTTCATTTGAACAAGAAATCCTAAAACATTAAATAAATGTTATGGAAAGCAAAAATATACAAAGCAAAAAAATAAAATTGGTGTTGTAACAATATGTTGATGTTTGTGAAAGTTTCTCAAACATCAACATATTGTAACAACACCAATTTTTATTTTTTAAATAAATAAATTAATAAGCAGACTTGTAAGATTGTATTTCTTGATAAGTAATGCTTCAATTAATGATCTGTCTGATAGAACCTTATAATTCCAAGCAGAAAATGAATGTAGAATTAGAAGGTTCTGTCTGCATTTGCCCTGTTTTTTTTTTTTTTTACCCCAATTTGCAAATTTAAGGGAATTTTGATCATTTACGTTTAGAGTACATTTAGGGTCTCTGTCATGTTAATGTATGAGCGTGAACTGTTACACGCATATTGTTTGCTATATGGAATGCAAAAACTTTGAAGCACAATATCTTAAAATTATTTCGAATGCAGATAGAACCTTATATTTCCAAGGTGACGATTTCCCAAGTTATCCCTAACAGAGACTTCAACACATTTTAAATGTAATTTTATTTAATTGTAAAAATATTTTTTTATAACACAATTTATAATAACACATTTCTTTTGTCTTTGCCGTTATGACAGTACATGCTATTTTTATAGATATTTTGCAAGATATAGCGTTTATCTTGGTGCCATTTAAAGGCTTAACCAGGTAGGTTAACTAGGCAATCATTGGACATCAGTATTGTAAATATATGTATATGTGGCTAATAATATTGACCCTACCAGTTTTGCTAACTTGGGCCGTAAATCCACATGTTTCTTTGGACCAGGAGCATCAAATTGAACCCCAGCAGCTTGACATGACACCTAGCAGCTGTTTAACAGATGCAAAACTCAACCAGTTGCATAACGTTCTTTTAAAAATGAATATTTTTTATATTGAATGTTTATCTGAATGGCAACATGGTGGCTCAGTGGATAGCACTGTTTCCTCACAGCAAGAAGGTCACTGGTTTAAGTCCCGGCTGAGTCAGTTGGCATTTCTATGTGTAGTTTGCATGTTCTCCCCGTGTTTGCATGGGTTTCCTCCGGGTGCTCCAGTTTCCCCCACAGTCCAAAGACATGCGGTACAGGTGAATTGAATAAGCTAAATTGGCCATAGTGTATGAGTGTGTGTGTAAATGTGAGAGTGTATGGGTGTTTTCAAGTACAGGGTTGCAGCTGGAATGGCATCCGCTGATTAAAACATATGCTGGATGAGTTGGCGGTTCATTCCGCTCTGATGACCCCAGATGAATAAAGGGACTAAGCCAGAGGAAAATGAATGAATGAATGATTATCTGAATGTTTTTCATGTGTTTATAGAAACAGGGTTCCCTCACTTCTTGAAAGAAAAGTGAATATCAGACATATGAATTCAAGGCCTGGAAAATATTTAAAAAAAACATAGGTCCTTGAAAGTGCTTGAATAAAAAAAAAAAATGGTGTTATTTCAGCAATTGTACTGTGCTTCTTTAAAAACTGAAAGAAATTCTTTATTTAAAAATGTTACATTTAAGTCATATACAAGAATATGACAATCAATGCATTTTATCAATATTTCAGTAGCCACATTTGAATATTACCAGTATTGAATTCAACTAATTGTATTAAAATATTTGAACATGACTGTTTAAAACGGTCTACATTTGTAAAAAAATGACACATTCAAAACATCATCATTATGTGAGTGTAAGTGAAATTCTCCCCGTGTTCGCGTGGGTCTCCCTGAGTGCTCCGGGTTCTCCCACAGTCCATAGACATGCGGTATAGGTGAATTGAATAAGCTAAACTGGCCGTATTGTATGTGTGTGAATACAAGAGTGTATGGGCTTTTCTCAGTGTTGGGTTGCAGCTGGAAGGGCATCCACTGCGTAAAACATATGCTGGATAAGTTGGCGGTTCATTCCACTGTGGTGACCCCTGATTAATAAAGAGACTAAGCTGAAAAGAGAATAAATGAATGAATGCAAGCGAAATGAATGACTGTCGTGGCGATATATGCTGGGGTGTGAATTAAGGTGCTCGATTTAAAATTCATAGTGACTTTAAAAGTCCTTGAATTTGGTGTCCATGAAAAAGTGGAAAGAGAAAGAGAAAGCTATATTGGATAAATAGAAATATAATAATATAGCTATCAGCATATGACTGTTTGGAAGTAAAAACTAGTCAAATAAATAAACATCCATCTGTAAGTACTTTTTACTTTAACTGGAATAATATTTTATGAGGATGTACTTTTACTCAAGTACTTAATTTGTGCACTTCATCCTAGGGTTGTCAGGATACCGGAAATAAAATCGTTATTAAGATTTTTAAAACGTTCATTTCCCGCTAACATTTGAGCGCTGTTGAGCACGTTCTTAAACAGAGCTGATTTGCCGTTGTGTTCAAGTGCTCAACAGCATTCAAATATTAGTGGGACTTTTTAAAATTCCAGTATCATGACAACCCTACTTCATCCATCACAGCTTAAAAAAAGCCTTTTTCACCCTCTCAGAAACAGATACATTGACTGGTACAATTGACTGTAACATTAAAATATTGCTTCCCATCACAAATGCAACATTGTACCAGGTGTGTTACCGAGCAAGTTTACTACATTAGAAAATGTTTTGACTGAGTGCAAAACAAAAAAGCATAATCCGCATAGAAGTATTATTTTATCTATAAATAAAACATTGAATCTCAGTATGAAATGAAAGGTTTTTTGGTTTATTGTTCAAATTCAAACTGCAAAAACTAATTAATAATAATAATAATTCCTTACATTATATAGCGCTTTTCTGGACACTCAAAGCACTTTACACATTGGGCAGCATCAACCTGAATGACCCGATGGCAGCCATATTGCGCCAGACCGCACACCACACACCAGCTGATTGGTGGAGAGGAGACAGAATGATGAAGCCAATTATCATATGGGGATGGTTAGGAGGCCATGATGGACAGGGGCCAGTGAGCAAATTTGGGATATTTAACAACCACAGAGAGTCAGAACCTCAGTTTAACATCTCATCCGAAAGACAGCGCACACTGAGCAGTATAGAGTCCCCGTCACTATACTGGGGCATTAGGACCCACACAGACCACAGGTTGGGCGCCCCCTGCTGATCTCACTAACACCACTTCCGGCAGAAACCTAGCTTTCCCATGTGATCTTAGCATCAGTGGGCGACCATGTGAGAGTTGCAGAGAGCTAGCTGCCGGCTAGAATAATTGCAGCATGTATGCTCCAAAAATGAAATCTACAGGGCTTTTTAGATGAAACTGTGTGCAGCAGGCTCTTGTTTTTCACACATCCATTACCAAACCTGATTTTCAGACCAGATAAAGCTGAAAGGTTGCAGTGCAGTTTATTCGGAGCATAATAATGACATGATCCACAGTTGACAAATGATCAGAGATGCAGTAAATCATTCTCTTAACATTACATTGCATTTAATGAAATAACGTTCTAAAGTTGTACATCATATGTACCAGTAATTTACAGATGTTAAAAGAAACAGTTCACCTAAAATAAAGATTCTACTCATCCTCCTTTTGCTTCAAATCTGCTTCTTTCTTCTGTTGAACACCAAAGGGAGATATTCTAAAGAATGTTGAAAAAAAAAGCAGCTATCGACTTCCAAAATATTCACTACAGATGTCAATGGCTTCTTTTTTCCCAGCATTCTTCAGTACATCTTCCATTATGTTCAACAGATGAAAACTTGAGCAAATGTTCATTTTTGGGTGCACTACAGTACTTTTAAATGTTACAAATTCATCCAGGTCCCTGACAACAGAAACTAGCTTAGCTGAACAGTTTAGACTTCTTTCATTATTCTGTACAATCACGAAAAACTAAATTGTGCTCAATTATTTAAATGTCAAAACATGCGATGGCAAATGTCATGCTTATATGCGCTGATTAAGTCTTTCTAAATCCCAAAATACCTAATATGTACATAATGACTCATATGTTGTTATGTTGAAACAAATTGAGCATGGCCTGCAGATTGACAGTTCTCCGGCTGATGGTGTTGAACAGCGACATTGCAGTTGTTTAAGGTCACGATAAATGAATGCTTTTAATTAAATGTTTGCAGTGATTCATCCACCATCTTTTCTCAATTTGTGCACAGAGATGGAACGGACAGTGCTGAAGTAAAAAGCAGCAATTTTTAATAGTGTCATGCATTCGTAGTTAAAGAATGAAAGAAAAGAAAAGAAAAGAATGAGTCATTCTTCTCCATTCCTGAAATAAATTAAAAGCTTGTTTAAAGTGTTTTAATCCAACCTGTCAAAAGAGTGTAAAAATGTGAGGCATAGCCCTTCTCTTAGACACTGTTAGCTCTATTTACAATAGTTTTATTTGTTCTTTAAATATGTAAATTTGCTGATATTTTATGGACTGGTTGGATGCAAATTAATTGTTTGCCTCTAACAGTTTTTTTTATATTCATTAACATTGCTAAGGTAGTAGGTAGGTAGGCAGGTTAGAAGGAAGGAAGGAAGGAAGGATTATTCTGAATTAGAATTAGATCATTCTTTTCTTGTTCATGGAAAATGTTTATGAAGAATATTGGTGTGAAAACCAATAGATTCCCACTGATTTCCATTGTATGGACAAAAAAAAAAGGAAATAAAACTATGACATAAAATTTGGTGGACTATCAATTTACCTTATGAGCAAAGGCACATGGGTCAGATCTCATTATTAAAATAATGAAAAATCCACATGCATATATATATATATATATATATATATATATATATATATATATATATATATATATATATATATATATATATATATATATATATATATATATATATATACCCTGTATATATTATAAATAAATAAATAAATATATATATTTTAACAGATGTATAGCATTTTAATGATTATAGAATCACCAACACAGTAAGCCCTTTTACCCAGTTTATTATGCTCATGTAAAGAAAAATGTAACCACATTAAATTAAAATCAAAATATGATTGTGATGCATGAATCAGTGAAGTGGCAACTGATTTTGTGGTGAATAGCCAACTATTATGTGAGCTCAAAAAGTATTTGAACATGTAAACAAGATTTTTTTAACAAAATAATAATTGTATATGGACCAAAGTCAAAAGGGGATTTTCTAAAAAAAATGTATTGAATTATATATATATATATATATATATATATATATATATATATATATATATATATATATATATATATATATATATATATATATATATATAGTCATTCATATTTAGAATACAAATCATGTGATTGAATTTTAAATAGTTAATTTTTCACCACTGTGCTTTAAAAGGTTTACCCATTTATTTGCAAAAATCATATATATTTATATTCTCAAATCTGATTGGCTGATAGCCGTGCGATATTCTGCAATATCAGAACTCCTACAGCCTCCTCACCCTTCTGTATTACTCAGCCCACATAGAGTGACAGCAGATCAATCAAGTTACTACAGTTTGACAAATATTGCAGCTGTTGGACAACATAATGAACTTTGAGGCTTTTTTAGGCGAGAATGTAGTTGTTTAGATTGCAATTATGCAGTGCCATTCACAAGATGGCGACAGAGACCGCATAATAAGCACATAGAGGAGGAAAAACCCAGCGTAATTTGAAACTACAGCTGATCAAATCATTAAACTGGTAGGTGACTCTCTCTTTCGTATGTTGTAGTGTTGTATTTATACCATAGTAATTGTAGTGTGTTGAGTGTGACATGGCACTCACTGCAGACTAGTTCAGTAAACAGAAAGAAAGAAGAAATGCCTGCACGTTTTTTTTCTAATTGCAAACACAACAGTATTCTGGTAGGGTTTGCGCTGCTTTAGCTTTTTCAGGGTTAATTACTGTGATATCTCGATTGCAACAGAGAAATACTGGGAAATCTCTGTAGACTGATGGCATTTCAATGCGTTCAGGCTTATAATCTTAAAACATCAGCAAAATCACCTGTTTTGTCATTACTTTAGACCAGGGGTGTCCAAACTCAGTCCTGGAGGGCCGGTGTCCTGAAGAGTTTAGCTCCAACCCTAATCAAACACACCTGAACCAGGCTAACAAGCTCTTACTAGATATACTAGAAACTTCCTGGCAGGTGTGTTGAAGCAAGTTGGAGCTAAACTCAGCAGGACACTGGCCCTCCAGGACAGAGTTTGGACACCCTTGCTTTAGACATTACACTAGAAAATCATTCAAATACTAGCTCTAACGTGACGTTGGTGAAGTAGCAATGGTTTCTGCTGTTCTGACATCAGCTGCAGATGTGAATGAATGGCAAGAAAGTAGTTCCTCATAAAAGAGTTTTTAGACTCTTGTGTTTGATTCTCTTTTTTATATACACGATTAGGCCATCGAACTGTTGTATAAATGCAATATCACACTTGTAGCTGTATATTGTGGGACATTAAGGCACGAGGCCATGCACGCCTCCCACCAGTGCCAATATACAGCCACATCGCACTGCTACTCATGTGATATTGCTTATATATATATATATATATATATATATATATATATATATATATATATATATATATATATATATATATATATATATATATATATATATATATATATATATATTGTTATAACTGCAAATAATGCATAAATGTTACATTTTACATATTACTACATACTATATCTGTTACACTGATTTTTTTTACCCATATTTTGATTACATTTTTACAATCCCTATTTAATGCACTGATTGCTTGCTTTTATCACGCTTTCTTAAAAAAAATTTTGCCAATAAGACGCATCAACAAAATGTTATCGACCCCTGTTCCAAAATAAAAGTCATAGTTATGCCAGTACTGATGAAACTGTTGAACAGATGCCACAAAGCTTGATATTTTATATCTGAAGCATTCATATTCTAGTGCAATCTATAAACATGTTTGATCTCTAATGATGTCCAAAAGTGTTCAAATACTTTTTAGGCAGTTTTAAATGTTGACGAACTACTACATTGTGCTCAAAACACACTGCATGAATGTCATTTATGCCAAGAGAGGTATATTAAAAGCACAATTACAATAGCATGTTTGTTGAGATCAAATTGCAAATAAAAAACTACTAAAAATGACCCTGACTTCAGCAGTAGCAATGATTTCCAAATGATCTCTAAACACCAAAATGAATGATGAGGCCGATACCTGATCACACCCCATTAGACAGAAGGGAACTGATCCCCTGGATAAAGTGTGCAGCTTCTGTTGCAGGGACAGCGACAGATGAACAGATACAACCTGACGTTACGATTTGGTATTTAATGCAAAATTCATCTGCATGCATACATGAACATTAGGACCCGATGCAGTCCGCTTTAGACCAAGACATGAACAGATAGATACAACATGAAAGAACATTTTACAGCACAAACAAATACAGACGCACATGAATACATAGAGAACATACAGTAGCTTCTTTTTAAAGACTCTCTCTCTCTCTCTCTCTCTCTCTACAGGAAATATCATATACACTTTCAGACATGAAGAGTTCAATAGATATCGACAGTTTTTTTTTGTTTTACAGGAAACAGATGCATGACTACATAACTACTTTTTTCATTAATTATTGCAGTCTAACAATATGGCTTTGACTAGTGGAAAAAACCTTTCAGCACTACAAAAATGAAAAAGTCCATTTTAAATTTGTAATCGGATAATAAAAAAGGTGTACTTTTGTACAGCTAAAATGAAAAGAGTAGCATGTGCTATTCTAAAGTATGTCATTCTGCTCTTACTAAGATTTTTATTTTTGAAACAAAGTTTACAATCTTGTTGTGATCACAGAACAACCAGCCTATAACGGGTACAGATACATTCCTGTAGTTATATCAATTGCTAACAGAGTTTAAAAAGGGACACTTTTTTTGTCAAACATACAACTGCTAAGTTTGTGTAATCAACAAAATGAAAGCTTACCTATAGGTTTCATATTTCCCCAATCATGCAATACTTTACAAAAATGAGTTTGCCTCTTCACCTACTCATAAACATATGTAAACATTGAACCCCTCCCTCCCAAATATATCTTTCTGACCTGTTTATCAAATGGCAGTGTTTACTCAATGCTCAAAAATGTACTGTAAGACCTTAAAAATGTAAATAATAATAATAAAAAAGCCTTAAGTCAACTCAACATCAGATTTTGCCAGCAGCACGATTAATATTTTGGGCAGAAATTTCACAGCGGGAAGGACTTTTGTTGATCAGATGTAGAAGGAATATTAATAGTTTCTCACTATTTCATCATCATGTCTGTAGTGGTGTAGAGGATTGCAGCTCATTCTGTCTTTGGTCTTTTTTCTATAGCAGTGATTGAAGCTCATGTATTCTAGTATTCATTTATTATTTTTATAATTAATTATCATCATCGAAAGCATTGCCTTCATTTTTGGGAAGTAATACTAAATTCATAATCATACACACAGGCACGCTTTTTCATTTTTTATTGTAAAAACATGCTAAAAGACCATGTAAACTGATCTCTTGGAAAACAACTATTTTAGATTTTGATTAATTAGAAACTAATTTGTATAATCTCATTTGTATTAATTATTATTTTTAGAAACAAGCATGAAAATCATCTCAAACCCCACCTGTAAAAATAACTTTCACTTATAGTTGCTGTTTACACAATGCGTTTTTAATGGAAAGAATGAAAATGCTGCTCGTGTTTAACGTGTTTCAGAAAATATTTTCTCCATCCACACAATACTGACTAAACGCATAATAAGTGACCACTCACTACGCTTTCACATATTTTCATCCATACTTGTGTAAAGTATGTAAATAATGTAAATATGTAATAAATCAAGGAACGATACACAGTAGTCCAGAAGACCAGTAAGAGAGTGGCTGCATTCGAAATCACATTCTTCCATAGTATATCCACTTGTTAAGTCGTGACGTATCAGTGACGTGTGGAATACTGTTTCCGGGTCCAAGCCGCTACTCATTTGAATTGAGAAATTATTCATTTATGACCACTTTTTAGTTATATCACACATTAAAATGAATTTTATATAAAATTATAGTGTCTTATAGCATTCTCTAGGCTTGCTGCACCACAAATAACAAAATTTTAACAATTTATTAAAAAATTAATCACTTTCTGATATTAGGCATGGGTACTGTGTATATATTGCGATTGTGATTTTCAAAAGTATTACATCGCTTTGTAAACATTTATTATTACCATTTGTTAAGTCTCCCCATACAGTTTGATATAGCGATTGGACCCCGAAGCCGCTTTGCGTGACGTCACACTTAACAAGCGAATAGTATGCTCAAAACAGTAGAAACAGCCGAGTAGTATGTCCGAATTCGTAGAACAGTATTCGAGTGCATGAATGACCTACTACTTCCAAAGAAAATATGAAGTGCGCATCTGATGGATGCTACGATATCCCATGATGCAACGCAAGATAATTCATAAATGGGAGTGAAGCAATGCAACCGACGCGAATAGGTCACATGATCATAACAAAATGGCGGATGTAGTACACTACGTCTGAGTGGTATTCATACGGCTCACATTCCTATAGAACATCTAACGTTCGAGTAGTAAATTAAGTGAGTATGAGCCAGTGAGTATAGTCGCACTTCCATTTTCAAAAGTTTGGAGTGTGTCCTCACCACAGCCTGTAGCCTAATGACATACTGGTTCAGGTTCAATATGTAGAGGACGTGCAAGCGCAAGCGGTTGTAGCTAAACACAATAATTATTTCTTTTAATTATTAAATTACCTATTACATTGTGTGTTATTAACGTCTACGTCTACCCCAACCCTCACAGTTATTAACGGCTACACCTACCCCAACCCACAGTAACATGGGCATTACCATAGTGGGGTTACAATGTCTCCTATGTATTGGACCTGATCCAGTACATCATCGTACTACAGACTACAGCGAGGACATCTTGAAAGTGTGTTTCTGTGAGTATATTCTGAAGCAGAACACCAGCATTTCCAAACTAAATCTTGTTCTTTATTGACCTTATTCTTCAATGCGGATGTGCGCTTATTTTTATATTTTGAATCAACTTTGCCTATGGGAAAAATAACTAGGAATAATAAATGGCAGAAAACGGTCAAACTACTTGCTCTACAACCATGTGTGTTCATAACTATACATAAAAATTAGAATAATCTAACAAGAAAATATCAGTTTGCAACATCAGCAGCATAGGGAGCCATTTTTAACGTCTAAAAATGAATGCAAGTGAATGAGACCAGAAGTCTCGAGCCAAGAATATTCAAATGGCTGTGCTCGCTTATACGGGAAGAATAAGGTGACTAGTTTGCAAAACACTTCTTTTCAGTGGATTGAAGATGTCAAAGTTGTGTGAATGTCTGCCATCACCGTAACATAACTTATCTGTTTTCAAGCGAAAATGCATTAGTGTAAACAGCACCTGAGGCATGAGCTTGGAAGATATTCTTGTGTTGTGGAACATCCTATTTTGTGAACAATGCTTTGCTTTTAATAGAAGTATGTATAAATAACTTTTTTTTCTGTATGAGATCAGATCATTTCTGATTGTCATGTGAATGGTCTTATATCGGATTATTTGCTTGTTTTGTCTTGGCAGTGATAAATGTGCTGTGAAACAGTGACTTTTCAGATTGTGATTAGTCCTGAATAACTGTTTATTGTAAGGATAATTTGGTCCAGTTTTGCTGATCTTTTGCTGGCAAGGCTAATGTGAATATTACTTGTGGTCAAATCAAGTTCTATTTCACACCTCAAGAAAAAATGAAATAAATAAATAATAATACAAAACTGAGAACTGCCAGGCTGCAAAACCATTTGAGCACTCAGGTGGTCTAACGTGGCACAACTAGGGGTACTTCTACATGACAACAATCTACTGAAAACGTTCTTTTGTGCATTTTTGAAAAAATGTCATACTATCAAAACAATCCCTATTCACACGGATCCACTAAAGCTACTGAAAACACTGTATTATGCATGCCAGGCCTGTAGATGGCAATGTCATGTTGCAAACAAACACTATATGCATGTGTACATATGCAGAATGAATACAGAATATGCATTTATGTTTCAAAATTTCTCCCAAAGGGTATTTTACATGACACAATTTTAAACTAAAAACAGAAAACATTTAATGCATTTCGGGCACCAGAAAGTTTTGAAAAGGGTTGATAAGAACAGTATTTTTAGTGTGTAACTCTTAGATCTTGTGCAATATAGTGAATAGTTTATTTAGTTTCGTTTCTAGTCGTGCATTAGTACTTGACAACCAAAACAATAATGCTGAGTTACAGGACCATATAGGCGCAAACACATCGTATTTTTCTTGTCTGGCATGCATATTACAGTAATTTTCAGTCGTTGTTTTGGATCCATGTGGATAGGTATCGTTTTGATAGCATTTATTATCTGAAAGTGAAACATTTAAAAAATGCAAGGGAGAAACGCTTCCATTTTAAGTGTATTGTTGTTGTATAATGTACTCTAAGACAGTATAACAATGTTTACCATTTTTACAAATGGCAACATATCAACAAGCTCCCTGATGGCAATGTTATTCATTAGATACCATATTTTCCGGAAATTATGTCACGGGTCATAATTGCATTTTTGAAAAAAGTGCCATTGGTGTATAAATTGTATCTTAGAATTTAATCCTGAAATGATTCAAAATAGGCTACTGTTAGCACTAAATCAAATGTATATGTTTATTTCAGTTAATTCCACAACAAATGCTTTAAATTTACCAGTATTTAGAAGAGAAGATGAAACGGAAAATATAAGCAGCCTATAAAACAACAAAAAAATTATAGAGCCGTTCACTTTAACCAACATTTAATAGAAACGTCAAGCCTAAGCAAATGTATTTAAATTAAAACAGAAACTAGCGGCATATAGGAAATGTGCTGTACAAATATCGACGTGTCTCTCTCATCCAGAGCAAATCTAAATATCTGCGTGACTTGTGCATGTTCTGCTTGCTTGACATTAACAGACTTTTAAATTCCAGGAAAATATGGTAGTGAGATTTTGACCCCATACACATGACCTCTGCACTTCATTGACAGTATTTTTCTTTGAACGATTGTATCAAGATACTGTTTGCAAATGCTCTGAAATAAATAAATCCATCACATTTGATGAGCTCTGTAACATCATCCTGGAATGTGCTGTTATTTTGGGGTCGATGGTCATTACCTAAGGCAGATTAACTTTTAAAGTATTAGAGACCCTGATGATCAGTAAACAAACCAAGAGCACTATAGAAAGTGTAAACAATTTTAACCTGAATGGCAGTGAAAAGACCAAATGTTGTCATGTTGTGATTTGTGTTTCTATCCGTAGAAAGGAGCGAATATAATTCCGTCAAGGCAGTGAAAAGCCTTTCACCTGTTTGGCCAAAATCTCCCCTCCCTCATCTGTGTTCAGAAACAGCTTTGTGCTGTTACTTCTTAAACATGTCCTGCAGAGGTCCCGGGAGGAATTTGAGAACGGTGTCCAAAATGCTCTCCTCATCCTCCTCATCGTCTGCTCCGCATCCTGCTGGGATTGCCTTTTTGGGGCGAGTCAAGGAGCCTTCGCACGCTTGCTCCATAGCCGCCTTCTCCTCTGCTTCCTTCTCTTCTTTCTTCTTTAGCCCATACTATTTAAATATAAATATAAATATATTTAGATGACAGAAGAATATTTCATAGAATAATTCTAAACAAAATTACAAATATGTAACCAGCAACATTAGTTTTTTGTTTGTTTTTCAATGCTGTTCTACACAATATACTACAGTGCATCCGGAAAGTATTCATAGCTCTTCACTTTTTCCACACTTTTTTTATGTTACAGCCCTAATCCAAAATAGATTAAATTCATTTATTTCCTTAAAATTCTACACACAATACCCCATAATAACAATGTGAAAAAAGATTTCTTGAAATTGTTGCAAATTTATTAAAAAAATAAAACCTCACATGTGGCAAAAAAAAAATCACATGTACATAAGTATTCACAGCCTTTGCTGTGAAGCTCTAAATTGAGCTCAGGTACATTTTGTTTCCACTCATCATTCTTGAGAATTTTCAGCAGCTTAAATGGAGTTCACTTGTGGTAAATTCAGTTGATTGGACATGATTTGAAAAGGCATACACCTGTCTATATAAGATCCTAGGGTTGACAGTGCATGTCAAAGCAAAAAAAAACAAGCATGAAGACAAAGGAATTGTCTGTAGACCTCCGAGACAGGATTGTCTCGAGGCATAAGGCTGGGGAAGGTTACAGAAAAATTCTGCTGCTCTGAAAGTTCCAATGAGCACAGTGGCCTCCATCATTTGTAAGTGGAAGATGTTTGGAACCACCAGGACTCTTCCTAGAGCTGGCCAGCCATCTAAGCTAAATGATCAAGGGGGAAGGGCCTTAGTCAGGGAGGTAATCAATAACCCGATGGTCACTCTGTCTGAGCTCCAGCATACTTCTGTGGAGAGAGGAGAACCTTACAGAAGGACAACTATCTGTGTGTATGGTAGAATGGCTAGACAGAAGCCACTCCCCGTCTGGAATTTGCCAAAAGGCACCTGAAGGACTCTCAGACCATAAGAATCAAAATTCTCTGGTCTGATGATACTAAAATTTAACTCTTTGGAGTGAATGCCAGGCATTACGTTTGGAGAAAATCAGGCACCGTTCATCACCAGGCTAATACCATCCCTACAGTAAAGCAGGGTGGTGGCAGCATCATGCTGTGGGGATGTTTTTCAGCAGCAGGAGTTTGAGCAGCTGCTTCAGAGTGCTCTTGACCTTAGACTGGTTCATCTTCCAGCAGGACAATGACCCAAAGCACACTGCCAAAATATCAATGGAGTGGCTTCACAACAACTCGGTGAATGTCCTTGAGTGGCCCAGCCAGAGCCCAGACCTAAATCCTATCGAACATCTCTGAAGAGATCTGAAAATAGCTGTACATCGTTGCTTCCCATCCAACCTGATAGAGCTTGAGAGGTGCTGCAAAGAGGAATGGGCAAAAATTAACAAAGACAGGTATACCAAGCTTGTGGCATCATATTCAAAAAGATCTAAGGCTGTAATTGCTGCCAAAGGTGCATCAACAAAGTATTGAGCAAAGGCTGTGAATACTTATGTACATGTGATTTTTCAGGTTTTTTATTTATAATAAATTTGCAACAGTTTCAAAAAAAAACTTTTTTCACATTGTCATTATGGGGTATTGTGTGTAGAATTTGGAGGAAATAAATAAATTTAATCCATTTTGGAATAAGGCTGTAACATAAAAATATGTGGAAAAAGTGAAGCGCTATGAATACTTTTCGGATGCACTGTACATAACATTATACACTACTTTCTATACTCTACATTATATATAGTACATTACTGTTTAAAAGCCGTTCACATAGTGTTTCTAAAACCATGTGGAAAACATGAGACTTTCTCCATCAATTTTCAGTGAACACATGAGCTTTTGTTTACATGCTGTCTGTCATTGTTAAGCAATCATCAGATGCATTCTCAGAGGGACCACGGCTGACAAATTCTTGCTGCAGCTCTGATACAAGTTTTATTTATAAAGAAAATCAAAAAGAGCTGCAGTGTTTGGGTGCTTTGCATTTGTCTAAGGTAATTAGTCTACTGTTATTATTGTTGCTATTGTTACTATTGAAATGTCCCCACCAATAATTTAATTCACTGAAAAATCGCGCTGTCAATATTAACCTAGAGATGCAGAAAGGGTTAAATCCCGTTCTCTCCTCCAGTCGCACCGCCCCCCAAACACATATGAACATTGTGATTGGCTGAGCTTTTCCCGGCTGTCATGTGAGAGGCTGTAGCTGCGTTCAGATGTAACAGCAACCAAAATGTGCAGGGAAATTTCCCATGCAAGAATAAGGTGTGGGAGGTGTGTGACACTCGCTACTAAATGAGTCCATCATGATAATGCCGTTAATGCTCATGTTTTTCCCCGCTTTAACACAGTCTAAATTTATAGCTGGCTGATTTAGTCGGTGTGGAACATGCCCTGAAAACTAACTGCAGAATAAACAACTAATGTTAAATGTAAAAGTATAAATATGATCCCAGCCAATTCTCCTAATCTCAAGTCAAATTTCGGTTGAAACAATTTGTCAGAAAAACTACAGCCTGTGCTCCATCTTTCATTAATACTGATATATGAGACATGTTTCATTTGCACTATGGCTAAAATAAACAGAAGTCTTTATTAATATTACACTATATCACTTATCATATATCACTTCTTTAGCACATTAAACTTCATTATTTAGATTGTAGATGAGTAGCAATAGCACACAAAAAGATGATAGAATGTCATGTTTTTGCTGTTTATTTATTCCTGTGTTGTTGTTCCCTGGCTTTTTGCATGTGCAAGTAGCGATTCTCTGTAAACCAATAGCATTCAGCAGTGAGTCTTGCTCTACCTTTTTGCTACAGCACTGAAAATAGAAATATATCTACTTTACTGAACCAAATTGTACTGTCTAAGGGATAAAGGTGAATAATGGTGCATGTAAATGCATTTGCTGAATAAAATTCTGATGTAGCGAACATTAACTCCCAAAATAAACAATTGTCTGTTTTTGTATATATCTGCGCATAGCATTATTTTTAGTGATTGCAATCTGCTCTGCGAGGAATAGGATACCAATAAAATGCCCAGTTTTCCAATCATTAGTCCAGTTTCCATTATGCTTGGCTTGAGTTATTTACTGTTAGTCACTAGGTTACCAATACCAACGCCAACCACTCAAAATGCACCTAATTCTGTGTGATCCCTAATTCTGGGATGATGTGTGATCCTGTAATGACCTGAAACTCCAGGATAACACTAACATTATTCTCGTCCTTTAAGAAGAAGCTGTTAAATTAGCTGTAATTAACTGACATTAAGACCTCCTGCAAATGTGACATTTCATTAAAGGCTAATGGAGATTCATATTTGATGCATTATCCTCACACACACATTAATCATTAAGTCATGTCATCAAGGTATAATGGCTTTATCCTGCTTTAGTTTGAAACTTATTAGTGATAGCACATAAGGTCATGTTCTTATAATTTTCTGGTCTCAGTGTAAAAAACTGATGTAGAACTATTTAAATTAATGTTACTTGATGTTTCTTTGAAATGGTTAAATTTATTAGCAATGGAAACTGTTCCAAAGTAAAGGTATTTAGTGTATTTACAATTTTAAAGTGTTTCCTACACTGAAAAAAATGATGTCTGCAAAATTGTTGCTAACAATTTATATGTGTTAAATTTAAACAAACAAATTACATTTATTAATGTTCAACTTAATTTATTTGTTTAAATTCAGCCCAAATAAATTGTTCACAACCACTAAACTTAAAAAAAGATTCAGTAAATCCAATTAATCATCTTTGAATTTTTTTTTGTCAATGAGAGTTATATGTGAATATGGTTTAAGTTTTTGTATATCAAAATTCAAATCAATGTGTTACTTTATGTTTCTTTGAAACAGTGAAATTTATGAGTAATTTCTAACTGAAAACCATTCCAAAGTAAATCCTACTCTAATATTAAAGTGAAGGTTATTTTTCCATACTTGATTACTTTTAGTTGTCATGTTGGATATTACAAATATTTAAATAAATAAATACAGCTATGAAACCATGTTTATTATTATAATTTTACAGCTGATATAACATATATCATAAGATCACATCCCACAACACCAGCCCCAAATAAAATAAAATAAAATAAAATGTGTAATATACATAGTTGACTAATAAATAAACAATAAATTCACATCAAAGTAATATCATTAAATTTTCTTAAGTTATTAGCCACAAAGAGATATCTTAAAGACCCAATCCTAAAAAACCCAATGGTCTCAAACTCAATTCCTGGAGGTCTGCAGCTCTGCACAGTTTAGCTCCAACCACCTCCAATTCACACCTGCCTAATAGTCTCTAGTCTTGAACACCTTGATTAGTTGGACCAGCTGTGTTTGATTAGGGTTGGAGCAAAACTGTGCAGAGCTGCGGCCATCCAGGAATCAAGTTTAAGAACTATGGTTTAATCCAAACTTTAAAAAAAAAAAAAAAAAAAACAGAAACATGACCCCCACTTATTAAAAATCACAAGCTGAAATGTCATAAAAAGATAAAGAAATCTCTTACCTTATCTCGAATGGTTTGTCTGACCTTTTCCCTCTCTGCCTCCATTCGGGCATGTTTGGCCTTGCGCTCTTCCTCTTGTTGTCTCAAGGCCTCCTGTCTCTCCTCCTCCTTCTTCTGGGCATCAGGGTCTTTCTCCTCCTCTCCACCCAACATCTTTCCCATGTCTTTGGTGGCCCCTGTTCATTTAATAATATAAAAGACATGAATATCATCATGCAGAGACCGATTATTTACACAAAACCTTGTTTTTTATGTGCATATTAATATTTTAAACACATCTGTACACTATTTTGAATTTGATCTTTTTGTTGTTTGTTTGCTTGGTTGTATTTATTTTAATATAGCAAATACTCATTCATTCATTTTCTTTTCGGCTTAGTCCCTTTATTAACAAGGGGTCGCCACAGTGGAATGGACCGCCAACTTATCCAGCATATGTTTTGCGCAGAGAATGCCCTTCCAGCTGCAACCCAACACTGGGAAATACCCATACATTCTTGCATTCACACACATACACTACGGCCAATTTAGCTTAACCAATTCACCTATAGCGCATGTCTTTGGACTGTGGGGGAAACTGGAGCACCCGGAGGAAACCCACGCAAACACAGGGAGAACATGCACACACAGAAATGCCAACTCCACACAAGAATGCCAACCGACCCAGCCGGGGCTCAAACCAGCAACCTTCTTGCTGTGAGGTTATTGTGCTACCCACTGCGGCACCGTGACGCCCTTAATATAGAATATACTGTATAAGGATATTCAGATTGGAACAAATAAAAAGCTTCTGAACTTTCTGATTATTAAAGAATATTTTTTTAGTTTAATTATTCATTTGTAATGTATTAACATGTAATATGTATTTTTAAATATGTCTAGCAATGTCTAAATATTAATGTCTCAGAGAGAAATATTTAGTTTCCCTTTTCAAGTTCAAATAAAATGTCGGACATTGAACTTTCCATTCATCAATAAAATATTTAATATATTCCAAAGGTCAGTACCTGTCAGTCTGGTGTCTTCGCTGTGTTATGTTACATGTCAGGTATGTAAGTGTAATGTTGTGTCATGTGATGTTATGTTGTGCCTGTTTTCATGTGTTTGTGTTGATGTCATGTGACTCCTTTGTTCTGTTTTCCCGCCGTTTGTTAATGTGCATTAGTTCCACCTGTGTCGCTCCCCTGTTTGTATTCAGTTCAATTATATCTTGTGTATTTATACCCCTGTGTTCATTTCAGTCTTTGTCTGGTATTGTATTGTTACACTCTGTCCAGCAGTTGATGGGGCCTGGTCCAGTTGTGAGTGTTAATATTGTAGATAAATATGTGGTTTTTTTGATAACTCCTGTGATCTGCGTGTTTGTGGAGTGAGTGACCTGTGACAGTATCACTATTCATTATTCGGTTTTCCATGTCACTTAAAATGTTCTTTTGAAATTAATAAATATATTAAGGTTTCTTTAGAAAATATTAAGCAACACTGCTGTTTCCAGCTTCTTCAACCGCATGTTATAATGAAGAAACGTGTGACACTGAAGGAACTCCGTTTTGCCGTCATAAGATTACAAAATTTGACTGTTTTTACCTTTTGTTTATTTTTTTTTTTTGTTTTTTTAATATAAACTGGACTAGTACTGCCGATGCTATTTATTCTATAATAATTATGCTATTATTTATTCTATATTTGTTCACAAACCTGATCATGATTTTCATTACACAATCTTGTAATATGATGATATACTAGAGCCAAAATGAAGGCAAAGAGGGATGCCAGTATGATGCATGTGCTGCTCCTCTCACTGCCATCTGTTTAAATGCTGAAACTTCATCGTTCACGCTGGGTATTCCACACCACGCTTTAGTTTCAGCAAACAACAGCCGCAGGTCATTGTGGGTAGTGCAGCAGTAAATGCTTTTAAACAATGCCCATGTTTGCCTCCACAGTACATCCAGGTTCACTTCTTAAAGTCCCCCCCAAAAAATCTAAACTAACCATATGGTTTGGTTAGCTCGCATTGCTAGTTTGGTGGTGAACAATTCATCTGTCCATGCCATTCAGAAAACAAAAAAAAAGTTTGCCCTTCTAATCTTTAATTAAAATCTGAAAATTCACTTCCTGTTTTTTTTTTTTTTTTTTTTTTTCAGATTACATATATCTTAGGAATCTCATTTAATATTCAATTTCTCTAAAAACTGCCTCCCAATACAAAAAAAAATTAGGGTCGCCGCTTCTGGTTCATGGGGATTTTAAACCACATATTTAAAGGTAAGACATCACAGGAAAAACAAATGATTTTGAGATGTTAATTTTTCATAATGTGGTTTAGTCTACAGAAAACCGCTTCATTTGGTGTCTGTAGAGTACAACAACAGTACGTATTTTTAAAGGTGTGTGTGTGTTTTTTTTTTTTTTTTTTTTTTTTTTTTTTTTTAATAAATCAAACTATGGCTTCAGAAGCACTTGTATCAGAGTGTCTGCGGGCCTTAAAGTCCTAATGTCTTATATTCCAAAAACTAAATTTTAGGCCCTAAAAAGTATTAAATTCACAGAAATATTGTCTTGTAGGTCTTAAATCTTTTTAAACAGGTCTTTTCCTTTGTTTTATGTAAAGCTACTTAATTGATTCAACAGATATTCAATCACCAACAATACATCTCAATAAAACTTTTAGCAAAACTCTATGCATACATTGTTTAAGTTTTTATTTTTAAAGAGTTTTGTTTTTTAGTATGCATACAACTAGGGTCTGCTTGTTTTTACATGTTGTTTTAAATATGTGGCTAAGAAACTAATTATAATTAGTTTTTTTTTTTTGATGAGACAAGTGAAAAAAATGATGCTAAATTTTATTTTTGTTGGTCTTAAAAAGGGTTGACTTGTTGAAACCTGCATAAACCCTGTACTGTACATACACCAAACTTTAGTTTCTTTCCATTTGACAAAAATACACTTAATTTACCTCTCACTGTTATTTAACAGCAAAAACAAAATATAAAAAATTTGAAAGCATTTTTTTGTTTTTTGTTTGCAGTATTTTCTGAATACCGGACTGATACATAAAAAAAATCTACCTCAGTAAAACTGTTTGCTAATGCTTAAAAAAATAAAGCTTGACCTGATTTGTCCAGTGTTCATATGTTTGCTCAAATATGCAAGCTTAAAAGTAGAATATGCATATTTTGCATATTTGTAATGAAAATGAAACTGTTCCTCATTTAAACAACATTTTAATAAACTTTAAAATAAGTTTGCAGTTCTTAACATATTAAAGAAACTAATTGGATGAACTCAATTTAATTGAGGGCAGGATTTCCATCCAATAAAGTTGTTTAGCCCCAACAACAAAAAACAATTTACATAAATGTAATTGAGTTGGTCCAACATGATTTTATCAAAAAAAAGTTGAAATACATTTATATTTTTATTCAACTTAAACTGAAATGTCTGATAATATCATGTATGTCTATTATGTGTCGTACATTTCAAAGTCTCGTTGTTTGATTGAAAGTTATCCTAAATTAACCAAAACAGCCATTTTTAAGCATATTTCATGACTTACACAGTTGATTGACTTTTCAGGACTTACACAGTTGCCCACTGAGCAACGCAACAAACTGCATTTTTTCTAATTAAGCTGCCTACACACAAAGCATGGGTGATTCTGCAAGATGGTAATCTTCAAACTCAAATCATTACATGAAAATCTTCTAAATCTTTAAACTACAGTAAAGATTAAACTGTAGCAAGTTTTTTTCTATTAACTATTAACACCTAAGATTACTTTTATTGTCAACATTTCCCTTTCTTAATTCAATCCGACGCAAAATATGCTGGAAACTACAAATTATCTAACCAGTTAGTTGGACCAACACAAAACGCTTACGTTAACTTAATGGTTTACAAATTTAAGTGGACTGAACATAAAGCAAATAAATTGGCCAAAGAAATCACAAGAATTGTGTTGTTTCAGCTCATTTTAAACAGGTAGTTTGAACAAGCAGAAGTAATCCGTTTTTTTAATGTAGGGAAGGTGTAACCTATTAGGTTTTTATTATTATTATTTACCTGCAAAAGTCTCTAGCATGCTGAAAAAATTGGTTGCAAGTGCTGCACTGTTACTGTAAGTCATTGATCATTTGCATAATGGCAGTGCACAGTCTGTCTACAAGCAACTGTACACTTATTTATTATTAATAGCGGTCGTTTATTATGCATGAGTGTGCATTTAAAATCTAGCGTCGAGGTCTATGCTTCACATTCACGTGTTTAATTGCTTCCATCTGACGCTCAGGATGTTGAAGGGGAAAGGAGTGACAGTGGACTCTTTAAGTGGCCTTTAAGTGTCTGCGTAGACAACTTGTGCTGACATTACACTGCTCATGTTGTCTGAGGCTGCAGTTAAATGAAGGACCACAAGAACGTTTCAAGTCATTCACTTTCTGTGGGCTCTGGCTATTTTATACCCACATTAAAACTCTCAAACCTTGCTGATCGATAATTAACTAACTGCCTTGTTTTCATTGCTTGCTTTATTTCATGTTATGTTTTGACTGGCTGTCTATGTCATGCCCTAATATTATTTTCATTGTTTGGATTTGGTGTGTTTATGTCTAGTGGGTTTGTGTCTGTCAACTACTTAAGTATTTATTTATTTATTTTTTTTTTTTTGCGGGGGGGGGGGGGGGACTATCTCTTTAAGCGAAATATTAGTTTGTCTGTTTCACATCTGTTGGACAAACTGCATATGGGTTCAGTATGGAGATGTAAGAGTATGAACATTTCATATCATGATTACAGTAACAGTAAAATCATCACAGTTATCAGCATAATCATGTTTTTGTTAAAATTACCTAAAATTGTCAAAAACAACTATCACACCAACTTTTGTATCTGAAAATGAACAAACAATGAATAAAACAGTTCTTCAGTTCACAGTTTTAATGGTAATGAAAATTTGAAATAATAATTCTAATCATTGGAAAATGTAACATAATTACCTTGAAACCAGTATTCGTGACAACACTAGTTCATCATCATTTAACTCACGTTCTGTGGATAATGTTACAATACTGTTATTTAAGTATAATTGAACAAGTATTGTATTTTTTTTTTATTTATAGTTTGAATTTGTTTGGACAGACATCATTTGTTGAAGTTTTAGGGCCCTGTCATACACCCAGTGCAATAAGGTGCAAGACGTGTTTTGCACAATTTGTTGCTATTTTTAGACCAGCGCAACCCTAATTTTTACATTTTGTGCCACGTTGTTTAAGTAACAAATCCATTTGTGCCACTTTGTGGACTCATGAGTGTTCCAGTCTATAAAGGAGGTGTGTTAAGGCACATTGTTGGTGCATTTCTATTTTAAAAAACTGAAATAGGCCGCCACATTGACCAAGTAAAAGCTGGTCTAAAGTCCAGCACAGAGCGCGTTAGTTATGCACTTATGCAGGTTCAAACGCTTAATACACACAGGATGTACAGCAATGCACAATTATCTTTTACATATGAAAAAAAAAAAAAAAAAAAAGGATTGAAATGCTACAAAAATTATTTACTACATATACTGTATAAAAAAAACACTACCTCCATGCCTTCATGTTCGGGTGGCTTTTTTTCTGTTTATTTATGACAATTAGCATTTTTATTATATTATTATTATTATTATTATACTATTATTATCATCAGTATTTATTATAGGCATATTTATATTTGTGTTAATAAAAACAAGTTTAGATTTGTCCACCTGTCGGTTTTGGAGACTTATGCATAACTTTATGGGGCATAAGAAAAAGACGTATGTTTGAATATAATAATATAATTATTATGGTCGTTATTATTGTTAATTTAATCGTTTGCTGGAAATTAGAACTGAATTTAGAAATAGTTTTGAAACAAATCTTTGCGCTTAACAAACGAAATTAAATCTGTAGGCTAATGGATGTCTTCAGTGGAGTGCATAAAACACTGTTTCCTTATCCACGGAAGTAAATGAGTAAAGAGTAAAAGTAAAGAGGCCAAATGGAAGAGGCTCAATCTTTATCCTCGCGCAGATGGTCTGTTAAACTATTTTCTTGCTAGTCAAGTATTCAGTTTTTCCATTCAGTTTTCCACTTACAAAGTCTGCCATGTAAATGCAAAATCAAATGCACCATGACGCAATGCAACTGACTCTTAAAGAGAATGGGAGATGAGAATCTGATTGGTTTAATGCATGTTATGCTCAAAACGCACCCATAACTCATTAAGAGAATAAGCACAACCCTGTTAGACCATGCACCATGGCGCAAACCGTATTTCTTCACCGAAGTGAATTCGAACAATGCTTTTGCGCCATGCGCTTTAGACTTTGTGCCTAGATCCTTAAAATAGATCCCTTTAGACTTTTTATTTTTATTTTGTTTGTTTATTAGTTTTGTCACATGTATCTTTAGTTTTTATTAATGTTATTAATTTTGTCTTATTTTATCATTGTGGAGACTTCTGATAGATATAATGATGTTTATACTGTCTATTCTCACCCTCATTTCATTCCAATCCCCTGAGACCTTTATTAATCTTCGGAACACAAATTAAGATATTTTAGATAAAATTCAACAGTTTCTTCTCTGTGTCAGTATATTGTGCACGTTCACTCACTAGCACTGTGCATTGACGATATTTTGATATTTGCAATATTTTGAAGATATTATTTGGTATTTTTCTGGACTTTAAAGGAGTCTGGAACCTTGCTCCCTATGGAGGATGAGCGAGCTTTCAGATTTCATACACAAATATATTAAATTGTGTTTCAAAGATGTCTCAGGGGGTTTGGAATGACATGAGGGTGAGTACTTAATAACGTCATTTAATTTTTTAGGTTAACTAACACTTAATCATATTCAGTATCTTGAATTATTTACAATAAGTGGTTTTCCTGCGTCAAGTTAATCAAAAATCAGCTGTATGAAAAATAAGTAGCTCTGAGATAAGTGCGTTGAAAATTAGCGCGTTCTTTTTCATCATAAATTAATTTGTGTTAAATCAACAGCCCTTCTGGAAAATGAGCTTTAAGCTTGAAACATTCTTCAGATATTCATGTTGGATGATTTGTTCAACAAACATGCCGCTCCTGAGAGCTTAAAGTAAGATGTAGGCCATTGCATTTAGTCCTGTTGTCATGTTTAAAGCCACACAGAGGATGGTTAGCATAACAAAAGAACCTCTTCCTTCTATCAGATTCTTCATGGCTTTACATCAAAGCACTTGGCAGGAACAGCAGTGATGGTTCTGGATGGAGGAGCAAATCTGGGCTCTGCATAACGCTGTATTCCAGCCTAACTCTTAATGATATGTGAATTATCAGAGCTTAGGAAATTAGCATATTAATTAACTTCTTTTATAACAGTAAAGAAGTAGTAGTAGAAAAATAGGTCACTTGTGTTAGAAACACTGCTAGCCTTTAAGGCAAGACACTGCAGGTAAAAAGTGTTAAAGTACAGTTACCATCATACTTACCCAGTTGATTAGTTTAAGAAAAGTTATACATTTTATATTTGCATATGCAAATGAGCCATTATTTAATTAAATATTTCTAGCACAAACACATCTAAACATTCCCAGCAGGCACATGATGTCAGATTGACGTTGTACCCTAACATCGTGGGGATGTTGCATCTTGTTTGGAAATGAAAATCAGGTTGACATCAGAACCCAACATCAGGTCAATGTCCAACCTTAAATCAACCAAATATCAATGTCTAATGATGTTACAGCTTGACGTTGTGTGGATTTTACCACTATGACATCTATGAGACATTGGATTTTGGTTGCCATAGCTGACGAATAAATATAATGTTGGTTTAAGATGTTGGCTCGACGTTTGATTTTGCCTTTCCAACACAACCTAAAGTCAACCAAATATCGCCGTCAACTGACGTTGTTACTGGATGTCAAAATAATGTGCTTTAAACGCTGGCTGGCTAGACATTGAATTTTGGTCACCTAATGTCATGATCTAAATCTAACCTAATATTAGCGTCTTATGACATTGTGTCCCTGCTGGGTTGGATGAGGTCAAGTTCAAAATTCTTTTTAATTTTATTTTTTACAAAAAGGATTTTGGGAATCTCTTATAATATATTTAATATATTATAATATATTTAAAGTTCAATGTATATAAGTGGAGATTTTACTCATTTTAAGAAAACAAGCATCTACAATATGTATGTAATATAAATCTACAAACACAAATTGATAAAGTGCAACAGAGTGATATTTAAAATTGCATTTTGAAAGTTTAATACATTACCCTTCCCCCAAAAAAACAAAAACAAAAAACAAAATAAAACTTTATAAAAAAAAACAAATCTCAAATTTTACTGGTGCATGAAAAGTTTTTGCCTGCAGTGTCCTGCTTTAATACAGTCCCTAAAACAAATAACTTGCATAAAATGTCTTAAAGTTCTTGAGAATGATTAAAAAGAGGTTGGTGAGTGGATATGGATATATTTTGTGCAAATACAGAGCCATTAATATTCAATGCAGTCTTTAGTGCATTTATATTACATTCAATGGCCTTTTTTCAGTTTTTGGTCATTCTTTAATAAAAGTCTTTCACGTTGACAAACATAAACGTTGTTTTTTTCCAGTCTGCTGAACATGGAGGGCAGCGTGGGGTGATTCCTCTGCGGGTTCTTGAAGGAATTCTATATGCTTCTGAATAATTTGCAAGGGCTGAGGAAATCTGGCTAAGGAAAGTCTGTTTAATAATGGATGATTTTTGTGAGTAAATCATGCTCCATTACCTCAGAGCTATAGAGCAGAGTTTAAGCTATGTCATTTTCATTTTATATGCTCCAGACAGCAAAATAAAAAGAACTCACCTCATTTGATAAAAATGTTGACTTTGGGATCAAACTGAGAGCACATTTATATGATAAAGCTTCTTATGTCTTATAATATATCTTTTATATATATGTGTGTGTGTGCCTATCTATCTATCTATCTATCTATCTATCTATCTATCTATCTATCTATCTATCTATCTATCTATCTATCTATCTATCTATCTATCTATCTATCTATCTATCTATCTATCTATCTATCTATCTATCTATCTATCTATCTATCTATCTATCTATCTATCTATCTACACACAGTTGAAATCAGAATTATTAGCCCCCCTTTGTTTTTTGTTTTTTTGTATTTATATTTTCTAAATGATGTTTAACAGAGTAAGGAAGTTTTCACAGTATGTCTGATAATATTTTTTTTCTCCTGGAGAAAGCCTTATTTGTTTTTTTTTTCCGGCTAGGATAAAAGCAGTTTTTATTTTTTTTTAATTATTATTTTTTTAATCATAATTATTAGCCCCTTTAAGTTATATATTTTTTTCGATAATCTACAGAACAAACCATCGATATACAATAACTTGCCTAATTATCCTAACCTGGCTAGTTAACCTAATTAACCTAGTTAAGCCTTTAAATGTCACTTTAAGCTGTATTGAAGTATCTTGAAAAATATCTAGTCAAATATTATTTACTGTCATCATGGCAAAGATAAAATAAATCAGTTATTAGAGATGAGTTATTAAAACTATTCTGTTTAGAAAAGTGTTGAGAATTTTTTTTTTTCTTCGTTAAACAGAAAATGGGGAAAAAATAAACAGCGGGGCTAATAATTCAGGGGGACTAATAATTCTGACTTCAACTGTATATGTGTGTAGATAGAAATGCTGCTCAACACTTTTCTTTTACATTTCATGAATTGTCAGAATCCAACGTCTTGAGCTCATTCACGTGGAACTGTGTAAAATATAATATGCAGTGAAAGGACAGTGTGTGTTTCTTAAAGACGCAGAAGGTCATTGTTTGGTCACATCAGTCCTCCAGAAGGCAATCTGGCCCACTCAAGGGAATTGACGGGGGAGAAATACATTTCATTTTATTGCCCAGAGTCACTCAGCTGATAAAACCAAATCATGAAATTGATTTAAGAGCTCAGTGACCTTTAGACAAACTTATGTTCATGAGATGGTGCAAATCTATAACACACACACACGCATGCGCGCATGCGCACGCACACACGCATGCACAGCATGGCAAAAAAAGTAAAACCAGATCAATACGCTCTGTTTTGTTATTGTTAGACGTATGGACTACAAAAAATTGCTCTTATTTTCTTGCATACAACTACTGGCAACATAAAATGTATCATTCTTAATATTATATAGACACACATGATTTTATTCTACTTCAAAATGTTATTAAAGTAAAAAAGTAAACTATATATATTTTTTATTTAGAAAACTATTTTAAAATGCACAATTTACAGTGAGGGGTGACGCAGTGGCGCAGTAGGTAGTGCTGTCGCCTCACAGCAAAAAGATTGCTGGTTTGAGCCTCGGCTGTGTCGGTTGCAGTTTCTGTGTGGAGTTTGCATGTTCTCCCTGCGTTCGCTTGAGTTTCCTCGGGGTGCTCCGGTTTCCCCCACAGTCCAAAGACATGCAGTACAGGTGAATTGGGTAGGCTAAATTGTCCGTAGTGTATGAGTGTGAATGAGTGTATGGGTTGCAGCTGGAAGGGCATCCGCTGCGTAAAACATATGCTGGATAAGTTGGTGGTTCATTCCACTGTGGTGATCCCGGTTTAATAAAGGAACTAAGCCGAAAAGAAAATGAATGAATTTACAGTGAAGAAAACAAATCTTTTGTGAATAAAAACCTGATGGTAGTCCTGAGAGAAAAAAAGAACTAAATATAGATCTAATCATTAAACTGTTATTACATTTAAACATTATATATTTTAATTTATTAACCGTTATGTTAGTTATAATTATAAATAAATATAGCTCTTTATTATTTATATTATTGTAAATAAATTTAATTTATATTTGCATTTATATTTAAGATTTAATTTAAAAATATATATACATTTTTTAGAAACAAAATTCTCATTATCATCAATTTCTGACAAAGCAAAGTCAAATAAACAAAACAAAGAGACACTATACCTAGAAAAACAATGCAATCTGATTTGGATTAGACAGCGAGATACAGCACATTTCTGTGAAAATTGCACCATGTGTTATGCAAAACGTCTCATTTCATGCATGTCTCCCAGTTCCACAGCCATGGTTAATAACAATAAAACTCACCGCCCAGCGCTTGCTTCATCACAAAATCCATGATGCACTCAGATTTCTGCTCCTCTTATAGCTAAAGAGAATGTTGCATTTAGTCCAGCCGTGATCCTGAATGTACCGCTCCACCACAGTGTGTTGAGTCCTAAACAATCATTCACACCTATTGGGAAAAAAATAAATAAAACACGATCAGCATACAATGTAAATCCCAAACACTGCCGATCATTAATGTCAATACAACCTCGTCCATCACACGTGTCAGTGTTTGAGCTGAAATTCAACAATGCAACTAGAATTTTGCACAGAAAAAAACTGCAAATATCAGCAAACACATGCACATATGTTCATCTGAGCTTCCAGACGAACCTCACACAGCGGGTGATTCACAGTCACTTCTGAAAGCTCAAGAAAGTCCAAGTAATTACTGCTAACAGGAACACACTTCCAGCAACACTGACATTAACACTAGCAAAGAGCTTTATTGCAGAATTTTTCTCTGAAGGCATGCGATTTCATTAAAAAAACTCACTGTGAACAGACATGTTTTTCATGAAGAGATGTTGTTTTTTTTTTTTATCTTTGCCACAACAACAAAAAATCTTTCAGATTTTCAAATAAATATTAGTTTCCTTGAGACCTTGGATGCTCAAAACACCCTCTGAAGATTCAGAGAAACAACCACAACAAACCTGAACCCCTAAATGCACGATAGACAAACAAATCTAAAAACACACGACAACAGAAGAGCGTTTATCAGAAACTACTCTGGTATTGTGTGTGAAAAACAACAGTTCCTTTTATGTATTTGTTTAAATAATTCTGCTTCCACTTACCAGTAGACCATGTGTAGCAATTTGTCCTTGATAAAGAATTTCCTAAATGAACGACATGCTGGAAAAGCTGACAAAAGACTCGCCGCGTCCTGATAAAACACCTCCGTCTCTCTTTCTCTCTTCATTCATACTCCCCCCACTCTCCTCCCCCTCATCTTTATTTTGTTTAATTTTAATGAACGGATTAACCCAATTACCGTATGCTGGAACAACTTTTCTGAAAAATATTTACTGACATCTTTTCCGTAAAAATATGATTGTTTATACTACTGTTTCAACAAAACAAAACTATTTCATAGCAATAAATAAATAAATAAACATGCTGCTTAACCTGAAAAACATTTATGAGATCATACACAAAGAACACACATGCAGTACATTACATATGAATACATTTGAAATCAGAATTAATAAACCCCTTTAAATTTTTTCTTTTTAAAATATTTCCCACATTGTTTAACAGGGCAAGGAAATTTTCACAGTATGTCTGATAATATTTTATCTTCTGGAGAAAGTCTTATTTGTTTTATTTTGGCTAGAATAAAAGCAGTTTTTAATTTTGTATGAACCATTTTAAGGTCAAAATTATTAGCCCCTTTAAGCTAATTTTTTTTCCGACTATCTTCAGAACAAACCACTGTTATACAATAACTTGCTTAATTACACTAACCTGCCTAGTTAACCTAATTAACCTAGTTAAGCCTTTAAATATCACATTAAGTTGTATAGAAGTGTCTTGAAAAATACCTAGTAAAATATTATTTACTGTCGTCATGGCAAAGATAAAATAAGTCAGTTATTAGAAATTAGTTATTAAAACTATTATGTTTAGAAAGTTTGTTGAGAATCTGCTCTCCGTTAAACAGAAATTGAGGAAAAAAATTAACAAGGGGGCGAATAATTCTGACTTCAACTGTAAAAAATTAGATGGTAAAAGGATGGATAGACAGGGGTGTACAGTTGTACACTTGAATGCAGAATTATTAGCCCTCTTGTGATTTTTGTTTTGTTTAAATATTTCCCAAGTGATGTTTAACAAAGCAAAGACATTTTCACAGTATTTCCTATTGCACAACATATCATTCCAGCATCAATATCGCAATGTGCATATCTGCAATAGTCACATCGCAAAGATATGCAATGTCCAGTCTGAATTATATTTGACCAGGAGCCACAGAATTGTATTTAATCACTGTATTTATGTGGACTAAATATGATTTATGTAAAACGTACAAAAAAACCCATCTTACTTTGAATTTTTGTCTTGTTTCTAGTGCAAATATCTACATTTCATAATGAAAACAAGATTATTTCACTTACCCCACTGGCAGATAATTTCCTTAAAACAAGCAAAAAACTAATTATTGAATATACACAAAAGTAACCCTGCTCTTAATTTTCTCTTATTTCTTCTAACGGTGAAAACTAAACAATATGTTCACTTGGTCTAAGCATTTTTACTGCATTGTGATTATTCAATTTTCTGAATATCGTTAGACTCCGTAGAAAACTGTCAAATAGTGCCAAAATTTAAACCATCGTGTGAAACTGTATTCATATCGCCATATTTATCGCAGAAAAATAAAATATCACAATATCAGTTTTTTCCAATATCGTGCAGCCCTATTTCCTATCATTTTTTTTTTCTTCTTGAGAAACATGCATTATCACTTACGGACTACAAATCCGCCATCTAATGGACTACAACTCCATACATGCACTCTGCTCACACACACATGTTCCTCATCCTGACTGATTGCACACACACCACCGGAGGATTGTCAAAGACTGATTATTACACACAACACATAAGCAGCACACACGCTCACTCACTCCAGTTGCTGAGTCTTGTTATCTGTTTCAGTGACATTTCAACGCGTTTCCCTTGTCTTGTTTTTGCCATGTTTTGAACCTCGCCTTAATTGTTTGTTTCTCCCTGTCTGCTGCCAGCTTTGTGACCCTCTGCCTGTTATATTGACTACAACTCTGGATTGCCCTCATACATCCGTTTGCTCCGGTGTTGATCATTGCTTGCTTGACCATCCCTTTAATAAAATCCTGCATTTGGATCCGCACCCTGTTGTCAGTGTCACTCCCCTGGTTACAGATGCTTGCCTAATTAAACTAACTTACCTAGTAACCCCTAATTAACATAGTTAAAGCTTGTAAACTGCACTTTAAGATGAATACTAGTATCTTGCAAAATAACTACAAAAAATATAATGTAATGTTATTATGGCAAATGCAATTTGGTTTTAGGAATTAGTTATTAAAACTTTTAGGTTTAAATGTGTCAAATGATTATCTCAGTTACAAATCCCTTGGAAAATATATTTTTAAAAGAACTATAATTCCAGAGGAGGGCTAATTTTGACCATTTATACAAATGTAATTATTTAGCAAGTGAATGAATATAGAGAACAAACATGATGCTATGCTATAGTCGATTTTATAAATCGATCTTCTTTAATAATACAGCTACGCTACACAATACGCTACAAAAATTATCCATAGTTATTCTCATTACAAAAACAACCTTATTTTAGGCAGAAACAAATTGAAGATAAATGTGCTCAAATGAAAATTACAAAACAAAAATCTAGACATTTGGACCCATCCCTACATGCAGTGGCTGATCTTCCTCTCTAGAGTCAAAATGGGGCTGTGAAAACCACCGCCATGACTGATTAGCATAACACACAGTGTCCTTCAGTGACCTTGAGGTCGGCTTTGTGTGCCATTTACCATGTCAGTTCATCCCAACTCCAGTACAACCACTTCTATTACAGTACACCGACATGGCAGTTTACTCACAGTACTGATGTAACGAACATTTGCCAGTGTTTCAAACACAAACGCTTCCATTAAACTGTCTTCAGAGTGTGTTTTCTACTTGAGTAATGAATTGCGAAACTGAGAAAAGAAGCATTTGCTATGAATGATTTGCATTATCAGACATTGCTTTGCATCTTATTATAAATCTTTTTCTGTCATCTCATATAAAACCTTATTCTAACCAGCTCAAGCGTACATCCTGGTGAATGTAAATTATATGATAATCTGACATCTGAATGAGGAGATTTGCAAAAAAAAAAAAAAAAAAACAAGACAGCAAAAGGATATATGTCATGGGAAACCTCACAATTCATCATAATGTCAAGCAGAAGTGACGTTCTGATTGACTGGTGAATCTAATCCAACTCTTTGAGCTTCCAGAATGATATAATGGGATTAAAAATGAAGCCTCAAGGTTATAGTTTTTTCAACTGAAAGCAGAAGCTGAAACTAAAAGATGAGGTTTTCATTATGAAACTCCTTTAGAGCTTCTTAAAGCACACGACCACACGGGATAGTTGTATAGTTCAATATTGAATATAAAGAAGAGGAGGAGAAAGACCATAGACTTTCTAAAGCTATTAGTGGATCCTTACGTAAGCTCTGCTTCAATGAAATCACTGTGGGGCATTTGATTTCCTAAACAGAAAATCACTGATGTATGGCACCAAACAATGTTGTGATAATATAACAATTAATTTGCTTACTGCACTAAATGCTGTGATAGATTTTAAAATCAGGGAAGTCTCTGGAAAACAACATAGCTGCTCAAAGCATGGATGGAGCTGGCTGAGACTTTGCCCAACCAGGCATGAAATTATTACTCCTCCTATTAAAGACTTCAGCATTTGCACAATTATGCAACATATCAGTGCATGAATAGAAACAAGGTTTTTGCACATGTACAAGAAGACTCTCTGAAGAAGTCCTTCCTTTAGCTCATTTCAAACAATTCATGCTCTTTATCATGTGTTTTCAGTCCTATTTTGTTGTGCTTTCCTCATAAAGCAGCATTAATATGCCTAAAGCATAAAAGAAGCTATTATAGTTTGACTGGTCTCATGTGTCTTATGTGAAAACACATCAGCTATATCACAGCAGATTTGTGAGTTTGGTATTGTTTTATTTTTTTGTTACTGGTGCCAATGCGATACTTTTAGGCTATGTCCACACTAATATGTTTTCTTTTAAAAACAGATATTTTTCTCTCAGTTTTGGCCTTCCATCGCCACTGAGTGTTTTTGACAACGAAAATATCCTTTTAAAACCACTCTTCAATGCGGATTCATTTGTCTCAAAGTGGTCTTCAGGTTTTTGAAAACCATGTGACCAATTAGGCTAAAATGGTGGACATTGTACAACAGATATTTTGGATGCTCACTGTTTTGACAGCATTGTTAAAGATTAATGACTGAATGTTTACCTAGAGCTGTTGTTTTGGCTCATGTTGTAGTCCATCGGGGCATTTCAAATGAGATCTATTGCCCTCTGAAGGGCACTTCAGAGTAAAACAAAAATGAAAGCCATATTGAAGTGTTGTTCCAAATCGAAGTGCTCAAAACTGGCTACTATGAAGGGCCCTTAGAAATTAAGGATTTTGAAGGGTACAACTGATGGACACCCATGATTCTTTGTGCAGGGAAGTTGTTTTAAAAAACATTTTAAAGCAATAAACATACAAGGGCAATAACAGAAAAAAAAGAGTAGGCTACAGTAATAAAATGATCAAATAAAAAATAGAAAGAGTAGTTAGATATGACAAACCCATTTTTAAATTTAGGTTAAAATACAAATTACTAAAAAAAGTTTAAGCTAGAGATTCTTCGATCAGTCGGCCGTAGATTGGTATTGGCATCATCCAATATCAATGAAATTACACATTTAATGACTTGAATGGTACTGGCTGATCTGGCCGATCTCATGAACTGATCGCAGGTGTTTGTGTTAGCTGGAGATGAGCAAACATATTTGAATGACCTTGCATATATTTAGATCTTTTTACATATAAGAACTGAAAGTTCTGTGGTTGCTGTTGGAAGTGGTGTTAGTGAGGCCATCAGGGGGAGCTCAACCTACGGTCTGTGTGAGTCCTAATGCCCCAGTAAAGTGAAGGGGACACTGTACTGTCAGTGAGTGCTGTCTTTCAGATGGGACGTTAAACTGAGGTTCTGACTCTGTGGTCATTTAAAATCTCATGACACTTTTTGTAAAGAGTAGTGGTGTAACCCCGGCGTCCTGGCCAAATGACCTTCATCGCCTTTACCCATTATGGCCTCCCAATCATCCGCACCTACCGAATTGGCTCTATCACTGTCTCTCCACTCCACCTATAGCTGGTGTGTGGTGAGCACACTGGCGCCGTTGTCCCGTGGCTGCCGTCGCATCATCCAAGTGGATGCTGCATACTGGTGGTGTGGAGATACCCCCCCTCATGATTGTAAAGCGCTTTGGGTGTATGGCACTACACAATAAATGCTCTATATAAATACACATTGCATTGCATTTGACAAGATTGCAAGTTCACTGAAACCTGGCTGAAAATGTTAGATTAAAAAAAATGCAATTTTTTAACATGAATATTTAATGATATAACTTATTGTAATTTACTTATTGCAATAAACAGTAGTTTATAGGCCTATTTTCTTTTAGTAAAGAAATAATAGATGTATAGGTTTGCATTTTAACTTCTGCATCCAATATGCCCTCCAAACTTTTTCTTGATTGAGACATGTTGAATTCTTCCATCATTTGCAGTGTTTCCAAACTGCATTGTTGGTCATTTTTCTTACTAATTTACTTTTTATCTGTGCTATTATTTTCTGTAAAGCTGCTTCTGACCATGACATGTTCACACCTAAATGGTTATAAGAGATGTGTTTAAGGGATTATATGCAGCATCCTTAATTTATTCTCTTAGGTGAGGAGAGATCTCCACTTAAGTATCATACTTAGAGGGAAAATGTGCTTTATGCATTATAAAGCTTGAAGCATCAGAATCGGTACTCTGTATCCGCCGATCACTATGACAAGAAATCAGTACTCCATATCGGCTGCCAAAATCCTAATCAGAGCAATCCTAGTTTAAGGCTTTAAAAAAGTGTAGTTTTTTTTTTTTCTTATTTATTTATTTTTTTTCAATGTGTAAAGGTTGACCAATTTCTGTCTTAAAATGTGTAAAACGCAGGGAACCTCTATGATCGTCTCCTTAAGATGATGCAAAAATGCTTTTCAAAGAGAAGCTTTCTTGGACCCCTACACCTTTCATCCCTCCAAAGCTGTCACTCTGAAGGGTAAACTCTTGGAAGGGATTAGGGCATAGAGATGTGCCCTTCTAAATGTAATGCAATGCATATTCTCGCTCTTGTTTGCAACTTTATTATACACCTGCCTTGTATTTCTGTAGCACTTTTACAGTGTAGTTTGTATCAAAATAAAGATGAAAGGAATATTCTACTCCATCAACTCCACTTTACTGACGGTCCATTTAAAAAACAAAAAACAAATCAGTTTCCTTAACATATTGCTGCGATGTTTCAAAGAGCCAGAATGTAAATGAACACCAGAGCTCAAAGTTTCTTGCATCTTAATACTGTACATGTACTGAACAAGGACAATAGTGATTTCCTTTTTTCAGTATGGATGACCAACCTTTGGAAAACAATTAAAAACAACAGTGTGGATGTGGGGTGTTTTTAGGTGAAAGCACTGTTTTCAAATTTATCCGGATTGGTGTATACAAGTATACAAGGTTAGCCTGAGCCTAGGGCTGTGCGATTTGGAGAAAATATCTAATTGAGATTTTTTTGACAGATATTGCGATTTCGACTTGATTTGCGCAAATTTTTTTTAGTTAAGCTTCAGCTCAATCACACTCATATATCCGCCTGTGGTGTTTTTTATGTGCTGGTTGTTGTATTACCTTGTGTTCTGTGACAGCTCTTACAAACTACCTGTTTTTGTTCGGTATCTGTGACTTTGAAACCAAAATATTCCCATATTACCGACGTGCTTTTTAAAAATATTAATTCGTCTATTAATGCTTTTGAAGCAGCCAACGTCATCATCCCACTCGTTCGTGCTTTCCTGTTTGTTTATTTTTTTTATTGTGAGTTCCACATACAGTAGCTCTGTTGCCCTATTCTGATTGGACAGAACGAAAGTGAGCTCACTCAATCGGCTAGTAAGACTGTCACACACAGACAGCAGTCATGCATTTGCTCTGGGTGGGGGAAATTAAATAATATATATTCATATCGCAGCCTCTTGCGATTATCTAATCACAACGTTTCAAAATGCAATTGCGATTCGATTTTGTTAATTGGACAGCCCTAGCCGAGCCTCAATGGTGCCTGAATTGACACTTTTAAAAAAGAGGCACAAAACAACAATGGGTGACATTAAAGAACAGTTTGTTTTTTTTTTTGTTTTTTTTTAACATTTTTTCTAAATTGATCAATATATTGAAAGCTTAAAGAAGACATAAACACAAAAAATATAAGTAAATACAAAACAAATTCACTTTTAAACTAACACATCTCCAATAATTTAAGACTAAATAAAAGTAAAACGTATAGAGTAGTCAGTTTACTTGATATGCTGCAATCCAGCTTCAAATTTCACCAATTATTTTGCAGAAATATGACCATATTTGCCTTCTCTAGTACATAAAATGAGACCTACTGGATGTCCTGACTTTCATAAGGTCATTTAAAACAAATGAGTACACACTAAATTGACTTATTTAAATGTAATGTTGTACTGCATGGCACAATGGTGACTGATTTCTGCAATTTTGCTAATTTTATTCTACACTGTAAAAAATGCTAGTTTCTTCCACATAATCGATTTGTGTTGGAACAGCATGAAGGAATTAAGTTACCTTTTGTATTATTTTTTTTTTAATTTAAGTGAGTTTAACATAAAACAATTACGTTGTGGTAAAAAAACTCAAGAAATATGTTGTTTCAGCTCATTTTAAATAAGTAGTTTGAACGAACCCCATTTCTCAGTCTATCATAAAGTGCAGAATCAGTGTAAGGGATTAATTTAGAAGCTGTGGTGATTTATAAATCAAGTGTCAAAGCACAGGTCGAGTTAGAATAGATAATTTGCTTCAACAATATGTACTTCTCAACATGATATTGATGACACAAACCAACAAAAGTGTTTAAAATCAGGTCTAAGCAGACTTTGTTCATAAGCACAATGAAGGCCATGGCCTGGGACCTGCCCAGGTCAGTTATAGAAGAGAAACTGCTGATGACTCGTTTTGGCTGTTCTTAATTGATTCTTTCTCAAGTTTCTCTTATTAGATAACCTTATCTTTTGTACACATTGATCTTAAAAACATGTAGAACTTTTAAAAATCCCCCCCCCCCAACAAAACCACTTTAAATAAAGTAAATACAAGAGTAAATGCATAGCAGACTGTCCACAAGTCACTCCAGTCATGCATCTCTGTGTCAGTGAAATAATGACTTCAGTGAAGATTAGTTCTCCATGATTCTGTCCACATCCTCTCTTATCTTCTTACAGATCCTTTCAAGGACAGCCATTTAGGAGTGATACACACGGTCCCTGATTGCATCCATTAAGCCTATTGGAAACTACCTTCAGCCACAGCCTAATGACTCAGGTAAAAGACATCTGGGGGCAGTTCGAATCAATAGATATGGACAAGGAAAGATTCCTGACTTTCCCGAAAACCCTAGAGCTTTCAGCTTAAAGGCAGGACTGAGTGCAACTGCACGACCTTACAACACATTAAAACTCTAAAGCCTTTCTGACTGGCATTATTTGTATCCACAAAGATGCCTTGAAAGCAAAAGGGAGAGAAAATAGCATCAAAACCTTGAGGAAATATCAGCCTGTTCAGTCATTCTCAGCATCTTTTCTTGTCATTTGATGGACTGCCAAACAAAAAAAAAAAACACCAAACAAAATGGTACTACTCCATTTGTCTGTGCTTGTTTGTTCCGGAAAGAATGTTAGTTTGTGTGTTAAAGCCCAAAGTATAGCTACTTTATGTCAGTGTGATAATTTCTTTGACAATGTAAGTGTTACACCACTAATATGAGCCTTAAGAACATAGTGTACTTTGAAAAGTTGTGTGTTTGACTGCAAAAATAATACCTTTCAGGGTTCAACGCTAATAATTTTTTCTACTGGCCTGATTGGGCCAGTGGTTAAGACGTTTTTGCTTGCCCTGCCAAAATTTTCATTGGTCCCACCAAAAAAAAAAAGAGAGAAATAAATAGCTATTTCTTAGCCACATATTTTAAATAAAAGCCAAACATAGCTAAATTGTATACATATACTTTTTATTTATTATATATATATATTTTTTTTTTCCCAAAGCAAAAATGTGCACTTTAATTTTACACCCACAGACATTGTCAGCAAATATAAACCGGAGAGGTAAGACTTTCTCATTCATAGTCTCATTTCAGTTGTAAAGTTTTGTAAAAATCTATCTATTAAATTAATCTATTTAAAAAAAAAAAACATTGGCTAGAATTATGCATTATAGGCTTAAATTATAGAGAGAAATAACAGATGAAGCGAGACTGATGTCAGATCATGATCTTTCTTTCGAGGTGTCAGTGCACAAATGAACAAAACAATAGGCCTAATACAAAATATTGAGCAATTCCATGCAAATGTCAACCAAAATTCGAAAACCGTTTCTAAGTTTGTGTAGGCCTGTATTTTACAGTACTTTAGAAATACTCAAAAATGTATTTGTCAGTGTTTTCAAACTATTATGTTTAATTTGCCAAAGTCACACAAGTGGCAATTTCACTTCTGTCATATCCATAATGGAGAAATATCACATCCATAACGACACTTTTTCTTCATGAATGCAAAAATGTCAAATAAAATAAAATCAATCATGTTTGTTCTATAGTGAGCCAACTCTTATCCTTTTGATTAGCATTATTTCTTTTAGGTTGTGCAGTTTAATTCACAGAATTTCTACAAAGTATGTTGTATACTGTAAACTCGTAGACTTTTTTTTGTCACATCCATAACGCATGTTTATTTTCCTCATTTAAAGTACAAAACATGTTTACAGATTGATATTTTTCTGCTCCCATAACTCTGTGGTTAGTTTTTCTGAAAAATATAAACAGATGTTTCAATATAATGTTAACATATACTTTCTATGTGAATTTATGTTTTGAGTTTTTACTGCAAATGTCACATCCATAGCGTTGGAATTGCTCAATTATAAGATTAAAATATGGAAAAGTTACCAGATGGTAATTTGGTCAGTTTTCCTAACAGATAAAAAGCTCTCATTAATATTTCAGCATGGTAGTAATGAGATCCCGCCCTACTCATATTCTCTCTTCATATATAGCTGAGTATATGGCTTTTACACAACCATAATACACTGTGATATAGCCTGGTTTGTTAGTTCGTTGGATGGTTTTGCTTTCTCACTACAATCGATTTCGTTTCAATCGAGCTGAGACCACCTCATTCAGGGGATCTCAGACCGATTGATTTGGTGCAGATCCGAGCGCAATTGTGGGTTTCACATATGCCAAACAAACCACGCTAACTGGGCAAACGAGACCGTTTCGAAAAAACGTCTAGGTTTGAAAGCACCCCAAGACTGTATTTGCATGCAATTGACAAACAGTCGCAGCCAAATTAAACTTTAGTGAAAGCAGCACTGGCCCAATCAGGCCAATAACAATCCTGTCTACTGTCCCGAGCATCTCGCATGCTGGCCCCGGGCCACCTGCCAGTTCTTATTACCGAGCCCTACATTTCATTTTAGGGCTGAACAGTATATCATTGGAGCATGGATATCGCAATATGTGTATCTGCAATAGTCGCATCGCAAGATGGTATTTACTGTATACAATGATAACCATACTGTTTTACATTTGATTGTTCAATTTCTATATTTCAATACTGTTAGACTCCACACAAAACCATAAAGCATGGTTATTTAACTTTTATATTTGTTCTGTATTTTTTATATATGCTTGTGATTTATTCTATTTTAGGCAGATGCACTGCATAGAAAAAACGTGATCACTCCAGTCAATTTAACTAATGAAATCTTTCTAAATAGAGCTATTCAAATCATCTGATGAAACAATATTCATATCACAGCAAAACAAAATATCGCAATGTCAGACTTTTCCAATATCGTGCAGCCCTACTTCATTTGATAGTGTGCATGCAGGCTTAGCTCCTTGACATTCACAATATATTAAGATGCATAATGTCTAGTCTCCACACTTTTTTTCTTTTCTAAAAGTAATGAATATATTTTTTTTAATTAGATCAAATGGAATATCTGAACTATATACCAATTTTTCCCAGTTGTTCAGCAGAAGAGTAGTACAAGGTCACATTACAGAAAAAGTAATGGTTGAGTGGATCAGTCCCATCTAGAACAAGGATGTTTTCCTGTTTTTAATTTAAAAAAACAAAGCTACAAAAAGGCCATGTACCTGAGGGTATTAAACAAGCCTGACATTTACAAAGAAACGTTTGCCCCATTAAAAAACATAAAAAACATTTCAATATCAGGACTAAAATATTTTCCCCTCCTGTTTGAGCAAACTAATAACACTGAATGTGCAAAAAGATAATATATGAATTATGTTTAATTCTGATAATAAAATGACTTTTTTGTTCTTAGATCTGACATGTGCAGCCTGAAATGAAGATGACCAATATTTTTCGGTTGAGTTGTATGTTGTTTATGCCTATGGCAAGTTGTACACTTAGACCAGTAATTTACATTTGTTCTGTGACATTTCTGTTAAGTTTGCCAAGCCACTTCGTGCTTCAATTATTACTTGATTAAAAAGCAAAAATTGCAGTAAACTTGCCAGATTATAATGTGGAAGTACAAAACCATGCACACAATCTGGTGCCTGGATGTCTGCCAGCACAAAATCTTGAAACCATATGCTTTTCGCCATAATTTTGTTTAATAGTCATAACAGAAAACTTAAAAGCACTGAATATCCAACTGTTACAGCAAACCAAATGGTTTCAGCCTACACTGTATATGCATCTGGACACTAAATAAGTAACGGACACACTTCCAGCACAAGGGAAGATGTGGGAGGGGTACAGGAAGGCAGGGCATGAAGGGTAATTAGGTTAAACTCAGAGCAGCTGGTTTACAAAGCGATTCTGACAGAAATGCACCGTTCAGGATTAGATTAAATATGTGGCATGGGGCCTGGCTTCAATACTATACAGGTTCATCCCAACACACAGGAGCAGGAAAGCAATCTGTTCATTCTCAGCATGTATATTAATACATCACGCATGGAATCATTTTGCCGGGTATCTGCACTTATTAGCACAACAAACACAGATCTAGTGCAGAACACTGTATCCTGCGTTTACATATGCCATGTGTCCTCAACAGCAGGTGCAGAGCTGTAATACTAGCTGTAATACTAACTAGGGGTGTGACGAGACGCTTAATCCATGAGACAAAACGAGACACGAGATTGGGTTCACGACAACAAGACGAGATTTTTAAAATTCTTTTTATTTAGGTGCTTTTTCAAATCATCTTGTAATGAATGTTATTTTACTTCTATTTTATTAAAATCTATGCAGTAAAGGACATGCAAACACTGCAAAAATATTTAGCAAAAAGCCTATGTTAATGGAAAATAAAAGTCTTTTATTATATAATTTAAAATATTAGCTAAGTATTTGCTAATATATCAATGGAGGCGTCGTGGCGGCGCAGTGGGTAGCGCTGTTGCCTCACAGCAAGAAGGTCGCTGATTCGAGCCTCGGCTGGGTCAGTTGGCATTTCTGTGTGGAGTTTGCACGTTCTCCCCGTGTTTGTGTGGGTTTCCTCTTGGTGCTTCGGTTTCCCCCACAGTCCAAAGACATGCACTATAGGTGAATTGGGTAAGCTAAATTGTTCGTAGTGTATGTGTGTAAATGAGATTGTATGGGTGTTTCCCAGTGATGGTTTACAGATGGAAGAGCATCCACTGTGTAAAATATATGCTGGATAAGTTGGGGGTTCATTCCGCTATGGCAACCCCTGATTAATTAGTTAATGAACCTGAACTAAGCTGAAAAAAAATGAATGAATAAATGAATGAATATATGAACGGAAAATAAAAATCACAAACTGCAAAACAATTTAGGTGCTTTTTAAAAAAAAAATTAATAAATGGTATTTTATTTCTATTTTAATGAATTCTATGCCATAAAGGACACTGCAAACACTGAAAAATATTTAGCTATAAACTCTACTGACTGGCTTCTCTGCTGTACAGTTTCACATGAAAAACTCCTTTCCATAAGAAAAAAAATTCCGTTTTTGGTATTTTATTTTATTTTTATTTATTTATTGTTTTTTTAGCAGTTTCTCTTTCCTTCACCAAGATTTCATTGATTCTCCTGTGACTGACTCTGAGCTACTGGACACGAATATGAAATAAGGACTGATAGGAGAGAGTTGTTTTAATGTAATGTAACCTTCACCTTTAGCTGGACAGTAGCCTATAAACGTGTGTTCAGTGATGATGTGATGAGTCTCCAAGAGTTCTGTGTGTGTGTTTGTGTGCGTGTGCTTATAGATGTGCGTGTCTGTGGTCTTTTACTGACTCGGTAGGTGCAAAGAATACTGTCAAACAGCTGTGTGTGTGTAAGTATGGCTTATGCTGTCGCAAAATGTGGCTAAAAGTCCTACACTTAGGGCTGGACGATATGGCAAAAATTGATATCACAATATATTTCTTAATTTCAGTTGATACGATATAATTCCGATATCAATATGGACAATATTAAAAGGAAAAAACTGGCAAGAACGCACACAATGAATGTCTGTACAGACAAATGTCTGCAAACTAAATTTGCAAAGTCTATAACATCCAGGCTCTTATAACTTAAAAAAAAAAAAAAACAGTACAAAAAAATGAATGTTAACTTTTCATTTGTATTTGGCCTTTACAAGAAATGTGAAATAAACTATCAAATAAATAAAACTCTCAGACTCCGCTTATTTATATATAATTTATATATATTTTTGAAGTAAGAATTATTAGCCCCCCTGAATTAATAGACCCCCTGTTTAGTTTTTTCCTCAATTTCTGTTCAACGGAGAGAAGATTTTTTCAACACATTTCTAAACATAATAGTTTTAATAACTCCTCTCTAATAACTGATTTATTTTATCTTTGCCATAATGACAGCAAATAATATTTTACTGGATATTCTTCAAGACACTTCTGTACAGCTTAAAGTGACATTTTAAGGCTTAACTAGGTTAATTAGGATAACTAGACAGGTTAGGGTAATTAGGTAAGTTACTGTATATTGATGGTGTGTTCTGAGTATATCTTTAAGAGCTGTATGAAACAATTTAAATGCGGTCTAGATGGGTAACTAATTAGGCTTTGGAACAGAGCCAAGTAAGCCTTTTTATTCTTCATATATACAGTTGAAGTCAGAATTATTAGCCCCCCTGAGTTATATGCCCCACAGTTTATTTTTTCCCCAATTTCTGTTTAACGGAGAGAAGACTTTTTTCCCACACATTTCTGAACAAAAGAGTTTTAATAACTCATTTCTAATAACTGATTTATTTTATCTTTGCCATGATGACAGTGAATTATATTTGACTAGATATTTTTCAAGACACTTCTATACAGCTTAAAGTGACATTTAAAAGCTTAACTGGTTAATTAGGTTAACTAGGCAGGTTAGGGTAATTAGGCAAGTTGTATAGCAATAGTTTGTTCTGTAGACTATTGAAAAAAATATATAGCTTAAGTGGGCTAATAATTTTGTCCTTAAAATGGTTTTTAAAAAATGAAAACTGCTTTTATTCTAGCCAAAATAAAGCAAATAAGACTTTCTCCAGAAGAAAAAATATTATCAAACAACTTGTGAAAATTTCCGTGCCCTTTTAAACATAATTTGGGAAATATTTAAAAAAGAAAAAAAATTCAAAGAGGGGCTAATAATTCTGACTTCAACTGTATATAAGCTGAGGGTTCTATCTGTCTATTTATATTTGTGTATAATTACCTAATTAAAGGTTTAACATAAAATATTTCTTATATATTTTATACAGTCTATTTATATCGACTAATATTTTCTATTATTTTATATAACACATTTTCATTATTTAACAGATTTAATACCTCTATTAATCACATTCTTTCTATTTCATCAGCTTTGCAATAACCTGATTCCTGATAAATATGTTTGTGAATTTTATTTTGTACATTTGCGCGAGTGCTATATGCCAGTATGCAGTGAGTTTGTGTATAATGTGAGTGTTAATTTGGGTGTTTTTGCGAGGATAAGAATCGAGTTTATATGTACGTGCGTGTGTATGTGGGTGTATGCATGCATCAAGTTTACATGTATATGCGCAAGTTTCATACATGTTTTGAACATTCAATAGTATAGGTGTATATGCACGTCACGTGTTTTATGTGTTGATAAACGAAGTTTGATTTTAATCTTACACGGCGCCCCATAGCATCCGTGTTTGCTTCATTGCCTTTTCTTCTGACACTGCTGGTTTCGGTGTCGGGGAGGTTGGCTTAAACTTTTATGATGCCTCATCTTCTCACTCTCAGTATGTTTTATCGGGTGGAACAGATTTGATGTGTTCCCGCTGCTAGTCGGCACCACTCTCCCGCACATTTTGCAGAGCACCGAAACTATACGTTTATCGGAACTTAAAAAGCCGAACCACTTCCACACCACTGCATTAGTCTTTCCTCTCATCAACCATTTCATCTGCATTCTTACTTGTGGACATTTGTTCATTCATATCTGTATTTAGGGCACTAATTTTGTAGCTAAAACTTTCTGCGACGGTCACAGAGCTTAACCAACTGCTGAGCGCTGGCAGGCAGCGCGTGTCTGTGATGTACGTCATCAAGCAAGTGACATCACGCTCTTTCTGACGGCTGAGCACTGAATGTCATTCAGCGACAAATGATAATATATAAGATATTATACACATAATAAAACATATATATGCAAATTTATATCGAAATACCGGAAATGGGTTTAAAACTCATATCACCGTTATTGAAAAAATCTACCGCGATATATATTGATATCTAATTATTGTCCAGCCCTACCTACACTGTGTTAATAGTTTGATTACGGTCTAAGCAAAAATGCAACTGATATTAAAATATATTGTCTGAATTGAAAACAGGAAAAATAATGGGTAAGGGACCGCCCAAAAGTTCACACTTTGGGTTTCAATAATCCTGCATTTTAAATGGTAATGCCGGTTATATGTAATTTCCAACGCAATCTCATGGTAGTTCGTAACTTTTTGAATTAGTGCTAATTCGAATGAATTCGTATGATCTAATTCATAAAATTTTGTGCGATTTGCTCATCACCCAATGACGGTTGGGTTTAGGGGCGGGGTTTTGTGCCACGCCTTCTTTTTAAAATTTTACATTTTCATACGAATTTGTATGAATTAGCCACTAAACTGACAAAATGTAACATACTTACGTTTTCTGTTGAGATCAGGCTGGTAATTTCACATGCATTAAGACACTGTCATTATTTTTACACCATCAATAGTGTATTTGAAAAAAAACATAACTATAGCTTAATGTAGATTAAATGGGATATATGCACACAGACTTTTAATTTCAGTCAGCCAGCCCCAGGATTTCCGGTTAATTGTCATCCCATACAAAATCGCCGCATTTAAGATCTGATTTCTTCAAAAAAACAGTGATCTTCACTGCCTGGCTGAGATAGGACATAATGTGAGTGTCAGACTAAACAAGAAGCGATGCATTAAATAATTATTTTTTTTGCGCCATGTCTTTAAAATATGGAAATTAGTTTTACTCCAGTATTTTCAATGGAATTTCTGAGCTAGCCTGCTGCTAATGATGGCACCTGCGTTTAAACTGTCTTTCGTCTCTTTTTATGCTTTAACAATCAAATAAATGCTTAAGTCTATTTAACTGATTATATTTGAATTGCGTTTCAACATCAATGCTGTAAAAAGGAACGTTATGAAATTGAAAATAGTTACATAAAGCACAGTAAAATCACAGTCTCAATAGTTTCTAAAAATAGACATTAGTCTTGACTTTTTCAAGCTATTTTAATTAAACTGTTTTTAAGATTTAGTACAATATATCATTTCAGCATCAATATTGCAATGCGAGCATCCACAACTGTCACATCACTAGATACTGTATGCAATGTTGAGTTGAGATTATATAGCAGCACAGTTCAGAACACATGAAATTTGTGGAGTCACTGCAGACAGAGTTTAAACATTATGAAGTGAAAGTTTATCATTTGCACATGATTTTAAGACCTGAGAGAGTTTCTTCAGCCACAAGATGTTTTACCATTTGTACCTTTAATTAGGCCTGTCACAATAATCAATATATCGACTTATCACACAACACGTGGACATGTCCTCAGTAATTTTTGATGTAATATATATCGCCCATACACAAAAAAACAACAACAATTCGAACCACTTTTTAGCTGATTGCGCAGCCTCTCTATCTCTATTGGAGGTGTCAGTGTCAGTATGGTTAAAAAAAACACTATACTAATTACTATTATTTTCAAGTGGGTGCCTGATGACTGAAAATAGCTGTTACTTTTTTCTAGTTCTTTTTACCTTGGACGTTTCTTGCTTAGGTTTTTGATTCCAAAAACTATTATTAAATTGTTAAAATTACTATAATTTAATGAAATATTCTTAAGAATAAAATAGTATGCGTTCTTTGAAGGAGTGTACTTGCATTATGATGTCAAAATGGTCTTAAAATGATAATAATATTGTTTATCACAATAAATTTAGTTGCTATATATATCATACCACAGCAAATTATATTGTGACAGGCCTACCTTTAATAAAGAATACGTTTATTGAATTATTTATATAAAAAAAAAGACTTTGCAGTGTTAGCTTACATTTAATTATTCGATTTCTGTACCTGAATACTATTTGATTACATATTTGAAAACCATATTGCCCTATTGTATTTATCTATGCTCGCTATTTGTTTATTGTATTTTATGCATGATTCACTCCTCTACAAAAAAATCTCAATCAATTAAAATTAATAAATTCTCTTCAAATTACAATATTCAAGTCATCTGGTGAAATTGAATATATAATCGCAGATTTTTCCAATATCATGTACACAGTACATTTAGCACACACTGAACAAATAGACTGAATATAAAATTAAACAAGTGAACTTTTTTTTATATTTATTTATTTATTTATTAATTTTTTGTTTTTAAAAGGATTACCAAATCAAACGGGGAAAAAAATTAAGTACAGCCTACCATTGCTAAGGAATCACCAGCGCAGAAGAACAACTTGTATTTTAAATATTTTACGGCAATATATCAAGAGTCAGCACTGACCCACTTAAGCCAGCATATGAATATTACACCCCCCTGCTGCATGAGAGCAGTCGAGGACACTTGATTTCAAGAAGGAGGTCTGCAGCTACTTCCACTGACCTCCTGCTATGTAATTTGTCAAAGCTTATCATTGCGTGCTGGCTTGGGCTAACACAAGAGGTCACGGGAACCCCCGTTCTCCAATGGGGGCCAATTAGCCCTTGTCACATTGAAGTTAGCATGTCATCTACACATTACCGTAAAGCTGCTGACTAGGCTGCCTAACACCTGATTCACACATTTCATTGTGCCGTATTTAAATGGGGATTGTGCATTACAAACAGATGGGCCTGACTCTGAAAAATGAACAGTTGCGCTGAATGTGCACAACATTTTGGTGTGCAGTCTTGTGAAAATGCCAGCATAAATTTGTATGCATATTGTCAAAGATTGGACCACCTGTGCAGGGAGATTAGAATTTATGCATTATGAAATATGCCTGGTATTGCTTTACATGTCAAACAGATGGTCGTTCGCTGTCTAAACGGAACTTTCCTGGTCACAATAAGCTTCCGTATGGCTTTTCAGAGACCATTCAGGAATGATTGTTAAGAATTTGTTATGAACAAAAACAATAAAGCCAAAGATTTTGTTTACCTGGGCTCTAGAATGACCCATAGACCCATTGAAGTATTTACTACTTGAAGAAAATAGTGAAAAGCCTTATTGTGGACCAAGTAAAGTTTTGTGACTTCTACAGTTTTCGAATATCTTCACCACTTCTCAGAAACTCGTTTTAATATCATATTTCAATCTACCATCACGAGCGTCAGTCTTCCATTTCTTACATAAATAAGGTTTTGACCCATATGCTGTCCATTTCAGCTAACTCACTTGGATCTGAAGAGTGTTGGTGTTTGTTTGTGTCTGCCAAGTGGCTAACCACGCAGAGGGAGTAGAAATCTGGGGAAGAGAGATAAGCTTTCAGTTGAAATACTTGCTGCAAGCATTCCATCCAAAGAGCATTTTCTTCAGACCATTTAGCCAGATTAAAGGTCTGTTCAATTATAATCAACCTCTCCAACAACATCCTTCCATAGCTTGACACAGTAACTTTTACGTCTACTTTGAAAAATTATTAAATCAGACCAGGTGCAATTCAAGCTTGATTAGTCTAAGCAGTATTAGATATCAAACACAAATTTATTTCAGTCCAGTGTCCAATTACTGGATTAAATGAAGTGTTGAATTCAATGAAGTTAAAGGACTCTTTCTGTTTAGCAGATGGGAAACAGAAATAACCAGCAAGAGACAAAAAAAATCTGTTCAAAGTAGAATGCACCAATGTATTAGCCAATAATTGGTATTGATTGATAAAAGTAATAATATCGGTTAATTGTTTAAAGGAGTCATATGATGTGATTTTATGTGTTGTCTTTAAAGTTACAAGCTATGCGTTAGGGCTGGGTGGTATGACGATATATATTGTTACTGTTTATTGAAATGTGTACCGTAAAATATTTTTTATTCCATGTGTACCGCAAAATGTAAATAAGTGGGTGTGACCAACTCAAATATTCATGCTTATTTATTAAATAAAGCCCTTTTAGTACATTTTAGTACAAGAATAAAGTACCTTTATATAAAAAAACGATATTGTGATATTGTTACCGTGAAATAAGCTTTCTCATACCGTGAAATAAAATTTTGGTCACACCACCTAGCCCTACTGTGCATGCATATATTATGCATGTAGTGCGTTTTGTTGACAAAGCAAAACTACTTTGTATAATGAAACCTTACCAATCTGTTATATTATGGTTAAATTGTGCTGGCAAAGTTGGAGCTTGGTCTTCTGCATTTTCTGGATCAGATTCAGCCTTGAATTGATAAGGTTGTAAAATTTGCATCACATGCTTGACTTATTCAGCCAATCACAATGTACTGTATGCCTGGTCAATCAGAGCACACAGCACTTTTTAGGATAATAAAAATTGGTGCGTTTCAGGCCGTCCACACGGAAAACAAAGTATAGGTGACTGAAACTGAAACTTTTTGAAACTCTGGCCAGGGTGAAGATTTTATGAGACTCCGGGTACAGTGTGGTCATGTGGACACTACAACTAGGGTTTTCTTCTCATTATGTCACTGTGCGCGATGTTTTCTCCTTTCTGATTGGCCAAAACAGCTGGCTTCACATCAAATGTGGAAGACGCAAATAAGGCAAATTCTGAACGTTCGTGGCAAATGCATGGTTTATTTCATATCGTTTGCACCACGGGATGGTAATCCACCCCTATTCTTACGTTTGCATTGATCTGTATTGTATTGATTTGCAACATACTCGAAAAATACCTAATTCCCCATTTGGTGTGAATCTGGCATAAAAGTGTCATTATCGCCACCTGTTGGTTCTTTGGTTTTTCAAGTGGTTTTTCGTTGGTGTTGGTTTTCACATAGATGTAATAAATTTTAAAAAAGCGAGGAAAAGTCTGTTTATAAAATAAAATACCCATGTACATGTGAACATGGCCTTAGAAAGGCGAGCAGAGACAAGAAAAAGTAATGTAAAATTAGATGTTTTAAATGCATTGCATTATTACCAAATACACACACATACAAATATATTTAGAAACATCATTCTTTTAAAAAAATAACCAATTCTATCCTGTTCTTTTATGAGTTTTTTTTACAGAAAAACAACAAATACGTTGTTTGTGCAAGCAGCTTATTACAATATAAAGTTGCATTTATGTTAATTGCCCTCTAGCTAGAGTAAAACTAAGGACATTGTCGTGTTGCATGTGTTGTCATAAAAGTATGTACAACCAGTGCTATCAATCCAAATGCAAGATTGTTTAGCCCCAATGTGTGGACATTTTAGAATGTCCCTTACCAACTTTTTCACACATTTTTTCCAATTCTCAAAACTTAGGCTTTATAATATTGATTCAGGGGTGGCATGGTGGCTCAATGGTTAGCATTGTCACCTCAAAGCAAGAAGGTTGCTGGTTCGAGTCCTGGCTGGGCCAGCTGGCACGTTGGTTTCTTCCGAGTGTCCCGGTTTCTGCCACAGTCCAAAGACATGCACTATAGGTGAATTGGCCGTAGTATGTGTGTAAATGCGAGATGATTGGAAATTGGAACTACTGGAATAGTTGGCTCATTCCGCTGTGGCGAGCCCTGATAACTAATGGACTAAGCTGAAGGAAAATGAATGATCAATTGAACACTGGTTCAATCCTAGCAACACACACATTTTTTTTTTTGTTTACCTTGAATAGACTGGAAAATTATGATTGTTGTGTAACTATTAAATAATGCACTACCAATCAAGGACCCCACGGATCAAAAATTTTCAGGACAGGTCAGTTTTCTATTTATGACTGAGAATAATTACTCTGAAACAACTTGTTATAATGAAGAAAATAAAATTTCTGAGATTTATTTTAAAATTGTGTAATTATTTATCATTATTTTAATAGTACAAAAGGCAAAACCACCACACCCCTGGTATTGGTAAAAGCAGATATTACTGTCTGAATAATCAGCTATCAGTATCGGCTGAGAAATGTAGTATTGTGCACCTCTAAAAAAGACCTCCGGTTACCAATCACTCCACATATATTGGCCATTACATAGCGTTTAGCAACTGTTATATCATAAGTCATAAGAAATTTAGAGCATTTCTATGGCGACAACAGAACCACAGCCTGAAAAGGGAATATGATCATAAAGCCTCACAATGCAATTTGATGGAGGTTGGACACAGCTATAAATAATTCAGCACTTGATTTCTCCCCTGCAGCTAGACCTCTCCTGACGACTCTCAGCACCAAACACACAGCGGAGGCTTCAAAACCACCACTCCACACCTGTCACAAACAACACTTCACTGAGATGCCCCTTCCACTCATGCCGCATGACAGATGTGTCCATAAGACTGTCTTAAAGAGTCATGAATCATAACTTTATGTCTGTATGAATTTCTCCTTTGTCAGTGTTCAAGTGTCCCTATTACGTGTTTTCCGATATGACCTGTCATGTAGTGTGTGATGTCGCCGTTTATAAAGGAAAAAGGTCTGCAAAGTTTCAAAGACTACACTGAATGTTTAAAAAGTTTTCGTCATTCAGATCTAATCTTACTTCATGTGGATTGGTCTAGGATAAATAAAGAAATGAATAGCCTATCACTGACACAATCATTACGTTTGTATCACGGAGTATGTTTACATGGACACCTGTAGTACGATTTTAATAGGATTAAGTCAATACTTTGATTAGGAGTCTACCATGTAAACAGTGATTTTTGATTAATTTAATTTGATTAAGGTCATAATCAAACTAAACAGAAATCAAATTAAGAAATTATTGAATTATTGATCGAATTGTTGAAGTGCAGTACAGACATGTAAACACCTTAATCAAACTACCCAGCAGGCACACAATATCATAAGACTTTAATATTAGGTTAGATTTAGATCATGATGTAAGGTGACCAAAATTCAATGTCTAGCCAGCGTCTAAGGACAATGTTATTTTGACGTCCAATAACGATGTCAAATTACGTTAATATTTGGTTGATTTTAGGTTGTGTTAGAAGTGACCAAAATCCAACATCTGACAGATGCCATAGTGGTAATGTCCACACAACGTCAAGGTGTAACATGATTAGACCTTGATATTTGGTTGATTTTAGGTTGGACATTGTTTTAGGTTGGTCCCCACGATGTTGGGGTACTTTGGGGTACAACGTCCATATGACATCATGTTGACTTCTTGTGCCTGCAGGGTACCATCATGTAGGATTTTTTATTCCATACACAGACGGCTGTTTGACACTATTCTCTGCACCTACTGAGTCAGTAAAAGACCAGACACTGCATTGCTATATGCAGAGGTTTTTTTTCCCCCCATACGGTGTGCAGTATCAAATTCCATTAAAACAACACTCTTCCAGCAGTTTATACTTGTATATCTCGTTTGTCACGGGCATGCATGAAATGTTCCTGAATGAAAGTGAAAGTGCCAAACTGCAGTTAAAGCTGACAAATGAACAATGAAACACCCAAAATTACATAAAACTCCAGAGGAAATGTGGATAGTGACGCAATGATGTTAATGGAATTATGTAGTATAACATGTAAAACAGGATCATAAAAGGGACATTCAAAAATCAGCTCATGTAAACACCTTAATCATATTCAGATTAAGGCAAACAGTTTGATTACTGATGTCCATGTAAACGTAGTCGCTGAGTAAGTTATTATCAGGAAGCCTTTGGAGCTGAAATTCAGATATGCTAATTGTACCAATCACATCAGACAGGGCCATCTGACCAATCAGAACAGAGTAGGCTCTCGGAAAGGAGGGATTTTCGAAAGAGCAGATCTTAAACAATTTCAGACAATGGTGGATTTATAGTGGCACAATTGCTTATTTTATTTAAATTTATCCAGTAAAATGTTTTTTTTTTTTTTTTTTTAGTAACCTTGTTCAGTGTCGCACAAAAATTCTACACCAGATGCATTAAAATCTGTTTTAAATCAAGAATAATCACACATACTAGAAACAATCAACAAATACTGGAGAACACATGATGCTCTTCTTTTGACAGAATGGCTATTATAAGATCTACATCTAAATAACACCAACATGTTTTTGAAGCTAAATAAAACATGGTCATATTTGCTCTAGTACTATAAATCTATTCGATGCTTCCTTTCTCTCTTTCATCTCGTCTTTTCACTCTCTTAGAGACAGCACATAAATAATGGTCAAGGGTTAGGCTTAATTCCCATTCTTGCCTGGGGCAAAAAGTAAGAAATAGTAATGTGCATTTGCTATGTCCAATCAGGGGGAATTCTTTTGAAAGCTGGAGTTACTGCCTCGCGTGTATAAGAACAGTGGGGCTACATGAAAGGCTATCTGAACAGTTCATAGCAGCTTTTAAGAATTTGCATCTTATGAAAACTACTAATATACTAAACTGATACTTAAAACGCGCTCCATTAAAGCATTACATTACTTATGTTTGGTTTAGCAACCCTAGACACGCATAAATGAATTTGGACATTATTAGATAATCTCCCGTGAGTCTGAATTATATGTTTGTTTCATTCATTCATTCATTTTCTTTCCAGCTTAGTCCCTTTATTAATCAGGGGTTGTAACCCAGCACATGATTTTACGCAGAGGATGCCCTTCCAGCTGTAACCGAACACTGGGAAACACCCATACACTCTTTTGCACACAAAAAAAATGTGATTTACTTTAAAAACATTTTCTACGTGGCCGAGAGAGCTTAACATGCTGCAATTTAAGAAAACACGTGCAATTACAAAAGCCCTAGCAAATTAAGAAAAGATCTTCATCAGTTTGACAGCATATGTGCTGCAAATTGTAAAAACGCAAACACATTTTTTTAAAAACGCGCTGCATTTTCACAAACGTAAACAATTAATAAAACGTGTTGCAGTTTCTCACATGCAAACATTTTACAAAAACGCACTGCATTTTCTCACAACACAACGGAAATGTTTCAAGGAGACCCTAAAATGTGACGGACCTGCCTATTTACATTATGGTTATTTAGGCTAATAAATACTAAAGACATGGGAATCGGGATATTAAAATAAACATACAAAAAACTCACCTTTTATGTTTTTGGGTCCCCTTGAAACATTTCCGTTGTGTTCCGTTCTTGTTGTGTTGTGAGAAAATGCTGCGTTTTTTCGTTAATTGTTTGCATTGTGAGAAAATGCAGCGTGTTTTATTCATTTGTTTGCGTTGTGAGAATTTGCAGCACGTATGCCATCAAACAGATAAAGATATTTTCTTAATTTGCTGGTGTTTTTTGTAATTGCAAGTGTTTTCTTAAATTGCAGCATGTTAAGCTCTCTCGGCCACATTAATTTTCACTCAGAAATGGTCGTTTTGAGAAAACAAAATTCTTAAATTCTTAAAAATAGAGGTTGCTAAAAAGGTTTGCAGAAATGCCACAAAAGAATCATTTTTGGTTCCCCAAAGAACTTTTCTGGGAACAGTTTTTAAAAGAACAATACTTTTGTAACATGAAGGACTTTTAAAAACATCTAAAGAACAATTCTGACTGTAAAGAACCTTTAAAACAACCCCTAAAAATGTTCTTTGGGGAACCATCAACCCCAGTTATGATGATTTATTTTCAAGACACATTCTCTTGTAAATCATGCTGCAATTAATCAATGTTTTCAGATTCAAATAAGCATTTTAAAGAATTTAAAGATTACTTTCAGAATAAAAGTCTGTCTTAACTGAATATGAGGGTTGATTGATATATTTTGTTATCTGTCCCTTTACTGCTGTTAATTATTACCAAGTACTCACTAACTATGATGAAAAATTCACCAATTTCATTATTATTTAGAACAATAAGGAATTCATGTTGAGAAAATGACATAATGAGCGAGTACAATCAACAGTAAGGGCATATAGGGAAGGAGCTGTGCTATATATACCAGCCTGTTACATATACTATACTGGAGCTCAAGGCAATTGTAGTATCAGATCCTGGTTTCTCATACACCCACTGTACATCTCTGAAACGCAACCACACTACAAGAAAAGATCAACAGTAGGATCATGCATCCCATTCAGCTGTTTTCGGCCTTACCCTCCTCCAGTATACAATGCAATCATGCAGTCAATCAGCTGACAGATTCATCAATTGCTGCACCTGCGCATATTGCCGCCTCTCTCTCTTTCTCTGTCATCATGCACGTCGCGCGCGCTCCTCTCCCTACCGCTTACCTGAAAACACTGAAAACATCTCAAAGCTCCTGGAAACTCTCATTCCACTTGCCCTTTTCTTACAAACATGGAGCTGAAACTGGCAGATCACGCCTTACCCTGCGTGCCCAACCCTCTCCATCGCCGAGTTTGCACCATGGCAGCGTTTAGCAACATTCAGCGTTTAATGCAATAGCGCGCCAAGTCTGATCAAATGGATGGAGAAAAGAGACAAGTACCAACCTCCGCGATGCGAAAGAGCAAGGTGGCGGCTCTGTGGTCCAGGCTGCTTTGAATTCGGCGTCTAATGTGAGTGGAGCTGCTCCGTATCGAATCGCCCCCTCCGTCTCTCCCTCCACCGCCTCCTCCCCCTCTTCCTCCCTCTGCTCACTGTAAGAAGCGCGGAAACCCCCAGAGCACGTCTAAACAATAGGTGGAGGGGTCTTATTATACATATTATACTTAAAAAAAAATTGTATTTACGTTTCAGTCAAGTTTAAAACGTCTCCGTGAACACCTAAGTTAGATTTGGAAGTTAGTCATAGCGAACCGCGTAAACTGTAGTCATAGCAACTGTATGCCGCTTCCGCACATCAGGATGAGGTAAATTAACAGTGCAGGATAAAGTATGTAAATAGCCCACTATATCATGAATAATGATTGGTTAAAAACACCAGAGGGCTGATTAGTGTTTAGCTAATTGTAATTTTCAACCCAAACATTTAAAATGTGATGCACTTATTGTCTATTTCATCCAAAATTTAGGTGATTTATTTATTTATTTATTTTTTTTTTTACTTTAGTAGGTATAGGCCTATTTAATTTATTTTACCTGATTACATTCTGGACAGTTTGAACATGAGCTTCCTGTCGTGTAGACTAATCTAATGCTGTTCACACCAGACTCGGAACGTGCGAATAAATCGCAATATTCGTGTGTAATTAATAGACATGTGAACATTGATTTTACTCGCTTCATTCGCACGTCAAATTCACTTCACAATAGATGCTAATTCGTGTCATGGCCAGGGCTTCTGTCTGCCCAGTGACTCTAGCTTCGTTGCTAACTGGCTAACATGGATTTTATTGAGAGAGTAGCTGTGCTTTAGGAAGGCTGAAAAACAGCATATATTTATTCAGCGCCATGTCTGAGTCCACTAGATCCTTTCAGAGTTGCACCCAGCTCAGCGAGTTCATTAACTCCTCCAGAACTGAGTCGAGCCCAGTTTGATGAACTGTTGTCCAGTGTCGGCAAGAGGATTTCCATTCGGGACACCAACAATAGGCACTACACCATAATCACGCCCCTACAAGAGAAAGCTCTTGATTGGTTAACGCGGTGCAAATGTCTGCTGAAGTTCAGATTTTCCAACTTATCAAACGTGCAAAACACTCAACTTGTGCCGCTTCCTTTGCGCAAATCTCATCATTCGCGCCTCCTCATTTGCGGAAAATGAGATGCAGGATGTCTTTGCATTTCATTACATTGCATTTTGCATTTCACATCTTCGCATTGACTTAACATGTAAATCACTCACGCTTTACGCTTCATCCGCGTCTGGTGTGAACACAGCATAACAATTTCAGGCTGCATTTACACTAGTGCATTTTCGTTTTTGTTTTGTTTTGTTTTTATTTAAGAATGAAAATATGTCTAGATTGGTGTTTTTCCTGCACTCTCCAATCACACTATACTGCCTAAAACACATGACCATTCACACTCACTGGGCATGTGTGTATTTTTCTTTTAATTTTTCTTTTTTGCAAAAATATACTTGACATGTTAACAATATTTATAAACAATACACAAAATATCAATCACATTGTATCACACATACATGTGTGCATTTTTTTCTGGGATCCATATTTGCAGTCATTTGTGTAATGGTCACATGAGAGGGGCTTGACCAATCAGAGAATAATAAACAATATTAAAGAAGACCAGTCAGAGAGTGATTGCAGATAGCCGCTCTTCCATTTTTAAATGTTTGCTTTTCAATCCATCTATAGTGAAGCAGAACAGAATTTCCAAACTAAAATGGAGCTAGTTTTTTCAAAACGTTTAATTTTCCTGGAGTGATGTGAATGCCAGGCATAGATGTAATGAAATGTATGAGTTTTAAAACAAACAAAAACTTGTAAACGGCACTTCAGGCATGAGCTGACACTGTTTGTTTGCAACACTATGAAAAATGGTTGGGTTAAAAACATTTCAAATGGCAACCCAGCTCTGAGTAAACCTGTTGGATTAAGCACATGCTGATTTTTTTTTTTTGCTGATTGACTTAAATATTTAACAAAATGAAGGGTTGCTTTATTTAAAGTAACTAAAAATGTCTATATTGCTTGCTTAAAGTAAATGCATAGGTCGGAAATGAAAAATCACACAAATAATTACTAGAGCCAACAGTATCAATCAAAAGTTCAACATTTGGGTTGAAATAAGGCAGTGTTTTTTAAAATGTATTTTGTTTTCCTTCCAAAAACTTGCAAGTATTGAATCATATTCAGTCTCTTGCATGAGCAATACATTGCTGGCTGTATAATGGCCACCATTGTTTATTATATACATATGTTTGTAGAGTAGCCATATAAGTTGCTTTTTCTTGAAAGTCATGAACTCTTTCTTATGTACGCTTAGGAAAAAATGTTCTCCAAAATATAGCTTCCTATAGACAACATCTAGTTGTTCTTTTAGCTTGTTTTGTAACCACATGCCCTCTCTCACTTTACAGACAAACACAAGTAAGGGTGATGAAATAGCACTGAACACAAACAATACACAATTACAAACAATAAAGTTCAGTGACACAATCTGTCAGCAGCAGGGCATTATGTGCATTCAGCTATTTCAGAGTGTTTTTTTCCCTTCTGAAGGTCATGTTGGATCTTGTTGTTAAAGTGGTGTGTATATACACTGATTACTGATCCCTCATTACGTCCTGTACACAGACCTGAACAAATATTACTGACAGGTGCTCAGGCTAAAGCAACTCGACCAGTTCAAACAAAGCACAACGTGAACCAGCCATATGGATCTGGTTTCAGAATATATTGCACTGTTTATGACTGGTTTTAGGTTGTAATGTGAAACAAGTGAAGACATTTTTTTGGCAGCTGTAATGGGTTTACAGAGTAAAGCCATGAGGGACTCTTTACAGATAAAATCTATACTGAACGGTGCTCTGTCATAACGTCAACAAAATGGATTCAGTTCAAGGTCAAACAGTCAGTAAATGACCTTCACAGTGCATATGGGAGATGAGACAGAGAATCAAACACAATTGGCCAAAGTCTAAAGACTCTCAACTATTATAACATGAAATAATCAGCGAGTTGTAAAAAGGATATTATTTTAATTGTAAATATCTAAATGTTATATGGATTTGGTTAATAGCATTAAGCTGAAGTTCTCAGACAATAGAAAGATCTCAGATAGATAGATTTATTTTATTAAATTCAATATTTATTTATCTGTTTCAGGAATAATAACACAAACATCTTATCTTACAATTGTATACAACAAATACAACACTCAAAAAATGACGTTAGCTTTTTGTTCAAACTATTTATTTAAAATGAGCTGAAACAACACAATTCTTCTTCACAATTATTGTATTTTTAGAACAACTTAATAGTTTTATGTTCAATCCACTTAAATGTGTAAAAACTGGTAAGCTAACTTAATTCCTTCATGTTGTCCCAACACAAAATGTGGAACCCAGTGTGGAACCCAGCATTTTTTCAGTGAATAACATTAAATAGGCACAAATGATAGATCATTCATTCATTCATTCATTCATTCATTCATTCATTCATTCATTCATTCATTCATTCATTCATTCATAACTGTGCTACCCACTGTGCCACCATGCCGCCCAACAAATGATAGATAATAACGATAAAAATAGCCTAATCATTTCACCTCATAACTGCAGACAACAAATAAAATATAAAATATGCACAACCCTAAAATACACTCAGAAAGTATAATGATCGAATAAAAAACCTACAAATATCAAACACTTATTAAAAGCTTTATTAAATTTTCAGTGTCTATATTGATGCAAATAACATGCCACGACTCGTTTTTAATTGGAATTGGCTTTGCAGTTATTTTTATGTGATCATTCTATGTTATTGTGGCATTTCAAAATAGAAACGAAGGAACCAATGTGTAGGAGGAGGCAATCTGTTGATAGAAAAATATATGACATTCTCTTGTTCTCTATAGAACAAATGCGTTACCAATTGAACATAATTATCAAGCAAAACACCAATAATGATCATAAGGAGCTGCATATATGTTTTTTGAGGATGTAATGATGAATATTTGTTGTTGAGAAACACAACTTAATACAATTTAATTAAGCAAGCTACTGTATGATGCAGTTAAATGTCTGTAGAGATATTTGAATTAAGATAAAAATTCCATGTCTTATTTAGACAGATTAATGTCTTGTGTGCATTTGGCTGACAACATCAGCTATTATATGAATAATAATAATAATGACAATAATAATAATAATAATAATAATAATAATAATAGTGGGCCAGTTGGCAGTTGTGTGGAGTTTGCATGTTCTCTCCGTGTTGGTGTGGGTTTCCTCCGGGTGCTCCGGTTTTCCCCCACAGTCCAAAGACATGTGCTATAGGTGAATTGGATGAACTGATATAATAAATTGACCGTAGTGTATGAGTGTGTGTAAATGTGAGAGTATATGGGTGTTTCCCGGCACTGGATTGCGGCTGGAAGGGCATCTGCTGCGTAGAACATATGCCAGAATAGTTGGTGGTTCATTACGCTGTGGCAACCCCTGATAGATAAGGGACTAAGCCAAATGAAATTGTCCGTAGTGTGTGTGAATGAGTGTTTGGGTGTTTCCCACTGGGTTGTGGCTGGAAAGGCATCAGCTGTGTAAAACATGCTGGAATAGTTGGCAGTTCATTACAAAGGAAAATGAATGAATGAATAATAATAATAACAACAATAACAATAATTGTTGCCAGTTGTTGTTGTTGTTTGAGTTTAATTATTCACTTATGTGCTACATTTTGAATTCTTGTTATTTTGTTGTTGTTTATTTAGTTTTTATTACATTGTGTATATATAAATACAACAACACATATATAATCAATAATGTTTTTTATATTATTGATTATTATTTGTTATTTTTAAACATTTTGAATACATTTTTACATTAGTATAATAGTAGTAGTAATAGTACAAAAACACCAATATTGTCATTGCTAAAATTTGTTATTGCTTACTAATATCCATAATAATATTAATATTAAGAATGATTATTATTATTTTTAGTATTAATATTGCAACATTAATATTTTAATATTGTTGATTAATATTTGTTTTTGTTTTTTTTACATTTTTATAAATTTTTTATATAAGTATAGTAGCAGTACAAAAACACCAATATTGTTATTGCTAAAACTTGTTATTGCTTACTAATATCTAGGCCCACACGGAATCTGCGCGCGCAGATTTTTAGCCCATCACTGAGTCTATGTATTTACTTGTGTAAATGTGTGTAAATTTATATTTATTCAGTTTTTAAATTAATTTCACAAATTTTATTGTGATATAATAATAGTAATATTAAAATGTTCATATGACTTATTTACAATACAGTTTGTAAAGTAAGATTTTCTTTCCTTCAGTAGATAATTTATATGAGAGTCTTGCTTTGTTTACCAAAGAAGTGGATCTAATTGAATTTGCGTTGTAAACATAAGTTAAAAATGTATTATTTATTATTTCATATATTAAGTTTTTTAGTTATGATACTCCTAAAATCATTCTGCATAAATCCGCAGATTTTTTACTAAATTCTCTGCAGAAATAGAAACAAAATGTCCGCAGATTCTGTCTGGCCCTATTAATGTCCATAGTAATATTAATAATAACAATGATTACTGTTATTTTTAGTAGTAATATTGCAATATTATCAGTATTTTTATATTATTGATCAATATTTGTTATATTTAACATTTTTAATACATTTTACATTAGTATAGTAGTAGTAGTACAAAAACACCAATTGTTATTGCTAAAATTTGTTATTGCTTAGTAATTTCAATAATAATATTAACATTAAGAATGATTATTGTTATTTTTAGTAGTAAAATTGCAACATTTTCAGTATTTTCTATATTATTGAATATTTGTTATTTTTAACATTGTAAATTCATTTTTGCATTAGTATATTAGTAGTTGTAGTAGTAGTAAAAAACACTAATTGTTATTGCTAAAATGCAAAAATTTGTTATTGCTTACTAATTTCCATACTAATAATAATATTATTATTAAGAATGATAGTTATTATTTTCATTAGTAATATATTGCATGTGTTATAATACAATATCAATATTACTATTAATTTGTTATTCTATTTTTGTTATTTGTTGTAGTACAATATTATAAATATCTGTCATTTGTTAAAAATGTTTTATAATACAATAAATTGTATGACTGATTATTATTATTATGTTATTATCATCATCATTAATGCTACAACAACAATAATAATAACAACAAAAAAAACTGCACATGAAAACATTAAAGTATGTTGCTAAAGGCTTTTTAATCGTAAAGAAAAAAAGAACAGCATCTGGCATCTGCACATCTCTTTCCACCGAACAACTGATGGGCAATAAACCATTATTCATGACATGCACGAACTGCCAGAGAAACCACAAGCACAGGCTCTCACTATGAACACTGTCAAAAGCATGCAACATATTGCTTTAGAGCTTTGTGTGCTCACCATCTATAAACCAGTCAAAACAGGAAATAATATGTCTGTTGTGTGATGATCTGATATCTCAGGATCACATCACCTCTTCTGTAGAAAAGCCTGGAAAAACAACACCCTGCATTTATTCAGCTGATAGCGATGAGCAGGACATCTGTCTTCATTAAACTGTTTGACGGGGACTGGATTGAGTGACATGCGAAGTCAATATTCATGTACACACATATGTTAACAAAATCAACAGCAAAAAATAGCAGAAATCTCTGATGCATGCAGAGCCCCCACATCTGAGTCATCGTTTTATCCAAAGATAGGAATAACTCAAAACAGGGGTCCCTGTCTGTCTAGAGCTGCTTTTAGATGCACAATTTAAGCCGCATTATGTTATAGCAAGTTTTATGGTTGGCAATATGGAAGTCAATCTTGCTTAAGTATTGCATAAGTGCATACGTATTATCTTGCATAAGTATTGATCATGAAATTTGATCACGAGCACACAAATTATTTAGCACACATAGACACGTACGTAACATGTTTGCCTAAATGATTCCTATATGAATTTATTTTTCATAAAGTCCAGTTGGAATCCACACTGTTTAATGTCCAGTTGTTTGAAACTATACTGTTTAAAAAAGATGATCAAAGTCCATTTGTGTGAATGTACATCATATGTCTCAAACTCTATTCCTGGAAGGCCGCAGCTCTGCACAGTTTGCTCCAACCCTATCAAACACAGCTGATCCAACTAATCAAGATGTTCAAGACTACTAGAGACAGTTTAGCAGGTGTGAGCTAAACTATGCAGAGCTGCAGACCTCCAGGAATTGAGTTTGAGACCATAAATATACAGCATTTATTGTGTATTATATGATGATTATAAATGTTTTTTTCTTGCTTGTTCAAATTACTTATTTAAAATAACTGAAATAACACAGTTGTTGAGATTTTTTTTTGGGACAACTTAATTGTTTATTGTTCAATCCACTTAAAATCAGTATCAGAATCAGTTTTATTGCCAAGTGTGCTTCGCACACACAAGTTAACTTAATCAATTTGTGTTGGGACAACATGAATAAATTGTGTGGAAGCTTGCGTTTCTAGAGTGCATTTCCTATTATGAGATTGTTATTTATCTTTTTTGTGGCTCTGCACTGCTGAACAGGCTCCACAAATTTGAGCTAATTGAATTAATTTGAACACAATCCATACTTCTTGAATTTAATTAATAATATTGCTTGCAATCTGTTACCTCAATTTTATTAAGTAGATCTAGGGTATTATTTCTTACAGCTGCTGAACAGTCTCCACAAATTTGTGTTTAATAAAAATAAAAACAGTAAGGGCTCTATTTTAATGATCTAGGCGCAGAGTCTAAAGTGCATGGCGCAAAATCATTAAGGGTGTTTCCGAATCAACTTTTGCTTTTTTAAGGATGGAAAAATGTTGTACTTATTCTCCTAATGAGTTATGGGTGTGTTTTGAGCATAATGTGCATTAAACCAATCAGAGTCTCATCTCCCATTCCCTTTAAGATTCAGTTGCATTGCATTTGCTATATAAATGGCAGCTTTGTAAGTGTAAAAACTGAATGTAAAAACTAAACTCTTCACTGGCGTTAAACAGTTAAACAGACCATCTGCAGCAAGAATAAAGAATGAGCCTCATCCGTTCAGCCTCTTTACTTTTTCTTTTCTTCTTTACTTTTGTGGATAAGGAAAATGTGTTGTATGCACTCCATTCATTAGCCTACTGTACATGTTTAATTTTGTTTGTTAAACTATTTCTAAATTCAGTTCTAGTTTCCAGCAAACTAATAAATGAACAATAATAACAAGTGTGGTCAAAAAAAAAAAACACGTCCTATTCTTATTCCCCATATGGTGATGCAGACATCTTCAAAACTCAAAACAAATATATATGCATATAATAAATAATACTAATAATAGTAATAATAATATTACACAAAATTGAAAAAAAAACAGAGATTTATGTAGAAAATAATAATTTTTGTAATATTTTAATCCTTTAATTATTTTTCATATGTAAAGACATTGCTATACATCATGTGTGTATTAAACAATGTGTACGCATTTAAGGCGCACAACTAACTGCGATCTTAGCTTTCAGCTGGTCAATTGTGCAGTCAATTTTAGTTCCTCAAAATAGCAACATGCCAACAATGTGCCTTAACACACCTCCTTTCTAGACCAGAACACCTATGAGTCCACAAAGCAGCGCAAAAGAATTTGCTATCTAAACAACATGGCTCAAACCATGAAAACTGGGGTTGCATTGGTCTGAAAATAGCAATTAATCGTGCCAAACACGTCTTGTGCCTTATTGCGCCGGGTGTATGATAGGGCCCTAAGTAGTTTTCATTATCATCATGTTTATTTTTTTCAATTAACCCAATATTTTTGTTTAAAAATTGCTTACAGTTCTGTTTGCAGTTACTCATTTCGAATGATTTTAATTATGGTAATTGAATTAATTCAAACTCAATTCATACTAGGTGAATTTAATTAATTTTATTGCTTGTATCTTTTCTCTCAATTTAATTGAGTATATACAGTTGAAGTCAGAATTATTAGCCCCCCTTTGAATTGTTTTTTTCTTTTTTTAAAATTTCCCAAATTATGTTTAACAGAGCAAGGGAATTTTCGCAGTATGTTTGACAATATTTTTTCTTCTGGAGAAAGTCTTATTTGTTTTATTTTGGCTAGAATAAAAGCTGTTTTAAAATGTTTAAAAGCCATTTTAAGGACAAAATTATTAGCCCCTTTAAGCTATATTTTTTTTCAATAGTCTACAGAACAAACCATCATTATACAATAACTTGCCTAATTACCCTAACCTGCCTAGTTAACCTAATTAACCTAGTTAAGCCTTTAAATGTCACTTTAAGCTGTATAGAAGTGTCTTGAAAAATACCTAGTAAAATATTATTTACTGTCATCATGGCAAAGATAAAATAAATCAGTTATTAGAAATGAGTTATTAAAACTATTATGTTTAGAAATGTGTTGAAAAAAATCTTCTCTCCGTTAAACAGAAATTGGGGCAAAAATAAACAGGGGCACTAATAATTCAGGGGGGCTAACAACTCTGACTTCCACTGTATGTATTTTTATAATGTACATGGCAGTATCCCATTACAGTTTTCTTCAAAACTAAAGTCTTTTTCTTTTTTGTATAGTCCAATGCACCAACACAGACATATATGCAAATATAGCTATTTATTTCACTATGTTTGCTATCAAATGGAGTAGGAGGAGTATACCTGTATGAAAGGCAGCACAGCACAAACACAATTGTGGCATCAAAAAACCTAATATTATTCCGTAAAAGAGGTTGTATATAGGGGTCATGAATTAAATTAAGTATGTATGTTGGCCAAGAGAGCTCAAATGCTCTGCAAGCCAAAAAAAAAAAACCATGCAAATAGAAAAACACTAAAAAACTGAGTATACGCATATAAAAACACATATGCTTTCAAATTCTCACAACACGTGCTAATAGAAACATTGCTTGCTGTCTAAGATTTAGACTTGTGTCTCCTTTGCATATTTTTATTCCTAATAACTGCACAGATTGCATTTCATTTAACATTAACTGTGTGATTTGTGAGATTATTAGGGCAGAAAATAAACAAAGAACAAGGAACCGTATGATCAGATGGATCCACGATACTGTGGAGATGACGATCAGGTCAGTGTCTTTGACTTTATTAAGCCAGTATAACAAAGAAAGCACTACTGTAATTTGTCAATAAGTTATTAAAATGTTAATGCAGCCTCTATATGGGTTTTCCCTTACACATTTACAATCATTACTTCTGCCATTGTGCTGTGAAAAGTTTATGTGCGATTGAGCTCTTATTAGGTTATGTAGGCAGTTAAATGCTGATTATTATTATTTGTTTATTTAGTAAATGTTCGATTAACAGACTAATTGCTTTATATGAATGACTACTAGTCAACCATGAAAATCTTTAGTTAAGGGCAGCCCTAATTTCAAATTTGGAATTTTAAAGTCATAACTTCAGTGTTTTTATTCATGTTTCATGTTTTTTCTTCTTGAATTGTAAAAATGGGCATTGATACATTTGCAACATGTTTTGAGTCTCACAAAAAAATGTGAGTGTTCTTTTTTCTTGCTTTTTGTGTCTTCAAATACCTAAAAATTCTTAAATCGAGAAGCATTTTCTATAGACAAGCAAAAATATTGAAATAGTATGCCTAAAGAAATTAGTAATTAAGAAATAATATGCCAAAATTAGGTGTGTGTTTCCTTAAAACAAGCAAAATAATCTTGTTTTTCCGTTTGACATAAGATTTTTTTTGCTTTCCCTTAGTCAGATTATTTTGCTTGTGGAAAACTCTCTTAATTTTTGCATATTACTTCTTGAAACAAGACTTTATTTTTGCTTGTCTAGAAAATTCTTGATTTAAGAATTGTTTTAATATTTAGACTTTAGAAAAAAAATTGCAGTGCATTGTCAGCCATTCATCCTCATTGGGAGTTTATCTGAAACTGATGCAATGTACCAATTCATTAAATATGAAAATACATTTAAAAACTCATTTACAGAGGTATTGATATATTTAAAAAGATGTATTTAAAAACATACAATAGAGGCTATTAGCCAGCTAATTATTGTTCTGAATATTTTGTAAAATAAAAGTATATAACATCAATATATAACATGATGCAAACCTCTTCATTTAGACTTAACATGGGTTTAAAGACAGAAATGGTACCTTAGATTAACATGGATGGACTAATCCATATTTTGAAATGTAATACAGATAGCATACTAACAGAATAGTATTTGAGTTTCATTAATGCAGTCTATAGCATACAATTAGTGAAGCACTACTAAAAGGGATTTTGGCATGATCACCATGGCTTGATTGGCTTTATGCTGTCGTCTCATAACACTGTGGTGAGCCCTGATAAAGAAAGGAATAAGCTGAAGAAAACGAGTGAGTGGCTTTATGTTGTTTTGCTTGTGTCTTCTAGGAGTAATCAGCGTACGCTTTAAATGGAGCTGCAGTGACTGAAGACAATGCAGGCTGGTGCTTTAGATGCTGTCCGTGTCCTCAGCTGTTTTCTCTTAAACCTCATCTATCACTCCACTGGCTGGACAGAAAAGGTCTCAGCCGTTACTGCAACCGTTTGCTGCATTGACAAGAAATCTTGGACTCTGCTGGAAAGGTCAGGTCATGTTTAAAGCAAGCTGTTTTAATCTGACTGCAACATGATTTAGGGCAATATATTTTAAACCTATCACTGATAGACATGAATACACATTTCAGGATGTAAGTTTGTGTTGCTTCTGAACAAGGGTTATAATTACTCAACCACCACGCAACAGTGCGATGCAGTAACGGACTTGCGGGTTTCTTTTAGAATGTGTCACCATCTAGTGGACATATTTTGTCCTCATATTTGTATAATGCCATTCTCTGTTTTTCTCCGATAATGAAACACCGCCACCAAGTGAACCAGAAGCAACACTAGCCTACTTAGTCACTATTTATTTTATTAAGAGCGTTTCCGGGAACTCAACATTTGGGCATGAAGGTCTCAGGTGTGATCCCATTTTTAAAGAAATGTCTTAATTAAATTAGATAAATTAATTTATATACATTTAAAGATTTTAATGTTTTTTTATTAACATTTTTATTAATAAAATAAACATTTTTTTTTGTATTTTATTTATATACCTCTAAAAGTACAATATTTTTATGTAAAATATTCATAATTAATGTTCTATTTAATATTTATTTTCTATATTTATTTTTCATCACCACAAATTTAATTATCCCAGTAAGTTCCAACAGTAGCCTATATGTGCTGTATTGGATTTGTTGGGCAAATAAAAATGCTTTTATTAAAATTGGTCACATGAAAAAAGGAAGGAGAAACATTTGACAATTGTTTCTTCATTTCTCTGTATTTACTAGATTTATTAGATATAAGCTTGAGCAAAAAATATAAATCATAAATGAATATTTTTACTCAAAACATGTGCTTATTAATGGTAAATAGTCTCTTATTTTTATTTATCTCCAGAACTGTACATACATGTCTTTGTAATCAAAATAAAAAGTATGGATAATCATACTTAATATATTTAATAATGCTTCATTGGAGTTCATTGTGCTTGATGTCATTTAGGAAAAGAACTACAAACTGTGTGTCTTGTTGTCTGATATTTTTAAATATTTTTTGAATAATGCTGACTTTCAACTCATTGATGGTCAGTTTGTTTTATGGCTCATCTCTCTTTCAAAAAACAAATGAATATTAAAACTACCTCTATAACCATGACTGCTGAAAACAAAAAGGTATTTCGAACAAGCAAATTCTGATTTCCCACATTTACACCAAAACATGTCTTAAAGATATAATTCACCCCAAAATTAAAATTTAAACACTATTTACTCAACCTCAAGTGGTTTCAAACCTTTAGGAGTATTTTTCAGCTATTGAACAGCACATTTTTCCAAATATATTCTTTTAACGGGAAAAATAACTTAAAGGTTTGAAACAAGTAAAGGGTGAGTAAATTTGTTTTTGGCAAACTGTCCCTTTAACACTAGAGCCGCCGGAGGTCGCTGTATACCTAAAATCGCCAGTGCGGGTAAATTTTACCCAGCACAAATTTTGTTTAGAAATTGCTAAAAAATAAATAAATAAATAAAATAAAACATAATTTTTTAATTTTTTTTCACCACTGTTAACAAAAAGTGTCTAGACTCATGAAATGATTATTTTAGGAGAAGGTTATGAGTAGGTTAAAATATCTAAATTTGAGCCATCAGACCCTGATGCATAACTTATTTCTCCAGACTCTCCATCATTCATTGCATTTTGTGTTTTTATAGCTCTACAAATCACCTTATTTTGGTCATTGTGACTATTTATTTGTTATAACCACTAATTCAGTGAGTTGAATTTGAAAGTAAAAGTCGTTGGTGAGTATTTTCAAACATAAGCAGTGCATAAATACAGTCTTTTTTATAGTGGGTAAATGTGACCCACGCTGGCGCTTATAGGTATAAATGTCCCCCTTTTTAATCTATTTTTATCTAAACAATTTTTAATATCTAGGAATTGTAAATAAGGCAATTTTGGTAAAAGTCAATGACTGGGAGGCTTGAATGTTTTATTGAAGGTCTGTTATGTACATTTGAATAACAGTGACGGGCAAAATTGACCCCATAATGGTTCTAATGTTAAAAGGGATTACAGGTAAACAAGGTCTATTAATAATAAAGTATAAAAATAATATTATTAATAATTAATAATTTGGTTAAAATTTAAAACAGCACAATTTATGTTTAAAGATAGGAATAAATTACTTATGAAATGCATACAAAAGTTTTTTGAAGAAAGACAAGGGGGATATAATCTGAGAGAAGAACAAAAGGTTGAAAACAAGGACAACTTTAAAAAAACAAATCTGTATGTCTGTATGTGATTAAATATGGAATAGTCTGGAACCGATTTTCAAACAATGTCAGGATATTAATCAATTTAAAAAGTTGTATAAACACATATTATTAAATGAATATAATAATGAATAAAGTGAAAAACAACAAAATGAGAAAGGTATGATGACATTTCAATTAATGGCTGTTTGCAATACTATATTTTTTAGGTCTATGTTATAGAACGTAAATGTACAAATGGAATCAAGCATATAATATGTCAAAGATGCCAAAAGGATAAAATATCATCTCATGTAAAGCTCATATGTCTCATGTAAAAAGAAGAGATAGAAGTAAAAGAAGAAATAAGTCGAAGAAATAAATGAATGATGTGTGTGATAATGGGATGGGGAAAATAAGCTTGCTCTTCATCCCGCTCCATTTGAGCCATGTTGAAATGTATTTTGTTTAAAGAATTGTTTTATGTATGATTTTTTTCTGTTCGAAAAAAATAGATAAATTAAATCAAATAATAATAAAAAACATACAGACACTTCACATTATAGGGCCACTATACCACTTGATTTATTCACATGTTTACTTCACAATGTATTAACAGATAATCATTTTAAATGCATGATGCACTAAAATCCTATAGTGGAAAAATTACATAATGCGTTCAAGCAATAATTTGTAAGCAAATAATGCATAATAGTGACCATGTTCAAATGCAGAATACATATGCTGACGAAATAGGAAAGGTATTTTTTGAGCAAAATAAAAAATTAGTATATCATTCACATGCAGATGATGCATAATCATATATTAAAATATCTTTTATATATATATATATATATATATTGAAAATACATACCTATTTTAAACAATTTCTTAATATAAGAAACACCTAAAAGCTTCACTGATACTCTTCACTGTATCAACAATGAACTCACATAAATGTCACATGTAAGTTTCTACTTGTTATTAAACCATCGATGCTCTATTATAATTTCTAAGAGCTTATACTGTAGTGGGCATTAGCATATTTTCAGCATGAGTCTGTGTTAAAAACTGCGGAAAAACTGGAGGGAAAGCTCGTAACCAAGAAACATGGTTGCGCACATCGGAAATCCTCTGATAGCGTTTACAGTTGCTCCACGAAAGAAAACCTGCATTAAGAAGAAAAAAAGTATCTGCATTATATTCATATTTCAATAAAACTCTGAATCAGCAAGTTTAATCATAAATAGCAAACAAATCGTGGTCTGATTCATAAAATATGCGTAGAAATGTTCCTAAATGTATTTAATAATGATTGTGGCTCATATGATTGATGATGGGTTTAATTAAGTCAGTATTTAGGTTGAATATGTTTACTATGTCGTTTGTTGAATATGTTACTGTGTTTACTATGTTACTACAGTATGTGTGAATATGTTTTACGTACAGCTGTGCACATTTCCCTTCAAGTTTGTTTTTATAGATCACAACTTTTGTGTCATTTTGTCAGCCCCTGATTGTGTATGGCACATTTATAAATGAGACCTAATGCTAAATTTAATTATGCTAAATGTTAAATGCTACATTCTCAGTTTTTTGTAGATTTACTGAATTTATAACTTTGGCTTTTGTCAATGATGGGTTTGATAAAGATTCTTCCAAATTTCAAACAAAAATATTGTCATTTAGAGTTTTTTTTTGTAAAATGAAAGTTGGTCTGAATAACAAATATTGTCCTTGGGGTTATTTCACCAATCGCTATCTAAAACCGCTCCCTATCCACTCTATACTGTAGTGCACAGGTGTCAAACTCAGCACCTGGAGGGCCGCAGCTCTGCACAGTTCCAACCCTAATTAAACACACCTGATCAAACTAATTATGTCCTTCAGGCTTGTTTGTTCCCCAAAAAGCCTGACGTGAACACTGGAGCCAGCTAATTTCAGCCAGGATCACCTAAGGAATCAGCTGAAAATAATATGTAATATACTGTAGGTTTAGGATATTTTATTTGATGGTAATCTATTATTTAAAATACCAAGTTTTGGCATCAAAACATCATCAGGTGTGTTTAACTTACTCATTAGGCAGTAAAAAACTTGAACTCTCTGAACTTAACATTTAATTTCTTTAAATGATTCACCATGTCTCTGTTTAAAATGATTGTTTGCGCTTGAAATTCTGCCTTGACAACTGCGCTGATTGGTTTACATATATTATGACACAAGGTGGTCATTTTGCTTGTGATGCTGAATTTTGCTGAAGCGCAGCAGGACAGAAACACTACCTGAACCCATCTGACGAAAGAGAAAAGTTAAACTAGTAAGTAGATATTTAAATGCTTATATAATTTTTTTCTTAATTGATATACATGCAGGGACAACACGGTGGCACAGTGGGTAGCGCTGTCGCTTCACAGCAAGAAGGTCGCTGGTTCGAGTCACCACGAAACACCATCATGGTGCGGCTAAATATCAACTTCGATATAAACGTATCGAGTATAAACAAGCAAGTATGCAAGTAAAGAATGAAAAAAGAAAAATCAGAAAAATTTGGAAGTTTAGTCTATTAGCCAATTTAAGGTATCGATAATTAAACATTTTAAGTTAATTCAATGAAGAGACCACATTTGGTCACTCAATTAATTGATTGTCGATTTCCCATTACTCAAACAAACAGAGAATCACTTTCCTCAAATCATTTGAGTAGTCTCAAGTTATTAGTTGAATAAGATAACCATCTCTGTCTTCCTTGTCTACCAGTGTGACAATTAGGGTTTACAGTGCAGTAATAATAATAATGAGACTGTCCACAACAGACATATACTTTCTGTCTCACACTACTATATGTACATCACTCCGAATTTGTACAACTCATTTTTGTTCCCTCTTTTCTGATAAAGTCCTTTCAATTTTAAGTTTGAAAAAAATCTCATCAGTAGTTTACATAATAAAACAATAATACAGAAAACTTTGAAGTGGTGTCTTAATTAATTTGGTAATATTTAAAATGGTTGAGCTTATTTGACTGTTAGTAACAGTCAAATTAGCTCAACCATACCAACTTAATTAAAACCAGTTAATAAAATATAGAACCACTAAATGTAATGAAGCACATTTTTGTACCTGGCTAAAAATATTTGAGCAAGTGCTTGTTTCTACTTGTTACTTTTCTAAGTCTTTAGCCAGCTGTTCATGCCCTGCAGCTTTTGCAACTTATTGTTCTAAAACTCGAAATACAAACTTGAATATGTTTTAAATAATTTCAGCAACTTACATGTATTCCCTCAGTTTTGTAACTTTGCATGATACAATGCAAAATGCCCTTGTATTTCCTCTGCTGCATGGCATCTGCCTGCAAGCGGCTTTTCACCACGTCGGCTGGTGTTGCAGTGACCCATGAGATTGATCCTGTGAACAACAGCAAAACCACAAGTCAGATCTCAGTATTCTGTGTCCTTAAGGCAAGACGCTGCAAGTGAATAGGGTTAAACAATTAACTAATAGTTATCAGCATACACTGTAAAACCAAACAGTCAACTTTATCAAATGAAATGTGTAGTTAACTCAAAATTTTCTGAAAGTTAATTCTAGTCATTTGAAAAGAGTTTTGAACTCAGTGTTGAAGGTAATGAGTTAATTAAGTACCTCATTACTTCAACTTAAATGGAGTAAGTTCACAGTACTCATATAGATTCGTTTTTTTTAACTCAAATGGTTTGTAGCAATCAGTTTCCTCAAACGGTTTGAGTTGCCTTAACTTATTAGGTTTTACAGTATTAGGTTTTACAGAGTTCTCTTCCTTTATTGGATTTTACTGTGCTCAAATTGCTTCATTTACTCAAATGGATTAAGTTCACAGTACTTATTAGGATTAGTTTTTGAACTTAAATAATTTATTGCAATCGGTTTCCTCAAACGGTTTGAGTTACCTTAACTTTTTGGGTTTTACAGTGTACTTCCCAAGTGCCATTAAGAATGACAAACCTTTTATGTACTATGGGTTATCTAAAATGTTATATTTACATATAAAAATGAAATATGTGCTCATTTGCATACATTTCTTGCACAAAAATCTAAACATTGAATAACTACCAGTTCAAAATTCGTTTTTTAGGAGTTTTGGGTAATTAAATTGTATATAATCAAATAAAAAATGTACATAATCAAATTATTGACAGGCATGTCCAAATATAAAAACCTTCACAACACAGTTTTAAATAAAACTGTCAGTGTTTCCTTTATGTAAGTTCTACTGAAATGCAGATTTATGAATTTAAAAATATGCACTATGATTGTAATTTACAGACACAAATTGACAAAAGTGTGACAAAATTAACAAAAGTGTGACTTGGTAAAAAGTGTGTATTTTGGTGTTTTCTTTACATTAGACTGAAAAAACACTATGAAAAAAACCCAAACCCAAAATGTCCACGTTTTTGCTGCAGCACCTTGCCTGACTCCCACTAGGGTCATATTAAGGTTAATCTTGGTCATTCTCACTATATACCAATAGGAGGGAAGTTTTTAATTTGAAGTACAGTGAGACATTTCCAAGTAATCCACTCTCCCACTATGCTAAGCCAAATATACACTTGTTAATCTGTGGATGCCTGCTGCGAGGTTTGGTTTCATGCAATGGGTCTGACACATTTACCTCAGCTGAACTTGAAACTCAAAAACACTGCAAGTGCACCTGAACTCAAGCATCACATGAAATCTTTTTTTTTTTTTTTTACTATTGAATTAACTCTGTGGAGAACAGTTTCATTTTTAAAAGGTATCTTGCTATTTTACAAAACAATTTTGACTGCATTTTAATGTCTGCAAAAAAAAAAAGTAATTTTTCTTCCGTATTGTAATGTACATCAGAGTGAAACAGATTCTTAAACAAGTAAAAATTAAGTGAATTAAGTGTGTTTGATTCTTATCGACTAACTTATGCTGAAAACCAGCTGCAGACTCGCAGACCCACACACGTTTCAGCACACAAAATCCCAGAACCATATACGGTTAATGACAAATCAGGAGCATTATCGCCACCTATTGTATTTCACAAATATGGCGATCAAAACCATCTGTGAACAGTTTAGAGTTTCCCATTTTAATCATTATTTTATTTTTAATGATGTAACATATTAATATAGTATTATACATGTATTAAATGTAAAAAGATTTGTATTACATATAAAGATGGATTATAAAGATATATAAAGATGCCTATACATATTAACTTGCTATTATTCCCTTCATTATAATGAATCCATAATATAAATTAAACCTGTGCAATTTAGATTGTTTATATGTCTCTGAAAAATGTTTAATCAAAGCCAGCAATTGAGTATCTGCTATATTGACTCTGTCAGATAAATAATGACTGATCATCTACCCAGGTAGCAAAGAATTCTGGCGCAGATTTGGCCATAAAGCTGGCATAGCAGGCATTCATCCAGCTCTGGCATACAGCATGTGGGCCAAACATGGCCCAGGTTTGGCAGAGGTGGCATCGTCTTTAAGGCGGCACACAAGATTTGGGCCAGATCAAATGCAGTATTTGACCCAGATGTAAAAAAATTATATGTGGGCCATGTAAGTTTGGCTTATCTTGACCCACTTTTAAAATGCATTTAAATTATTTTAGAGTAAAGAAAAATATTCTACCTATCAGGTCGCTTTGAGAAAAAGCGTGGCCATAAAGCGAAATGCTTCATGGGTTTATCAAACTCATTGGAGTCGTGACACACCAACATATCTGGCCCAGTCATGGGTTATTAACTTGGCTGAGACTTGGCCCAGATATGGTCCATGTTTGGCCCTTGTATGGAAGCCAGACCTGGTCCAATCCTGTACCAAAATTCGTTGAAGGATGTGGGCCAAGGAAAAGCTGATTGTGTGGGCCAGAGCTGGGCCAGAGAAATTTTGCTATGTGGGTATGCTAGGCCCCTGCCTAGATCGTGTGTGCTGGATTGTGTGTGCAAAAACGTGCGAGGGTCTGCGGGTCTACCGCTGGATATTATTGTGGATGTCAGTATTGAGTTTCCAGCATTCTTCAAAATATCTTCTTTTATGCTCAACAGAAAAAAGAAAATCTATATGGTTTGGACCACTTGAGTAAATGGTGAATCATTTTTGGTTAAACTATCCTTTTAAATATGACTTCATATCTAAAAAATGAGAAAGTATGAAGTAAGAAACTGTTTTTTCATAACAAATTAATTAATCATGTTACATTAACATCTAAAAAGGCAATGAGAACATATTGATTATATTAAATTATATATTCAAAACATATAAGTATTTATAATAATTACAGTATAATCTATTTCTATAAACTGTTGTTGGGAGTGTTGTTAGCTTAGAAACATGCTAACATTATTTTGAGTTCCATCCAGCTATTGAGCCTGTACAATTAAGAGTGGCTCAAATTATAAGGTCACTTATCAAGTTCCATTATAGCTAGTAAGCAGCTGCTTGTGTAGATGGCAGCAACTAGCTTTTGAAACAGAGCCCATGTCTCATTTACCTGCTAAACCTCCTGCTAGCCATATGCAGCATGGATGAGGTGAGCTGTTGTCATCAGGATTCAGCCAGTTACAGAACAGCGAGTACGGTATGAAGTACAGAGCATAACCAGGTACATCCCGCAGTATCATAGCTCCCGCTCCTCTGTAGAGCCCTTGAATGCCCTCATTCTGCAGGATTGTACTAATGCAATGCAGAGGCCCTCTGTACAATGACTGGCTCTGAATTCCCATTGACCGAAGAGGGACGCTCCCATTCCCAGCAAGGTTAAAGTTCTCTGAAACCACACAAAACGGTAAATGAGAAATGCTGTGTGCATTTTTAATAGAGTTTTTTTTTTTTCAATTGTTTAGTTCCTCAGAAATGATTAGCATTCAGTAATCATTACCTAGGAGGTTTTCCCTTAAAGGGACAGTTCACCCAAAAATGAAAATTTACTCACAGTTTACTTGACCTCATGCTGATCTAAATCTTTATAAGTTTCTTTTTTTCTCACAAAGCAATATATTTTGAAGAATCCTGCATGGAAATCGGTAGCCGTTGGCATCCACAGTTGGAAAAACAAATGATATTAAAGCCAATGACTACTGGTTTCAAACATTCTTCAAAATATATTCTTTTATGTTCAACAGAAGAAAGCAACTCAACCAGGTTTGGAATAAGCGTAAGGTGTAAGTGTAAGTGTAAACTATCCATTTTAACATAACTGTGATAAAATTCTACCTTACCTGCAAGAACAGGTTGAGTTTGCATTTGTAGTCTAATTTTGACAAGGTCAACAGGGGCTCCGACCCCCACTGAAACCAGACCGGTCAGCATGCTCGCTACAGTCAAGTCCAGCATGCTGCATGGGTGTCTACCATCACCGTAACGGTATTTGCTAATGAGGCGCTGTGTGTTGCTGAAGAAGCCGAATACCATAGAGTTATAAAGTGTGATGCTAGCCAGTGGAAAGGACAGTCCTTTGAAAAAGCCTGTAACCTGTGAAAACACAAAAGATTTTCAGAAAAGAAGTTTTTTTTTTTTTTTGTTTTTTTTGTAAAGGATTGTCAGCTCATGTTTGCAAGAATAGGAAAAACCTCTTCATACTAAAAATACAACAAAAAAGAGCTAAAAACTAATTCAAAACACTCAATGTTTGTTCAATCATTCAACTGTAATCATATGAAGCACCAAGAACACTTTTGTGTGCCAAAAAAACTGCTTTATTTGCCGCCTGCATCAGATTCTGCAAGTTGTGCATTTACTATGGTTAATATGATGCTTGCATGTCACACTGCTGACCTATATGGCAATGCATCATATTGCCTGAAGTAAATGATCACCTTGACCTGAGGGAGACAGACAAAAAAAAGTCACATTTATACGTTTTTTTTTTTTTTGCCGCACTAAAATATTCTAAGAGCTTCACACGATTAAAGGTTAAGCCACTGAAGTCACACTGAATGTACTGGCGATGCTTTGTTTCTTTTTCTAAACTCAGAAACTTTACTGTCTCTGGAGGATGAGAGAGTTCTTGGATTTCATATGTTAATTTGTGTACTGAAGATGGATGAGTAATTAATAACAGTTTTCATTTATGGGTGAACTAACCCTTTAATATCAGAAGTAAACAGGACCTAAATTACTCTAACTCCAAGTTGGAAAAATGGCTATTATCTCTAATTTCATTGAAATGAATTCTGTAATAGCCATATTTTAATGGTGTGAGCAGTGTTCATATACTTTTCATATAGTTCATGTAAACTTTGGGTAATTTTTCAGAGGTTTAAATGTACAGCAAAACAGGAATGACTCAATCAAGTCTCTGACCTGGAGTAACTGATACACCTACCACAAAAGGTTATAAAACCTTACATTTTCCTTTTTGTAGATTGTGACAACACAGTGGAAAGTATTCTTGTATCCTTTGCCAGCTTGTAAGCGAGTCTGTAAAAGAGCAGAATTTATATTTTTACCATTAGTTTTTTATTTATTTATTTAAATAAATATAAATATTTTTGTCAAAATTATAAACATAATAAATGTATATCTAATTTTGAAAAAAAAAAAATTATAATTATTTATATAAATGAAAAAGAAGGATTTTTCTTACCTTGACTGTGTCAAGTGGATGACCTACGATCACACTGGATGCTCCTGTAACAAAAACATTTTTGCAGCTGAAGACGATGATAGATTCTGCATCACATAGTTTAGTAGGAGGCTCTTCTAGCAGAACACTGTGTCCATTTTCATGAATAAGTTACATTGTTATGAACATTTCATGGTGGGTGAACATGCACATAAGGGCTTTTCAAAAAACATTTCTCCTTTCATCGGAGACTAAAATCCGTTTTACACCAAAACAAGTCTTCATTATAAACGCGTGAAACCAGCATTGTTTGCTCAAAGGCGAAAAATAGTTAACAATTTGGTAAAGTTATCTTAACTGATTTTGACGACGACGTGACAACAAATTCCTTAAGAAATAGTTTTGTAAGTTTTTTTGAAACTTGAAAAAAAAAAAAGTTATTTTTCTTCCAACAGCACATCACACACAAAAAAACTTGATCAACATAAACAAGACAAAACGACGCCCCTCGCTCGGCTTGTTGCCATCTCTCCATAAAACGTGTTTTCCCCCTTCATTTTTTATTCTTCAAAGTCTCCCATTTCGCTGTAGTTTGCAGAAAAGAGTTATAGGCAATAGGTAGGATATCGCTTTAAAGTAGTTGTTTGGTTTACAACAAATAACAGACAAACAAACTTCGCGAAACGAGATAAACTGCTTCATAAAGATGCATAAAATACGGGCTAATTGATAAACATCTGCGAAAATGTACGTTTTGGAGTTTGTAATGTCAAACACATGACACGTTTTACAAGGCAGGAATCAAAATAAAGCTCACCTCCAATCCATCCTGCTAAAAAGTCATCCAACTGAAAGACTGTCATTGTACAACTGAGTGAATTTACACGGGAGATTTCCACATAGGCGTCGGCATTGATGCATTGATTTTAAAAGTTCAAGCCAAACATCCTTAAGCTTTATTTAAGAGTTCGTCAGATCTATAAAAGCTGAGGTAAAACTTCAGCTCCATCCCAGCGTTTTAAATCGGCGAGGGGGGAGTATAAGGGGGCGTTGCAAGGATACGAAAATAGATTTGTCCACCAGCAAACAGTCATTATGACTTGATTAAAACAATATGCTCAGACATATTTTCCGTTATTGTGCAATATAACGGGTAAAGTGCGCGATTCTTTATCATGTGACTTTAAACGTGGCTGCTGAGTTCTATATGTTGAGGAATGCGTGGCATGTGGCGTGTCTTTAACTTACATCGACTGAACATGAAAAAGGAATTAGTTTTTTCCACAAGGATTTATTGTAAATTATGTTTCTGTTATTCTGCTGTGCTGCTTTTGATAAATATTTACACTCCCAAGGTACATCCTTGACATGAAACGTTATCTATAGGGTTAGATGTAAACAAACGTTCTGTAAATATCATGCTTCAGTTCATGGAAAGTTACTTACAGCCAGTTGTGATGTTTTGGAAACTTGTGGACATAGATAAAGAGTTATATGAAGTGCTTTAAAAAACTAATGTAAAATCAAATCAAACGTCTTAAATCATTGCATCTAATGCACAACATGCAGCTTGGTCATTTCATTTCTGATTTTGACTGAATTCAGGGTATTTAGAACATTTCTGAAATTATTGTGACTGTAATTACTGTTTACTGATATTATACAGCTAATTCTATTTGCTAGACTAATGTTCAACTAAACAGCCTGAAACGCCAATTGTTTAACTTTGTGAAAAAATATCATTGATTCACATGTTTTTTTTGGCACAAGCTTTGTGTCCCGGACACAATATGAACCCTATGACATATAATCTGTGATCTACACACAAAATTGACATCCAAATTGGGCTTCTTCAAGTCAAAATGATGAATAAACAGATAGAAATAGCACTTTAAGATAACTTAAACAAATTCACAACATATACATATGTGGAGTATTAATAAAAACATAGTATTTAAGCCTGCAAAATAAATACATTAAAATGTAAATATATAAAACTAAAGTACAACTTTATGGTAGAAACAGCCATTTAAAAAAAACACAAATGCCATCAAATCATAAATCTTACCCCAATATAGTGTACACAACAAGGGTAATGATTTGCCTTGAGGTTGGGTGGGAAAATATTTAACTGACTTAATTGTAGGATATACAGATAGTGTAAAATTTAAAGAAGACATTAGCTTCATAAATGCAAGCATTCATAAATATATAAAAACAGAAATAAGTTGTTTTAAAATAAAAGAATAATTAATTTGTTGCCTCATTCATGCTACACACTATTTTGGTGAAGTCAAAATAGCAGAAAATCTGGTTTAATGTTTTGTTTGACTATTTGGCCCATTGTGACTTATCATTAACTCACTCGTAGTAATAAAGTCATAGTGTATGGCTCATTTATCCTTTATCACCTGACCTTAAATAGGTGAGGCCATGAGGCAATCCAGTCATCCGTTGCGGCAATCTGAAATGACCGCTTAGAAATGCAAGTTTGCTGAATAAAAGGTTTTTTAAAGGATTTTAACAAGGGCGATTCAAGTCTCTGATTAGTGTCTTTCCAGCACAGCCGTTGTTGTGATAAGTGATCAATATTTAACCACACAACACAGCCATCTTATCACCGCATACTGGATTGCACATAAGGTACAAAACACTCCATCTGTTTGTGCAAATAAATGACTATATGCAGCTCAAATGTACTTGTGCTCATTTTCATGCACTACAAGAAATCTCCTGTGCATCTGTTGTAGACTTGACTACTGATGAGGTTTGTTTGGGTGTTAAAAAGAGGCTTGGCTGCAAATTCTGTCAAACGTCAGCTGAATAAATTAAAAGCTAACAGCGCACGCACAAAACAAAGGCTTTGTTACTGACACAGAATGAGTAATGCATGCCTGGGAGAGGCTGAGAGATTGTAGCCTTCAGATGTTTTTCTTTTTTAGCTAGGACACAAACCCTAAAAAATGTTGGTCTGGGATGAGGGACAAACAACAAACAACTAAAAGAGACATGAACTTGAGTTTCTTTTAAATTCTAAGGAAATCTGTGGTAACTCGTCTGAACATTTTTAGATTCAAATTAATCTTAAAAGCCTTTTGTAGTTATAGTCTTTTAAAACTTACATTAAACATGAAACTGACCTAACAGCTCATGACTTTAATTAAAATAAACTGAAACATGATTAGGCATGGGTTGGTATACATTTTTGACAGTATAATAACCTTGGATAAAAATATCATGGTTTCACGGTATTGTGATTAGTCCTCTAAAATAAGTTATTTTTAATAGTCTGGGTAAAAAAACAACAATAAAAAACCCCATTGGACAAAATACATTTTATTTTAGGAAACATTTATAATATTTTGGAACTGTAAACATGTCAGGCTAAATAATACAAATAAATCATTGACATCTGCTCTCTTCATTAGTTTCAAAAGCACAGATTTCTTCACACACATAAAAAAAACCTTACATATACCTCAGGAACGGTATAACAGAAAATGTTTGCGGTTTTAAACCCTTGACTTTTCCAAACCGAGGTAAACCTTGAAACCATATATTGTCCCATGCCTAAGCATGATTAATTTATTTTACTAATAAAAAATATATACATACATTTTTTGTAGTGTCTGAATGACTTCTTTCGTTAAACAATACAATGCACATTCACTGCATGGACAAAAATTAACAATAAGGTAACATCATAGAATAATGGTCCATTAGTTAATGCTAGTTTATGTATTTACTAACACAAACTAAGTGTGAATAATCTTGTCAAGCATTTGTTACTCATAGTTCAACATTAACTAATGCATTATTAAAATCCAAAGTTGGGCTTGTTAACATTAACGTGAACTAACGTTATTTAACTTTAATAACTAACATTAACAAACATGAATAAATACCATAATGAATGTATTACTAATAGTTTGTTCATGTCAGTAAATACATTAACTAACATTAACTAATGGACCATTATTTTAAATTGTTACCAACAATAAAGATGTAGTTCTAAAAATCCTTCTTAATATTTAAGAATATTAGACTTAACTACAACATTATCGCTGGAATCACTTTTAAGGCCTGTTCACAACAAAGATACCTCATAAGTGTACTGTGAAAAATGATACATGAATTAAAAAGTCATGACAACATACAGTTGAAGTCAGAATTATTAGCCCCCCATTGACTTTAATTTTCTTTTTTAAATATTTCCTAAATTATCTTTAACAGAGCAAGGACATTTTTACAGTATGTCTGATAATGTTTTATTCTTCTGGAGAAAGTCTTATTTGTTTTATTTCGGCTAGAATAAAAGCAGTTTTTTATTTTTAAACACCATTTTAAGGACAAAATTATCAGCCCCTTTAAGCTATATTTTTTTTTTCGATAGTCTATAGAACAAACCATCGTTATACAATAACTTGCCTAATTACCCTAACCTGCCTAGTTAACCTAATTAAGCTAGTTAAGCCTTTAAATGTCTCTTTAAGCTGTATAGAAGTGTCTTGAAAAACATTTAGTAAAATATTATTTACTGTCAGCATGGCAAAGATAAAATAAATCAGTTATTAGAAATGAGTTATTAAAACTATTATGTTTAGAAATGTGTTGAAAAAATCTTCTCTCCGTTAAATAGAAATTAGGGAAAAATAAACAGGGGGGCTAATAATTCAGGGGGGCTAATAATTCTGACTTCAACTGTATGTTTTTTATTTTGCTAATTATAACAATAAACTAAGTTAATCATGTTTTAAATGTTATGCAAGCTGTTTAAAGTCAGTTTAATGTAATTTAAGTTAAATTACTTATTAGTTTTTTTACAATGTGGATTTTTTTATATTGATCTGTATGTAAATCTGCATTTTACAAAAAAAATAACCCTAATTGTATCTCACAGCTGTGGTAGTGTTCTATTCAGACTAGCACCAACTTTACACGCAAATATGAATATCTATGATATATCTGCTAAAGACTTGAGTAGATGATTTTGCTAAACTCACACAAGAGCACAATATGAAGGCATACAACATTAAAAGTTGTCAACAGTTTATATACGAGCCATATTAATAGAAAGATAATAAAAACACAAACCAGTGCATTCTCACCTGTAAAAGGTCATTCAACTTAAAACTCAGTTGTTTTTTACAGCCAGATGTTGTGGCATCTTGGAGAACTCATTGATTTTTCCTGTGAGTGGTGACACATCGACTTTTTCAAGATGGTGGATCTATAAGCTTTGTGTTATGCATTTGACTAACTGGAAACTGTAATAGTATTTGCATGCTATTCTTTTGTTGTTTTCCATTGATCACATTTGTAAGTATTAAAGTGCAAATATTTATAGTGAAGATAATGCACAGTGAATTTAGATTTCATAGAGATTGTTATGAAATCAAAACAACACAAAAAGTTTGTGCAGCGTTAAGGGAGCAAGACAAAAAAAAAAAAAAAACATCAAAACTAACAATATATAACTGAGGAATTTTATTTTAACACAGATTGCCAGCCTTGCTTGCATATAGCCTTCGTTAACATGATCAACACTAATGTTTATCATTATAATTGTGAACCATCACTTAGAATGTTTTTTTTTATTATTATTATTTCAAGCTAATGACAGTCATAATCCATTCTGTTTTAAAGAGTTCAGATAGTATTTTGTTATGCACTGGTGTGGACACTGATAGATTTAAACAGCCTCATCTCTCGAGGAAACATAACTATTTTACATTGTGGCTAATTTGTAAAAATTCATATGATTTCATTTATACAAAATGCTTTAAAAAGGAAGGCATGCCCCCCAACCCCACACCTAAACACAACTATCCTGCAAATCAAACACTGTAAAACCCAACAGTCAACTTTATCAAATGAAAACAGTGTAGTTAACTCAAAATTTACTGAAAGTTCATTCTACTAAATTAAAAATAGTTTTGAACTCAGTGTTAAAGGTAATGAGTCAATTAAATGTTTCATTACTTCAACTTAAATGGAGTAAGTTCACAGTACTCATATAGATTAGTTTTTTTTTTAACTCAAATGGTTTGTAGAAATCGGTTTCCTCAAATGGTTTGAGTTGCCTTAACTTATTGGGTTATACAGTTGGTTTGAGTTATCTTCATTTATTGGGGTTTACACCGTCCAAATTTATTCAACTACTCAAATGGATTAAGTTCACAGTACTCATTAGGATTACTTTTTGAACTTAAATGGTTTGTTGCAATCGGTTTCCTCAAATATATTGAGTTACCTTAACTTTTTGGGTTTTACGGTGTACTAAAATGTATGAATGACATAAGAATTATGCCAATAAATCAAAAAAAGTTATGGATTTCTTTCACAATCAACAGATTGTGTTGTTTATCATTAGATTTATCTAAATACTAGATATCTTTATCTTTATTTTTTGTAAAGTCATCTATGTTGTTCTTAATATGAACAGGCCTTAAAATACAGCCAGAAAAATGTGCATGAAACTTCTGGTTGTAATTCATTTGAGAAGGCAGAGTGTTCTTGGTCAGGTTTCTTTGAGTCAGCTAGAATTAGACGTTGGTCTTGTCAAGGTTTCTGGTTTCAGTCTAGATGAAAGTTGATGTCTTTCAACCAACTCATCTGCACATTCTTGACCCACTGACATAATTAAAGGCAGAATGAACATGCTAAAAAGGTTGCAAATGTTTCTTTTATACTGTGTGTTAAAAACTAAATGTTCTTTACTGCCAGTGTCAGTGACCTGACTAAACATGTTTTCAGTCTGCTTTGAGGTCTGTGTTGACACAGATCACAGTGAATCACCACCAGACGACAGTAATATTTGTTTTGTTTCTTTTAAAATTGACAGTACAAATAGTTTTCTAGACTGGAAGCTTGAATCCAAATAGGATATATTTTATTTGAATACATTTGACCCTGGGAATAGCCAACTTTTACATTGTGTGGGTCAATTATTTTTATGTCATTTACCAATAGGATATTAAGTAAAGCTCTATTGACGTAAATACTATATTTGGTAAATGTCCTACCATCAATATATCTAAACGTAATTTTTTATTAGCAGTATTCATTGCTAAAAACTTAATTTGTTCCGTATTAAAGGTGATTTTCTCTCTCTCTCTCTCTCTCTCTCTCTCTCTCTCTCTCTCTCCTCTCCTCCTCTCTTCCTCCTCTCTCTCTCTCTCTCTTCTCCTCTCCTCTCATCTCTCCTCTCTCCTCCTCTCTCTCTCTCTCTCTCTCCCTCTCTCTCCTCCTCTCCTCCTCTCTCTCCTCTCTCTCTCTCTCTCTCTCTCGTCCCCTCCTCTCTCCTCGCTCTCTCTCTCCTCTCTCTTCTCTCTCTCTTCTCTCCCTTCTCCCCCTCCCCTCTCTCCTCTCCCCTCTCTCTCTCTCGTCTCTCTCTCTCTCCTCTCTCGTCTCTCTCTCTCTCTCTCTCTCTCTCCCTCTCTCGCTCTCTCTCCCTCTCTCTCTCCTCCTCTCCTCCTCGTCCTCTCTCCTCTCTCCCCTCCCCTCTCTCTCCTCTCTCTCTCTCTCTCTCTCTCTCCTCTCTCTCTCTCTCTCTCTCTATATATATATATTATATATATATATATATATATATATTTTTTTTTTTTTACCTTCAGATTTTTAAATAATTGCACAAATATTGTTCTATCCTACAACTTAAGAAAACCAAAAAACATTCAGCTTTCATATTATGACTGATTTTGTGGTTAAGGGTCACTAATATAATATAATATAATATAATATAATATAATATAATATAATATAATATAATATAATATAATATAATATAATATAATATAATATAATATAATATAATCATTTACACTTTATTTTGATGGTACAATTTAGACATATTGACTGTAAGAAATTGTGTTACTAGAGTATTAGTAGAGTATGAATAGACTATAGAATAATGGGCTTTGGTATCAATAGTAGACATAAGAATTTGTAGAATAATTTGACATTATAATTTCTACTTAGATCATCAAAATAAAGTGTTACCTATTACTGTAATACAGTATAGCAATATAAATGAATAATTATAATAGTTTGATCTAAACAATAGTGTCTTTTTTATTAAACACTTATTCCTTTAATATTCTCTTCCTGTCCTAGTTAGAGCAGTTGACCCGTTAAACTCATTTGACCCGTAAGGTTACGTAAATTCAAGTCACGGTGTGCAAATAAAGTGAAATCGGTTGAGTAATTTATATCAGTTTATACGTCATTATAAAACCTTGACAATTGAGGTGTGTTACTTTAATCAAATCTTATTGGCTCTCGTGTGTTGTGAGATAAAAGATAATGATGTCACGTCACATACTTTCAGATATTGTCCTGACTCATGCTGAATAATTTTTGTGTGACATTTTGTTTTTCTTTGTCTCTTTAGTTTAACATTCTTACGGCTATAACATTGAAATGGACACAGCTATAAACAGTAAACAGCCTAACAACAGGTCATTCTGTACACAAACCACAGAGAAGCAAAAATGTAAATTTGACTCACTTTTTTTTCTGTATTAACATGATATGTGCCTGTTACACATCATGTTAAGGCTATAATGTCTTGTCAGAGTCATTAAATAGGAATTCAATGAATTTAGCTTCAAACAACATTTTTTTTGGACGCATAAGCTGTCTGAAAATAATAATAATAATAATTGTAAATGAAACCAAAAAGGCATTGTCAGCAAATTAATACAATAGTTCTTTCAAAGTCTCATCTCATTAGACAAAGCGTCATCATGCATGGACAATGACTGGAGAGCAGATAGTCATTAGGACCAAACCAAGTGCACTTTCGTGTTGAGATGTATAACAGTCCCACCAAGTGGCATAAAATAGTGTTTCCCCATATATGTTTTGTGCAAACCAGCCATTCCGGTCATTCAAAATAAACAAACTAACATTAAAACAAGCTAGTTAACTAAATACATTTGTTAATTAATTTTTCATATTAATTATTCTTTTTGTTAATAAAGTAATTTGAAATCGTTTTACAGTTGAAATGTCTACAAGGGGGGCTTTGAGTTCAGGGTTTTATTGGGATTGAATAAAATTTGTTGACAAATATAAACTTGCAGTATTTTTTAATGAAATAAAAATAGAAAACAAGAGAAAATATAATAACATTTTAAGAATAATGCTAATAAAGGCACTGTCGCCTCACAGCAAGAAGGTCGCTAATTTGCCCCCAGTCACAAAGACATGCACTATAGGTGAATTGAATAAGCTAAATTCACTGCAGAGCATGTGTGAATAGGAGTGTATGGGTGTTTCCTGTACTGGATTCTGGCTGAAAGGGCATTCACTGTGCAAATCATATGCCGCTATAGTTAGTGGTTCATTCCACTGTGGCGACCCTTGATTAATAAGGGACTAAGCAGAAGGAAAATGAATAAAAGAATAATGCTATGCAGAACATGTAAACTAGTGATATTCTATTCTATTCTATTCTATTCTATTCTATTCTATTTTCTGTTTTTAAATCTAGATTCTATTTATCTATCACACACACACACACACACACACACACACACACACACACACACACACATATATATATATACACTATAGATATTTTCTGTTGATATTTGTATTATGGAGTGAAGAAAGTTATTTTAGCATTATGTTTCGTTTTTGCATAAAACATAATCTGTTCAGATAATGGTACACAAGTATGGACATCAACCTTCAAGCATTTCATGCAGTGATCTTACACAACTAGTCGTGACCTAAACATATTTTTTGTACAATATTAATTACTACAATTTATTAGTATCTTACATTTTGCACCATCAGTTGTGGGTTTACAAACTCTGAGGGTCTTCTGTTCTTGGCTCATTTTGATAAAATTATGATTTTAGAGAATCATTAAAGGAATAGTTAATTCAAAAATGAAAGCTCTCTTTAGCCCAGCATTAATTTGCATAATCAACATTAAGTTATCTTTTATAATAAATCAAACAAATAACCTGTAATAAACTGTTTTGACTGAGGTCTTTATTAATTTGTATTATAGCACACAAAATTCACAAATTACTTTGTGCAGAAGTATAGTTTAACATTATGTTTGTGGGAAGGAAATTCATATGAAAGGCCATCAGGGACAAAAGTAGGTTCATCTTGTTGATGCATCAACAAACACAACAGCCAGTTAGTGCTATTTGAGACTATATTTGCATTTGTTATAAAAATGGTACCTGGACAGACATTAATATATTATTACATTTAAATTATATTATCCAAGCATTACGTTGCATCAACAAGGTAAAATCTGATCTTTTTTCCCTGATCGACTTTCATAAGAATTTACTTCTGGCTTTACAAATTGATCATTAAGCCAGAACCAATCACAGTTCTGCACAATGTGATCTGTGAAATTTGTATGAAGATCTCAGTCAAGAGGTTACTTTAACTAGTATATAAATATTATATATGAGTACATTATTGGTGCTGGTATTGCATTTTACAGATATTTGTTTCTTTTTATTTGGTAAAAAAGCCATAATTATTTAACCCTTATTAACTATTTATTTATTTGACATATAAATATCTGTATAAATGAAACATATTTATTTAATCCTTCTGTACATTTCAAATTTACTACCTTTTTTTTTTTTGCATAAATCTGTTAATTAACCTCAGTCCTGATCAAAGCTTTAATAATAAAAAAAAATTACAGCATTTTAACTCTTTAATTGCCAAATTCACAAATGATGTCACTGATTTGGTGGGAAAAAACCCCACACAAAATGACGTATTTTCATTATAAAAAGTAATTGTGGACTGGATTTTTTTTTAACCTTTTATCACAGTCCTGGGCATGTGAACGATTAGTAACAATATTGGCTTTGATGCGTTGTTAGATTTTCATTTTTTCTCCCTAATTTACTGTTGGTGGCTGTTTTTGCTCCATTGATCTCCATTTAAACACATTTGATGGTGCATAAATACACAGTCTTTGTTTTTGTTTACTTCATGTAGTTCTGAGAGCGGAGATGCATATTTTGATTTTCTCAGACACATCGAGGTAAGTGCGTAAAGGTCACTCTCACTCTCACACACTCAGACACACATGCACACACTTTAATTTGCTGTTATACTCCATATAAAATCCAGAAACTGAGTTTTTTTTTTTGCACAGGCCTATATGGTTGATTGACATGGCATACATGGTGTCATGGTTTTGTAATACAAGATGTGGTTATAATGGAAGTCAATGGGACAAAAACAGCCACAAACAGTAAATTAAAAAGAAAACATTGAAAATTAATAAAAAAAATTATGCATTAAAGGCAATGTTGTTTCACAGTCCCAAGACAAAAAAAATCCAGTCCACAATTACTTTTTAATATTGAAAATACGTCATTTTGTGTGGGTTTTTTTCACCAAATCAGTGACATTATTTATGAATTTGACAATTAAAGAGTTAAAATCATGTAATGTTTTAAAACATTTAGTGGTTTTGATCAGGACTGAGGTTGATCAACAGATTTATGCAAATTGAAAAATATATTTATTTGATTCATTTTTGCAGTGGTTTAGTTTAGTGGATGTTTTCATCCCAAACATAACAAAAGGGTAGTAAATTTGTAGGGTAGAGTTTTTTTTTTAATCTTAAGCATTTTCTCAAAATATCTGTCAAAATAAAATCATTCTGCTAGCTAAAACAGAGAAAAAGATATGGCCAAATTAAGACTCAAAATCACCCCAGAGTGGAGGAAAACATCCCCAATAGCACATAATGATTAATAAATGCAGCATTTTATTTTTTTAACATTTGTATTTTTTTTATTCAATTAATTCAGTTGTAATACACGATACACCTTTAAGAGTATCCTATAATAATACGGATGACCTCAGTCATTATAGCCATTAACTTTACAAATGTATCAAAAACGTTTCTTTAGAAAATAATGCATTTATTCACATATATCTGAGTACATCTCACATGATCGGGTTTAGGCTTCTAACAAAAAGAAACAAAAGCAAATAAAATGGCAATATCTTTTGTTACCGATATCAAAATGTGTGTGTCCAGTCAAACTGCTGTATTTTGGTGCTAATTGTCAAAACCCCACACAGCACGTTATTTCATGATTCAAACGTGTTTGTCAATTAGCGAACACTAGGGGGCAGGATAGTATAATCTATTCTTTTTTTGCAGACCTTTCGATATTTGTGGTTTCGCCATGGTTTTGTACTTTAATTACCACTGACCTTTTCTCTCTAACTATAGATTCTAATCACGAAGCACAGGCTCCGGTCCGATCCCTCCAGTTCAGTGGAAATGTGGAGAGGTGAAATTTCCTATAAATCTTTCCAGCGTCGTTCTTCTTTGCCCTTAAGTGCACACGGATGGAACTGAATACTCATTGGCTCCTCGTGTCCTTTATGCCAAGATTTCACTCATCTTTCTCTTTCTTTCATTCTGCTTTCTATATAAATATATGAAGGCCCACATTAACAATTGAAACTATATGTATATATTCTGATTATTGTGGCATTTATTATGGTTATTGCCATTGAAGGAGTACCTGTCCACCACTGGAATTGAAAGTTTTTTTTAAAGCATCAAACATATATATAGCTACAATATACTAAATGTAATTATAGTCACTTTTCAAAGGTTTGTGGTATAGGAAATAAGTGTATTATGATCAGCAATGCTGCGTTTTAATATTCAAAAATAATGTAGGGGGTGTCATGGTGGCGCAGTGGGTAGCACGATCGCCTTACAGCAAGAAGGTCGCTTGTTCGAGCCTCAGCTGGGTCAGTTGGCATTTCTGTGTGGAGTTTGCATGTTCTCCCAGTGTTCGCATGCATGGGCTTTCTCCGGGTGCTCCGGTTCCCCCCACAGGTCCAAAGACATGCAGTACAGGTGAATTGGGTAAGCTAAATTGTCTGTAGTGTATGTGTGTGGATGAGTGTGTATGGATGTTTCCCAGTGATGGGTTGCAGCTGGAACGACATTCGCTGCGTAAAACATATGCTGGATAAGTTGGCGGTTCATTCCGCTGTGGCGACCCCAGATTAATAAAGGGGCCAAAAAGAAAATGAATGAATGAATGAATATTACTGACTAATATGAAAATGTTCATGTAATTTATTTACAATACGGTTTGTAAAGTAATATTTTCTGTCTTTCAGTAGATCTAATATATGAGAGAGCTTTGTTTACCAAATAAGTTGATCTAATTGGATTTGCATTGTAAACATTAAATAAAAGTTAAAAAGGTATAATTTTTATTACATATATTCTGTTTTTAGGTATCATACTCCCAAAATCATTCTGCATAAACCCACATATTTTCTACAAAATTCTCAGCAGAAATAGCAAAAATAGGTTTTGTCTGGCCCTACTTATGGCCCCTAAATCACCAAATCCGCCCCTGATAGTAGGCCTGTTGCAAATTAAATTGAATGTTTCCTGTTTGAATATATTTTAAAATATTATTTGTTTCTGTAACATGAACACTAAATTTTTAACAATATTACTCTATTCGTGTCAATGTCACATGTCCCTTCAGATTAAATGTAAAAAAAATAAAAATAAATAAAAATATTCTCAACATTGAAAAGACTTGTGTTGTTTAATATTTTGATGAATCGTGATTTTTCATGATCAGAGATAAAAAACAAAACAAATAATTATTTAAAATACTAATAATTTTGTAACCATGAAATAGTCTTTACTGGCATTTTTGATCAATTAAATGTAATTGAAGCTTGATTTGCTGAAGCTACATTCAATTAATTAAAAAAAAAAAAGATAAATGACTGACCCCAAACTAAACAAACAAGACTGCGAAGTAATATAAACCAGTTATTAGAATGGTAAACATTCATTCACTTTAACAGTTAAAATCTAAACAATTGTATCAGGCGTGAAATGACAATGTGTGTTTAGAACATTATAGTTTAAATAGATTTTGTTTTCATTAGTTATAAGCTATAAAACATTTACCCTCGCTCTTCGACGTGATTTGCAATGCAGGATTTGCAATCCATCTACTCTAATTAAACAAATGTCCACTGTATTGGCTAGGGAACATAAAGCTCATTTGCATTCATAGAGACTCCTAGCGAAGGGCAATGTAAAACGGCACATACTGTTCACGAAAATGTACAACCGGTTCGTGACATGCTGGGACGGTAGTAGTACCTAAATATTAAACCAATGCATAATTCATAAATCCACAGCTCAACTCTGAGAAACACGATTGCGTGCAGCAGCAAAACAAGATCGACCTCTCTGGTAAATTTAGGGACCATAGAAGGACACAACAAAAACAACAACAACAAAAAACCTTGATGGGAAAGGTTAGCGCTGTCCTTGAGTCACATGAGCATACTGTGTGAATCACGTAAGGGTGGATGAAGCAGTCAAAGTTCCACAAGAACAAATTTCTTATGTAAAAGCATGACTGCGCTTTACCCTACAGCAGCAGATTAAAGGAGAAGCAACTTAATGTGGAGTGACAGTCCTAACGGAACTGGCTGAGAGTGTCCCGGCCACAGATTTACAGGGATTTCTGGAAGATCTACAGCGACACCCAAGGAGGAGCTCAACTCTGCCATGGTTAAAGAAAATGAAGGGTTTTCATGAATATTTGGAGAGCTTCAGAGGCGAGCGGCGTAAATTGAGCCATCTTGCTTTTCCTGTCTTATCATCTGCCGCGTGCAAAGTTTCTTGACACCTAGTGTTGACGGCGCACACTAGAGACCTGCCTTCCTTCAGTCCTGGCTTTTCCCTTCCACCACCACCAACAACAACAACAAGATACTCCTTAAGGGGGTGTTGTTGTACTGGCTGTCTCTCCATGTGTATGACCCCTGTATAAACAATGAAATCCTTACCGGCAAAGAAGGAGGCACTTTTGGAGGAATAAATTTCCGGATCAGTGGACATTAAGCATGTTATTTACATACAAAGTGTTATGGGACCAAATGTGAGGCGACAGGGGTCCAGCATGAGAGGGCTGGATGTATATAGTCAGAAGCTGGCTGGCTGTTGTGCTTAGTCATCTCTGGATTTTCCTCCATGTGCTGCCAGGCCTGAACGCTGCTCAGTCTAGACACTAGAGCTGCCATTGGTCATGTGCAGCTGGGAGCTGTCAAGCATTTCAATCATTTTAATATGTCTACAGGGTACTGCAGTCCCAGATCTCATCTGATAATCCATACTAGCTGTGAAGATTAAAAAGAGAGAAAGAAAAAGACGCTGACTGTATTTGTCTACTGTATCAAGAACATAAAAGGGGGATTTTAGGAGTTTTTAGGATTTTAAAATAGAAAATTGTTATGTAACCTCTGTGTCAGCTGATGACTAAATGTTTGCATAACTTTAAGACCGTAAATGTGAGATTCCTTGATTTGTTGCGACAACAACTGACTGGCTAATTAATTTAGTAATTGTGACATTGAGGCAACATCAGTGGTTGTGTGCTGGTTGGTCTTTTTCTTCTTTAATGGCAGACATTAACTAGATTGTAGTCCATGTCAAAACTACACTCTCAAAAATAAAGATACAAAATCTGTTACTGAGGCTGTACCTTTTCAAAAGGTACTTTTTTTGTTCCTGGCAGGTCCTTAAAGGTACATATTAATACCTTAAACGTACAAATGTACCTCACAGTATTTTGCAAGAGTACAAAAGTAAAATACAGTAAGGTACAAAAGTAAACCCTAAAGGTACAAATGTGCAGCTGTAAAGTACAAAAGTGTACACTGTAAAAAATGCTGTGTGGATTTACTATAGACATAATGATTTTCATAAGTATATTTTTCCCGGTAAACCCAACCCTACCCCTAAGCCCAATGTAGTGAATTAGCTCAAATTGAATTGAAGATTAATTTGAACGGGGCTTTAAAAGGATCGACTATTTAAATCCAAACAAACAAATCTCCCAGTGATCGTTTGAATGGATAGTTGACTTTAATTATGGCTATTGCTATCAAAAATAATAGCCCATTTATGTTCAAGCAGGGTAACAAGAGCGACGTTTAAGACATTAGATTCATAAATATGCACAGACACCTTTCTTTATACAAAATGAAACTTTATTGACTAGTCTAACAGAAACTAACACCTAACACAAACACACGTTCATACAGTTTGTATAGAGGAGTAAAGGAAGAAAAATAAGAGTTTGAGAGAGTGTAATGATGGAAAAACCTCGGATTTTGTAAGACCAATCCAAGCATTCATTCAATTCATTCATTCATTTTCTTTTCGGCTTAGTCCCTTTATTAATCAGGGGTCACCACAACAAAACAAACCTCCAACTTGTCCAGCAAATATTTTACACAGCGGATGCCCTTCTAGCCACAACCCAACACTGGGAAACACCCATACACTCTTGCATTCAGACACATACACTACGGCCAATTTAGCTTATTCAATTCACCTATAGCGCATGTCTTTGTACTGTGGGGGAAACTGGAACACCCGCAGGAAACCCATGCGAACACGGGGAGAACATGCAAACTCCACACAGAAATGCCAACTGACTCAGTCGGGGCTCAAACCAGCAACCTTCTTGCTGTGAGGCGATCGTGCTACCCACTGCGCCATCGTGACGCCTCCAAGCAAACCAAAAATAATTAATTTAAACCTTCCATGGTTTCTTTAGGGTTACGTTTCATTTACACAATTTCAGTGGCAATCTGGAGGTGTTCTTAAATTTCCTATGTGATGTGAAGAACTCCCTCTGTTGAGCTAATGCTCCCATGTGGTCAGCTGGTGGTCGGCTCTTTGTCCTGTGAGGCTTGGAGTGGGGTGGAGTCTGTCGTTTCAAGTTTTAAAGCAGCAAAAGTACTAGTCGTGTTGACTTCTGGTTTTGCGGAGTACTAAACTAAACTTAAATAGAATCTCGACTGAAAAGAAACAAAGAAGGGTATCAGAGTTGGGAATGTCTGAGCTGTGCGGTTAACCCATTTTGTCAGGGTCCGTGCCTGCTCCTTGGAGTTCTCCGGGGTGTTCTCTGGGGTTCTTCTGGGGTGCGGCCTTAGTCACCAGCTTTTATAAGGGTGGTTTTTGTACCACCCTCCGGAGCCGAGTTAACTAATGAGAAGTTAACTCCCCCGAATCACGTTTTATAGTCTTTTGTTCTGAAGCGTAGTGATTTGCATATGCATTCTGGGCGTAAGCTGATGTAGAAATGTTTAAAGTTTCTTAAAATGTTAATATTCTGCACACGTATTAACATAAAATGTAAACAATCATTCAGTAAACCAAATTAGCTTTGCAGGGACATCAAACATGAACCATCTATGATCTTGTTTAACTGTGGTAGAGTTAAACATTGATTGCAGAAGAATTAAAACCATAATATTAATACATGAGAAAGAGACTTGTTGCAAAAACCTGATTACACATAAAGAGGGAATAAATGTTTACATTAAAAGCATCAGTCTTAAGAAAGGAATGTATAGAAGCTTGACCATGTCTGTGTGTCCATTTCTGAGCATTCCTTTTCGTAAATACCTTGGAATCGCATTACGCACTGACCATCCACTCTTTTTCTGGGTAGGAGAGTTTGATGGTGTATCATTTGTGGAATAAAGCAAAATAATTATGTGTCTGATCGGCCACATTCGTTACACCAACCATCATAGAAAATATTCAGCATTTTTACATATTCTAAATACTTAATTGTGTAGCATTTATAAGCTGCTTTCCTCATGGGGACTAATAAAATGTACCACAAGGTAAAAAAAATACTGGCACCTTCAGTGTTAATATTAGTGTTAATATTCAGGCCAGATATTACTTTAAAGGTGCATTAGAATATTGTTCTCTGATATCTGGTATGTGGCTTATGCAAGTGCAAAAAAGAAATGGTTCAAACTTCCAGAAATCGTTTATTTATATCATTTATAATCCTAGAATGGAAAATTCAGTTTTTACTTTATATTGAATGGTATGCTCTCAAACATATCTGTTTACACCTGAGATATTCTGTTTTAAAAAGATAATTAAAATAAAAAAAATCCCACATACATAGGAAATATAATAAGATGTGTTAAACTTTAAAAATAAGAACAAAAATATGTCACTGTTGTACTCTTACTAGGACTCGTACATATTAATGATCCCACAAGTGACATCAGAGTAGGTGTTTTGTCATGACTGAACTATTTTTGAATGATCTTTACATTAAATTTATGTGTTTTTTTTTTAACAATTTAGTTGAATAAACGATTCAGTGATTCACCTCTAAAGACACATTACCTGTCTCTGTGCCATGTTTAAACCAATAAAAGATATGCACCATAAAAACTCTGGAAACAGGGCTTTTTTCTTAATCACTAGATTTCCAAGATATTGCATATAACTTGCACCAGGAAACCGCAATCAATATGCAGGAGAGTATTAACATTTTACAATGGAAAATAATTAATTTATATTTTTAGATTGCTCTAGTCCTGCTGGTTAGCTTAGTTTGTTGCTCAGTGATGCGGCTGCTTTGACTTTGAGTAGCAAAGCACTGGCAACCTGTGAGAAGAGGTGGTGTGCAACAAAAAGTGTATTTATGCTAAAGATTAAAACAAAGAAGTGCCAATACTGTTCACCTGCTACTGTATACATGCCTACAGTACTTTGAGCACAGATCACACTTCATATCACAATAGACAGAGAGCATATGGTCTCTTTTGAGTGTTTTTAGATTAGATTAGATTAGATTCAACTTTGTCATTACACATGTACAAGTACAAGAAAACAAAATGCAGTTTAGGTCTAACCAGGAGTGCAATAGCAGCAAGTGCAGGATACAGGTATAAGTTATAAAGTGAATGTAACTTAGATAACCTAGGTTACTAATGAAAAGTGAGAGTGATATGAAAAAAAGAAAAAGAAAGCAAGGAAAATAAGCCATTTAATCACTCTATGTATTAAAGTCATGGGCCCTTTAAGAATCAACAGGAGAGCGAGCGGAACTCCACCGACGCACCATATTTGGTCAAGAGAGGAAGTTATGATTGGAAAAGTTACGGTTGAGAAAGTTACAGTTGAAATGTTACAGGTAGTGATGTGCGATACCACTGATTTCCTATCCGATCCGATACCAAGTAAAATGAAGGCGAGTATCGACGATACCGATCCGATACCGATACTTTGCCCAAAAATGACTGTTTGGGAAATTAAAGTAGCAAGTAGTGTCCTTAAAAGTGTCACTTCGTACAGAATACGAGACATATTACGGGTTATTCTTGTTTATTGTTTATAGATGAAGAATTATCATACAAAGCCAACTTTTTAAACATATTTATTGACAGCATCTGAGCATGTATATCTTAAAACTGAACATATAACAGTCTGAACATCTTTAAAAAAAATCACACTTCTACGTTTAGTGACAAGTTAATCCGGTTCCCATGAAAGTGTTTTGAACATTTTTTCATTGTTTTATCATTGTCACAAAAAACCCAAGCCCACAAAATACAGCCACATCGCCGAATTTTCTCCCTCTGTACCTGGATAGTGCCTGCTTGCTGCACCTTAGGACTCTGAATTCGATGTCTGTCTCGCCCTAGCAGCACCTGTGCCTCTCCTTTCCTCCTCTTCTGACCGCCTAGTCGTGACGTTGTCATATTCTGTCTTGCGATTACTATGTAGATGTTTGATTAGGTTTGTGGTATTACCACAGTACCTCACTGTTTTGTTACACGTGTCACAAACTGCACCGTTTGAGTTTATGGAAGTGAAGTAGCTCCACACATAACTCTGCTTGCGGTCACCCATATTCAATGACAGCGTGACTGAACAACATGTGCCAGCAGACTGAGTGGCTACTGGCTAGCTAGCGTGATCTGACTGCAGTTGTATTGTGCCATATTACGCACATGACTTTGCAGGCGGAAAAACAAGTAGTTCCAACTAAGTTGGCATATTCAGATAAACTAGGGTAATTGTGGTTACTTTCCTTTGTATTTCTATTTCCAATAAACTACATATTTGCTCCAAATTATTGAAATATCGATATTTTGATAAGATAATCGATTCTAGTACATACAAAGCTGGTATCGGAGATATCGATATTTTAGTATCGATCCGCACATCACTAATTAAAGGATGCAAAGAGATGGATGATCGAGAGAGAGACGAGACAGAAACAGAGAGAGATCCAGAGCCCCTCTACATTCAGTTAGCGATTTCAGACGGATTCAACAAAGATAAAGTTATTGAGAAGAGACAACAGCACCAAAAACTGTGGTCGGATTGAGAAACCATCATCGAATAGAGAATTCATCGTCGAAGTGAGAGTTGGAGCGAGTAACTGTTGAAAAACTGTGTAACCCAGTTGCAGAAAAACTGTGAAACCCAGTTGCAGAGAGAGACGTGTCGATATCCAGGTCTCTAAGTTTGACCATTAAATTAGAGGGTATGACAGTGTTGAATGCTGAGCTAAAGTCAACAAACAGCATTCGTGCATAATATTTTTATTGTCCAGGTGTGTGAGTACAGAGTGCAGTGCTATGGAGACTGCATCTTCTGTGCTCCTGTTGCCACGGTAGGCAAACTGATGTGGGTCCAGTGTGGATGGCAGAGAGTCTTTCAGATGTGCCAGGACCAACCGCTCGAAGCACTTCATGATGATGGGTGTGAGTGCTACAGGGCGGTAGTCATTCAGGCATGTTGGGCTGGAGTGTTTCGGCACTGGCACAATAGAAGTGGTTTTAAAGCATGTTGGCACAGCTGCTAGGTTAAGGGACAGGTTGAAAATGTCTGTAAATACCCCAACGAGCTGTTCTGCACATGCTTTGAGGACGCGCCCAGGAATACCGTCTGGTCCAGCAGCCTTACGCACATTGATCCGACTCAGTGCGGTGTAGACTTTTGAGGAGGTGAGTGTGATAGGTGAGTGGTCGGTTGAGGAAGTGATCCTGGTGTAGGGTTCTTTATTGTCTCTTTCAAAGCGGGCATAAAAGTCATTTAGCTCGTTCAGGAAGGAGACGTTTGTGGGTGTATGCCTGGGTTTGTAGTTGCTGATGACCTGAATGCCCTGCCACATCCACCGAGGATCAGAGTTGGAAAAGTGCTCCTCTAGCTTTAGCTTGTAACAGTGCTTGGCCTTTTTGATGCCCCTCTTCAGATTAGCCCTGGAAGTGCTGTAGGCCTGTGCATCCCCTGATCTGAAGGCAGTGTTGCGTGCCTTCAGCAGGAGGCAGACCTCCTTGTTCATCCATGACTTTTGATTTGGGTATGTGGTGATCAGTTTCTGGGTTGTAACACTGTCTATGGTGGTGTTGATGTATTCCAAAACAGAGGAAGTGTAACTGTCAATGTCTGTGTGAGAACCACAGGTGGCCTGGGAAGCAAACATACTCCAGTCTGTGTGTTGAAACCTGTCCTGGAGTGTGAAGTCTACCCCCGCTGGCCACACTTTGATGGTCCTTACTGATGGCTTCACACGGTTGATGAGGGGTGAATACTTGGGGGTGAGGAACAAAGAAAGGTAATCTGATTGACCCAAGTGGGGGAGGGGGGTCACAGCATAGGTTTCAGCCATGTTTGTGTATACATTATTCCAACGTTTTTTCCCCCCATGTGTGACAGAAAATGTTTTGATGGAATTTGGGAAGCACTGTCTTTAAGTTCAAGTGATTAAAATCCCCCTCAACAATAAAAGCAGCCTCCGGGTGAGCAGTCTGTTGTTTGCTGATGGCTGCATGAAGTTCATTCATAGCAAGCTTGGCATCAGCATTGGGAGGAATATAAGCGGCAGTTATAATGGTGGAGGTGAACCCCCTTGGCAGATAAAAGGGTCTACATTTGACCATTTGAAATTCCAGGATAACAGAGCAATGTCTCCCAAAGAGGACAGAGTTTGTGCACCAAGCTTTGTTAATATAAATGCATAATCCTCCGCCTCTGGTCTTATCGGAGTCATCTGCCGTTCTGTCTGCTCAGAATGTGTGATGCTCAGTTAAAGATACAGCATTGTCTGGTATCCCGCTGTTTAGCCATGTTTCTGTGAAAATCATGACATTACAGTTCCATAATCTTTTGCTGTGGTTGATGTGCAGTCGAATCTCATCTATTTTGTTTACCAGTGACCGTACATTGGCGAGAAAGATGCTGGGTAAAGAGAGCCGGTGTGGTGTTAGCTTTAGTTTAGCTCTTAGCCCGCCGCACTTTCCCCATCTTTGTTTATGGTCTCGACGCCGCCTTCCACCCGGCCGGGCAGGGCGCTCAGCCTCGGGTGTTTTGGCGATCTCAGGGATGAGTCGAAGATTGCTTATAAAACTGTCTGGAATGCACAAACCAATATCCAAGATCTCCTGTCGGGTGTACGATGTAAAGGCACTACTGTTCTGCATGAACAGACCCGAAATGAGCAGGAATAATACTCCAAAACTGCAGAAACTGGAGAGACGCCGAGCCTTGTGATGTGTACGCGCCGCCATCTTGTTTATCTTTTAAATTGTGTTTGCACAATGAAAGCAATCTGATTGTGTTTTTGACTACTTCTCAAAACCAGTTGTAAAGTATCTATCTAATATTGTTTGTTTCATGTGTATTTCAAGTGGCATACTATAGTCAGTCCCCCCAGGATTTTGCACATTACTTATTTGGTGATGGCTTTTCTCAAATATTTCTCAATTCTTATGTTTTGCGGTAAAAAATATTTCAAAGTTTTGTAAAATATTTAAAAAAAAATTTTATCAAGAACCACTGAATGCAGATGGCACTGTATATAAACACTATACACTCTGCCATCAAATGTATGCTTTTTATTGATTTTCTATGTGATCAAGTTTAAAGGTGGCATGATTGTCCTCTTTTCCCCATATTTTGATGGACATCCAATTAAAACGGTTCTAAAATTAGAAAATAAAATGTAAGGTGATGCATGATTTTATTCTTTGGGAACAAACTGGATCGTTGGAAGATAGGCATTGCTAACAAAAGGAAGACTGACGTTTGGATGAAAGCAGGGCAAAAGCAAGACTCACATTTATAGCCCTGTCCCAAAGCTACTGTATGTGACTAGAAAAATAGTTGCATTGAAGGTTACGGTTTTTAATGAAAGATTTTGAGAATATATTATTTTTACTTAATAATGAAGTGCACAAATACATTGTTTATATCTGGCACTACTATATACTTATAAAAATAAGAAGAACACATTTTGATTTCATACCGACTTCAAAAAGAATTATTGGATGTCAACTTTAGTTTTGTGTCCTTCGTTCAACATATATAAAAAGATGCATCAAGTATATCCTATCTTTGAATCCTTGAACCACTGACAGTATTTTCACAAACAACACAACTAAAATATATATTTGGTTGAGCTTGTTAAATTCTAATAGGAAATGCAAAACTTTATTATGTCAATGAAGAAATTATGTTTTTTTTTTGTAAATAAACAGTTGTAAACATGTATGCTTAAGCATTATATACGTATAATATATTTTTATATTGTATTTTTGTATATATTTTAAATTTGTATATGTTTATATTGTGTAGTATAGAAAATCTCAATAATACCTAAACTTTATGATGTTACTTACTGTACATTATAAGTAAACCTCAAGAAAAACAATAAATAATTAAAAGCAATTAGTAGGGATGCTCCGATCGATCGGCCAGAGATCGGTATCGGCCGATAATCACATTTTATGACTCGATCTGTACTCAGTAATCTCGCCGATCTCATAAACCGATCGCAAGTGTTCGTTTATGGGTTTACAAGCAGAGGAAGATGCATTTTAACTTCTAATGCATCAAATATGCTCTTTAAACCTTTTCTTCATTGAGGTACGTTGAATTCTTCTTTCATCATTTGCAATGTTTCCAAATTGCATTATTAGTCTACTTTCTTACCAAATGTTTTATCTGTTTTATCTTACATTTTCTGTAAAGCTGCTTCTGACCATGACGTGTCCACACTAAATGGTTATAAGAGACGTGTTTAAGGGATTATATGCAGCATAATTTATTCTCTTAGGAAAGGAGAGGGCGACGCAGAGGCGCAGGTAGTGCTGTTGCCTCACAGCAAGAAAGTTGCTGGTTCGAGCCTCGGCTGGGTCAGTTGGCCATTCTGTGTGGAGTTTCCATGTTCTCCCTGCATTCGCGTGGGTTTCCTCCGGGTGCTTCGGTTTCCCCCACAGTCCAAAGACATGCAGTACAGGTGAATTGGGTAAGCTAAATTGTCCTTAGTGTATGAGTGTGAATGAGTGTGTATGGATGTTTCCCTGAGATAGGTTGCAGCTGGAAGGGCATCCGCTGCGTAAAACATGTGCTGGATAAGTTGGCGGTTCATTCTGCTGTGGCAACGCCAGATTAATAAAGGGACTAAGCTGAAAAGAAAATGAATGAATGAAGGAAAGGAAAGAGCTCCACTTAAATATCATACGTAGTGGGAAAATGTGTTTTATGCAATGTTAAAGTTATATAAACCATGAAGCATCAGAATCGGTACTCTGTATCGGCCGATCACCATGAAGAACCATCAGTATTCGTTATCGGCTCCAAAAATCCTGATCGGAGCATCCCTATAGTAATTAGTGAAAGCCAGTATTGAGTGTCAGATGTGTTGGAAAACTGCAGTTTGCTCAGTCTTGATATATTGAGGCACAGAACATATTTCCCTGAATTGTCTGTTTCTTTGCTGCAATGTCACATGTGTGTCCCCTGTTGTGGAAAGGATTGCGTGTGCACCAGTTTGGAACATGACACATTCTCATGGGGTATACTAAGCCTCATGCATCACGACCTTCATTCCTGTCCATGGAAACTTTATATAGTTTGAAGGAAAAGTTGTATTACGCTGTGCTGGACAGAACATACTTCTGAATTTTGAGGCAGCTGGACTTCTCAGGGGATGTGTGTGCTTTGTGGAGACTGAATTGTGATCAATCTCTATCTTTTGTAGGCTCCTTTCACAGTTTGGTTTGATTTGGATTTCTGATAGCTTTTTTTTTGTATTTGGATAGTCTGAGATTAAGTGACGAAACAAAAGAAGCACAAAAGATTGTTCATAATCAGCTCATCCTTTTAGAGTTCCCCATCCTGTGCCAAGGCTATTGTTTGCTAAATCAACCATGAAAGGGCTTGTTGTTCCATCTCATACTCTCCTCTCTGGCCTTGAGGCTTTATTGTGTTCTGTCATTGCCTTAAGTAGGACTGAATGCTCATATTGGCTCTTAGCCATAGTTTCTGCATTTTCCCCTCTTGCCCTCAGCAGTTGACAGGGTCTCCACCATGGCTTTCTCTCTAAATAGCACAAAACTCCTACATTAAGAACCCTTTTGCCTGCAGTGGGCTGCAGCACATCCTCATTATGGCATAGTGGAGTCATTTAGGGCCTGCAGTACCTTTTAGTGCTTGAGATTTTTTAATGGTCATGGTTTAATTAAGTTAGTCTTACTGCAGGAATCGTCCATTTGAGAGGGAAAATTCGTTCCTCCTTTGTGTCCCATTTTCTGAATTTAGCTTGAAAGCATGGTTGGTTTGATGAGATTCAAGATACATAAAAGAAAACAATGAAATTAAAAAGCAAACATCACAACACAAGGACATAAGATCACAACAAAAAGCAAACATAAACTTACAACACAACAACATTAAAACATAGGTTAGCTCACAAAATTTAAAATAGTAAAAATAAGCTCACAACACTTAAAATAAGCTCACAACACTATTAAAATAAGCTCACAACACTATTCAAATAGTAAAAACAAGCTCACAACACTATTTAAATAGTAAAAATAAGCTCACAACACTATTCAAATAGTAAAAATAAGCTCACAACACTATTCAAATAGTAAAAATAAGCTCACAACACTATTCAAATAGTAAAAATAAGCTCACAACACTATTCAAGTAGTAAACACAAGCTCACAACGCAACAACATTAAAATAAGCAAACATAAGCTTACAAAACACCATTTAAAAAACATAAACTTACAACACAACATTAAAAAAGCAAAGATAAACTTACAACACAACAACATTAAAAAGCAAACAAACTTACAACACAACAACAGTAAAAAGCAAACATTTGTAAGCTCACAACACTTTAAAAATAGTAAACAAGCTCACAACGCAACAACAATAAAAAGCAAACATAAGCTCACAAAATACCATTAAAAATCAAACATAAACTTACAACACAACAACATTAAAAAAAGGAAAAATAAGCTCACAACTCAACAACACTAAAAATCAAACTTAAGATCACAACAATATTAAAAAAGTAAACATAAGCTCACAAAACAATAACATTAAAAAGCAAACTCACAACACAACAACATTAAAAAAACAAACATAAGTTCAGAACACAATAACGATTAAAAAAGCAAACATAAGTTCACAACGCAACAACATTAAAAAGCAAACAAGCTCACATTACAACAATAAAAAAGCAAACATAAGTCCACAAAACACCATTAAAAGTCAAACATAAAATCACAAAACAACAAAATTAAAAAAAGCAAAAATAAGCTCACAACACAACAACACTAAAAATCAAACTTAAGATCACAACAATGTAAAATAGTAAACATAAGCTCACAAAACAATAACATTAAAAAGCAAACTCACAACACAACAACATTAAAAAAACAAACATAAGTTCAGAACACAACAACACCAAAAAAGCAAACATAAGTCCACAAAACACCATTAAAAATCATACATAAAATCACAAAACAACAACATTAAAAAAACAAAAATAAGGTTACAACATAACAACACTAAAAATCAAACTTAAGATCACAACAATATTAAAATAGTAAACATAAGCTCACAAAACAATAACATTAAAAAGCAAACTCACAACACAACATTAAAAAGCAAACATAAGTTCAGAAAGTAACAACACTAAAAAAGCAAACATAAGCTCACAACACAACAACATTAAAAAAGCAAACATAAGTTCAGAACACAACAACACTAAAAAAGCAAACAAAAGCTCACAACACAACACTAAAAATAGAAATGCTCCCAACCACTAGGGGCAGTGTTGGCAATGAAATGCAGATTACCTTGAGACAGTTTAAGAAATCCCAGATGTAAGTGATTGATCTTAATATTTTATCAGTTTTTTAAATTAACAATGTATTTTACTGAACAAGTACGTTGATTTGTGTATTTTGTATTCTTTCTTTTAAATTTTAAAACTATAAAATAAGTATTTGTATTTATTTGTGAGCTTTTGTTTGATTTTTAATGGTGTTTTGTGAGCTTATGTTTGCTTTTTTAATGTGGTTGTAATGTGAGCTTGTTTGCTTTTTAATGTTGTTGTGTTGTGAGCTTACAGTATGTTTGCTATTTTAATTGTGTTGCAAGTTTATGTTTGCTTTTTAAATGTTGTATTGTAAGTTTGTTTACTATTTTAATATTGTTGTGATCTTTTGTTTGCTTTTTAAATGTTGTGTCTCTATGCAGATACTTTCCCTGCGTTCTACATCTCAAATAACAACTCACAAAATATATGCGAACGTTTCATATTACTTTCACATGCTTATAACCTGAATATATGTCAAAGACACTTGTCAGATTTTATTTTAGAGAGCAGACATGATGTTCAGCTGTGTGCTCTTCATTTTTCTGTCTGATTCAGGCTGCTAACAGCTGCTCTGACTGGACTGTTTAAAAGCTTGTGCTTGTAGGGGCGTGAACATGGTGATGTGGAGATGATCCGCGAATCACAGCGCTTTGTTAGCTGACCAATCAGAGCCTGTTGAGGGCGGACCTTTCAGAGGAACTCGGAAATATGACAGTCGTTTTCATGTTATCTAAGTAGCTGTAAATAATCAAAGTAAGATGTATGAAAAAAGAACGTGATTTTCTGCAAATGCGGCATGAGCACACATTGCTTTGCATCTTATAAACACAACCAAGCCTTAAAAATACACTGTGGACCACCCCTTTAAAGAAATATGTGACGTGTGTATTATATTAATGAAATGTTTTGGATCTTGGATGTAAACCTTACTCTAAGAGATATCTAAAACAAAATCAGAAAGCTTAAAAATAGCATTTTAGGAACATTATGAAAGCTTCAGTTGTATAGGATATGTAGTATAAAAGGACATAGCTGCTTATTTTTCCCTTAAATACAACATTTAATGTTGATTTTGTATTTGACATATTTTGTATCCCATCTTTCATTCCTATTTCAACACAGATGTTCACACATGCTTTACATTTTACACTTTATATTTGATTCAGCGTGACATATTAAGGTCTATCAGAAAATAATTCATCTCCCGAGTAGTTGGCTTAAAACCCCCAGAAGCTCTTTTCAGACAGCTTAATCTTTTGATCCCCAGTCCCTCTCTCCTTTTTGTATTTAGGAGGTATAGAAAAGGCAGGTGCAGTGCACAGATTTGCAGAGTGAAAGATGTTTATGTTGCAGGCAGACATCCACACGTTTTATTGGGAACAGATGGCAAATACATGATAAGAGCATCTTGGGTGCTGTCTTTATGGAATTTGTTGCTTGTTGTTCTCGGTGCAGTGCAAGGCCGCTTCAGAGCAAAGTGAAACACTTCTGTAATCAGATCTCCAACAGCCATATGGTAGCCCTTTCATTCTTTCATTTATCAAACGTTTGAACTTGCATAACAAAGGGTTTAATACAGTTGCATAAAAAAGTAAGTTTGATACTTCTGACAGTAGATTTATTTGGCAGAGATTTACAGTGCATCTTGAAAGAGGGATTCATCTGTACTATTTATTTTTCTTTTCTTTTCAGACAAAAGCTTTTCATTAAGTCACATTTGTCCATCTTCTTAGTATTACTTAATGTTTTATTTAATATTAACAATGTTGAAAAAAAAAACAATCTAAATCTTTTAGAACTTTATTTATTTAGTTAGTTAGTTATTTAGTTAGTTTGTGGCCAATGTAATCAATGGGGCTGGGATTTATTCAGCCAGCCATCATCAGAGGGAGCTCTTAAAAACTAGACATGTATATCAGGCTACCTGTATAATGTTCGGTACGGTACAGTTGGTTCGGTACGCTTTTATGGCTGTTTCCATTGTCAAAACCAAAAAGCGAACCGTACCGTATCACTTTTTTGGTACCCATTCGGAAGGGTACCTAGCACGCCAAAAGGGTAACAAAAGGCAGAGCAAGATGCGCAGCTGAACACTTGGTTTACAGAGATACATCACTCGCTTGTGCACAAGCAGGAGAATAAAAACAAAGGAGCCAGCATTTTTAAATACACAGCCGAGACATTACGTCATTATAATATATACAGTTGAAACCAGAAGTTTACTGTATAAAAAGGCACATAACCATTTTAAAAAAGTAAGATGTTAATATGACTAAACTTTTTCTCTATTAGCTAAGTTAGGATTATCAAATTAGTTTATGTTATGCTTAATAGCAGAATAATGAGAGAGATACTTTTTGAGAAATTGTTATAACTTTTCTTGAAAGTCAAGTTTGCATACAATAAGATTATTATGCCTCTGAAAAAGCTCATGATGGTGTCAAGGTTTTGGAAGTTTCTGATTGGCTAATTGACAACATTTGAGTTAATTGGAGGCCCAACTGTAGAATAGTATTTAAAGAAAACCTCAAACACACTGCTTCCTTGTGTGACAATATGGGAAGATCAAAAAGCCAGAATCAACAAAAAAGCCAGATTACAATTTGCTAAATTACACTGGAAAAAAGAATAATTTTTGGACACATGTCCTGTGCTCTGATGGAACTAAGATTGAACTGTTTGGCCGTAATGACCAGTGTAACATTTGGAGGACAAAGGGGAAAGCTTACAAGCTTAGGAACACCATCCCAACTGTGAAGAATGGGGGCGGCAGCATCATGTGGTGGGGCTGTTTTGCTGCAGGAGGGACTTGTCCACTTCGCAGTATAGATGGCATCTTGAAAAAAGAACATTATGTAGAAATACAAAATACAACATCTCAAGACATGAGCCAGGAAAGTAAAACTTGGCCACAAATGGGTCTTCCAAACAGACCAAGACCCAAGCACACTGCCAAATTAGTTAAAATGTGCTTTAAGGACAACAGAGTGAAAGTTTTGGAGTGGCCATCACAAAACCCTGATCTCAATCCTATAGAAAATTTGTGGGCAGAGTTAAAAAAGCTTGTGCGAGCAAGGCAGCCATCACTCTTAAAAACTACCACAGGCATGAAACAAAACAATATTAAGTGTCATCAGCAGATCTTGGCATGAATGCATAGTTTACTGCAGAGCAAGTGCAAATATTTGTGTTATTTAATGGGAGATTCAATGATTGAGGTTGATGGGGGGCAAAACTTTGGCGCAGTCGGTAGCTTTCGCCTCACAGCAAGAAGGTCGCTGGTTTGAGCCTTGGCTGGGTCAGTTGGCATTGCTGTGTGGAGTTTGCATGTTCTCCTTGTGTTCGAGGTTTCCTCCGGGTGCTCCGGTTTCTCGTACAAGTCCAAAGACATGTGCTGTTGGTGAATTGGGTAAGCTAAATTGTCCTTAGTGTATGTACTGGTCCTCCAGGTTGGGGGTTGGGAGTTGAGCAGCTAAATATCGAAATTTTAAGTAAATGACCCTGGGGGTAGTGAGGAGATAGGACATAGCAAATGAGGACATAGTAAATGATATTAATAAAAAAAGTTCCAACTGATACCAAAATATGCTTTATTTTATTACCATTGTTATTAGAATATCATGATGTTTTTATACTAATAGGGCAGTTTTGATATTTGTCTGTGTTATAGTATGGGTTACTGATTTCAATGGTTATAATAAGTCAACACAAACAGTTAAAATATAATATTGAATTATTATTATTACTATTAGAGAAACATATTGTAATATAAATATTGTAAATATTGTAATTATAATGTAAGACATTATATTAAAATTATTGTATTATTATTTAATATTATTATATATATGCAACATAGGCTCATTCAGAAAATGTAGCCCTACTGTAGTGGTGGGCAAACTTTTTAGACCCGAGGGCCACATCAAGTTTTGCAAACCAAGTGAAGGGCCACATGTCAAATCCTTCAAAATATAACTTTTATTTATAGTGGCAGTATGCATGGAATAATATGTAATATCGGACAGAATCATGTCACATTAATACAAAACTGATTATGTAATAGTGAGTCAAATTTACAAGTCAAATTAATTTGCACTGCTATTTATATTTACTTATTAATCATCATAAAACTATAAAGTATAATAGTACCATCAATAATAATAATAATGTAATAATTTTTACAGTGGAGAATAGAAAAGATATTGTTTGATAGGAAAAATCTCCTATTAACACATTAAAAATAATTCTTAAAGTTTACTATTCAGTCAAATGTACATTAATCTACTTTGCACTGCTTTTAGAATATAGAGATCAATCATCATAAAACTTGATGATTCTACAAATCTTTGATAAAAGAACTTTTTAAAGTGGGTGTATGCATGGAAAATATATTCTATGACAAAAATTAACACATTTAACCAGCAACTATTATGCAATTTGAGTCAACAAATCCTATTTGAGCTTGTATTAATATGCTCATATCAATCATAAAACTATGAAATAAAACAGAAGAAGAATCTGAGGGCGTACTCACACTATGTACAGTTGCATTAAACCGGGCCGAAGCATGCTTGTCCCCCCTCCCGTCTCCCCCGACGGCCCGCACTCACAATACATTCGGGCCTGAGCACGTTTGCTTTATCGATGATGCGCTGTTCAGTTTAAGAAGCGCTCTCGCAAAAAAAAAAAAAAAAAGAGAAGCGCATTTTGCGTGAAAGTGCATTTTAATATCCGAGAGTGTGTTCTAATTCTACTGGTTGCGCTAACTGTACCGCTTGCAATACTGCCACCAAATGGCGTTCACTTGTATTGCATCATTAATTTACTAGTTCTGAAACCAAACCACTCAGAAGCAGCATTTTAAAAACTCCCTCGCGGGCCGGATGAAAGTGTTCAGCGGGCCGCATCTGGCCCGCGGGCCGTAGTTTGCCCACCTCTGGTATACACGCTTCTGGAGATCACGAATTATGTAGCCAGAAGTACGTATGGCTGCATTTCGTTTTTGTAAACAAACGCTACAGGGCATTATAACTTTTCGTGCTAACCAGCTGACCATTTACCTCCGTATGGACTGCTTTCCCGCTGTTACTAGTTTGTCTAATGCAATCCCATGGCAATTCGTAGCTTTTTGATTTAGTAGCTAATTCGTATGAATTCGTACGATCTAATTCGTACAAATTAGTACGATTTGCTCATCACCCAATGACGGTTCCTGTTAGGGGTGGGGTTAGGTGCTACGCCTCCTTTTTAAAATCGTACATTTTTGTACAACTGAACTCTTACGAATTTGTACGAATTAGCCACTAAACTGACAAAACGTAAAATATTTGTTTCCTCGTGAGATCAGGCTTATTTGTCCAGTTAGCTTGCCATGTACGTTGGTGGACTTGAGACACAGAGAGGAGATGACCATGACGACGGGATTTGAGTCCGGTGAAGAACGGTTCCAGAAAGCAGGAAAAACAAAAACAGAATCCAAAAAATAAACAAGTAAATAACAGGGTGAGAATGTGGTAAAACGTGGTAAAAACCAGGCGAGGGCTTTTCTTTTTCTGGATTGGATTTTAAATTTGTCGGTTGGGTTTAGGGAAGTGGGTGGGCGAGTCAATCTGTGCTTTTTAAAATATAGGTTGGGTTTAGGGAAGGAGGAGGGTGGGTCAGTCGATAGGTCAGTCAGTAAGTCAGTCGACAGCAGCCTCTGGTGGATTTACGTGAGAAGAGCAGGCGCAGAGAAATTTGAGATATCAAAAAGCAACCTCTAGTGGATTTGTGAAAACAAAAACTGCAAAAAAACTTAGCTCCTGGGACGCATTTAGTGCTCTCCATAAATGTACATAGAGGTACATTTTCAGAATGAACCTGGGCTGTAATTATTAATATTACTATGAACACTATGAACCCATATATATTAGTGGAGCACATGCTTGACTAGCTCAATATTCTACTTTGTGGATATTCTGCTCATGTAACCGTATACATATCTATGCACAAACCATAAATGCTCACTTGACGAGTAAAGTCTGCTCAAATAATGTGATGAGAGGACATTTCAATGTAGCATACACATTCCTTCTTCTTTCAAAAAATGCGACTGTGCTGTCATGGCATGCTGGTAAAATGATGCCTCTCGACTTGTTCACTGTCAAAAAATGTGGATTGTGGTTATATTATTGGCTTGTGTTTTTGTTTTTAAATCAGTATCATTGAGGTTATTGGGTTAAAATTACTTTATAATATTTAATTGAATAAATTATAAATGATTATTACAAAGCATTTTCGTTTTCAGAATTTAAAAAATCAGTCACACTTTACAATAAGGTTTCATTAGTTAATGTATTTACTAACATGAACTAACCATGAACAATGCTTGTACAGCATTTATAAATCATTATTCACCATTTACTAATGCATTAATAAATTCCAAATTCATTGTTATTTACATTAGTTAATGCACCGTGAGTTAACTGAACTAATGACGAACAAATGTATTTTCATTAATATATACTGTACTGTAATAAATGTATTGTTCATAATACAACTAATATTAACTAATACAACCATATTGTAAAGTGTTGCCAAAATTTCAACATTGAATTTTTTTGGTGAACTTTCACTTGCAGATCAAATGCACACGTTAACCTTGACAACCTTAAAAACACATGTCTGTTCCTCCAGTTGGTTTTACGGACCCTCTATAACCATAATGGTCTCAGGTGGTTGACTTTTGTCATCAAATGTCTGTAGATATACAAGACTGTTAGTAAGGGTCCAGCAACGGGACCCTCTCAATGGTGTTTAAAGAAGCATGAAGGTTGAGTTCCCTCAGGAAGGTTGAACAAACCCGCATTGTAACAGTTGTGCTGTCAATGCTAATCTAAGACAATTGAAAGAAATAGTCTCTCTGCTCTTCCGTGAGTAAAGTTGGTACAAGAGCGCATTTGTTTTAGTCAGAAATGACTCTAACATTTATGATTCCTGATGATGTAGTGAAAGAGTCTCGTCTTAGCAGGTCAATGCCATTACACCCCTCACCTTCAGAACTCCTCCGTCTTTGCTTGTGCAAAAAAACCTATTATATCAGGTACAATTCCTCAAACACACACCTGGTCTCGGCCATAAATCTCTGTCTCCATTATAGTTCTGCCAATAGCATGGCCATGCTGGCTGCACACACTCTTTATAGTGGGGTTTGATGCATATTTCACCGTGCTGGTGTGTGACAGAATGGGGTTGGAAAATGAGGGAGCAGCTTCATTATGGTACTAGTGGATTGTTCGCCGGAGCTGCCAAAAGTGGCATGAAATGGGGGAGAATGGAGCTGGAGAAATTGAAATGAGACAAACCGTACCAAACATCAGCATCTACTTTTTCTCCCTGGATCTGAAGCTGGTAGCCAGTCAAGTCAGCGACTCTGCCGTGTATTGACAGGATGGCGTTCAGCACGATAGCCATTAAAACTTTCTGAGAACAGCAGCGGCTGTGTTTTTGCTTAACAAGCACTGACTCGTTTTGCTCTAACATGTCACTTCAATGCGTAAATTTCCAGACCTGCTATCTGTGACAAATGAAAAGCAATAATCTCACTAGTGTACTTGCATCATAACACACGCAGGAAGCTCAAAGAAAATGATTTATCACGTGGACTGACTGTAAAGTGAATGGACTTCAAAATTATTCCAAACATTGAAAACAGAAGAACATTTCATTCTTGGTTTGAAGCCTATTCAAATTCTGTTAACAATTAATGATTACAGTGTTGTATGTATTTATGTATGTCCACTAATATGCATATTTATGCCGAGAGCAGGTATGTATGCATGATCAAATTGACAAATGTGCTGGGTAATTCAGTTCATATTGCTTTTTTTGCACACCAGCCTTCTGTAGTTGACGGTTGTTAATGCACAATCACCATTTTGTAACTGCAAGTCGTCCATCCAAACTGAAAGCAGAAATCCAGGCTGTGAAATATCTGTTAATTAACAGTTGCCTGTAGCTTGTGATTCATGCCTGTTTTCAGTTTATGAAACAACCCATACAATATATTTTAAACTACTAAAAATGTCGATAGTCACTTTGTCAAAAGTTGTCAGAGCAGAGAACAAGGTCTGATAATGCATTTCAAAACTGTAAATAGAGGGGAAATAGAGGGACATTGTTTTAAACCGTGTGTGAGCTGCCTATTTCAGAGTAAAATACAAAATAAACTGACACTTCATTCACCTTCATTCACCACAATCAAATCTCTTTTTTTTATGGATACTCATGGATACTTCAGACTTGGCATGCTATGTTACACACATTAATAAATGTAAAATCTGAAACCGCACAACAGGGGCACATTAAAACTGATTGATTGATTATGTTGTGACCATACACTACCTGACAAATGTCTTGTCACCTATTCAAGTTTTAGGAACAACAAATAATAACTTGACTTCTAGTTGATCGTTTGGTATCAGAAGTGGCTAATATGAAAGGCAAAGGCCTCTAGATTACGCTTATTTTACCAAAATAAAATATGATCATGCCTTGATTATTTAATGATTTAATTAGGACAGTTAGGTCTGACTTTGCTTATACAAAAGTGTTGTCACTTAACAGAAATAATGTACAATATAGAATATAAAGTCATGGTACAGTAGAAAAATAATTTAATATTGTGTATGACTCTCATGGATGACTGCATCCATACATTTTTGCAATGACTCAAATAACTTAATAATAAAGTCATCTGGAATGGCAAAGAAAGCGTTCTTGCAGGACTCCCAGAGTTCATCAAGATTCTTTGTATTCATCTTCAATGCCTCCTACTTCATCTTACCCCAGACATGCTTAATAATGTTCATATCTGGTGACTGGGCTGGCCAATCCTGGAGCACCTTGACCTTATGAGGTATGAGGAGCGCTATCCTGCTGAAGAATGTGCCCTCTCCTGTGGTTTGTAATGTAATGGGCGACACAATGTCTTGATACCTCAGGCTGTTGATTTTGCATCCACTTTGCAGATCTCGCGCACGCCACCAAACTGAATGTAACCCCAAACCAAGATTTTTTCTTCACCAAACTTGACTGATTATTATTTGTTATACTATTATTATATTTGATATATTTCTAAGTTATTATTTGTTGCTTTTACACCTGGGATCGACCACAGGACTTTTGTCAGGTAATGTACTGCCACAATGCAATTTAGACAGCTACATTTTTGTAAAATGTAAAATATGTTGCTCTGGGTATGTTTTGTTGGACGTTTCAGATAACAAATTCACTATTGGGTGCTGTCTGCGTCTGAAATATGTTACTTAGGGTATGTTTTATTATGTGTTGTTACACGTCCTTATAGGGTTCAATACAGTTGTTGTACGGACATACCTTCCCTCAACCCAACCAAATGGTGGTTTCAAAAGTAAAGGTAAGAAAAAGTGCATCGCAACAATGTAGTTTTACTTTGAGATTACATAGCTTTTATATATGTTGTGGATTTTACTTTAGATAGGTGAGGCAGATGTATTTGATTATAAATCATAGACAATGTTAAGTTGTTTTGTGGTATTTAATTGGTGTTGTGCAAGGAACTGCACAAATATAACCTTTTATTAATTTATTCATTCATTTTCTTTTTGACTCAGTCCCTTCATTAATCTGGGGTTGCCACAGCGAAATGAACCACCAACTTATCCAGCATATGTTTTATGCAGCGGATGCCCTTCCAGCTGCAACCCATCACTGGGAAACACCCATACACACTCATTCACCCTTATATAACCTTTCATTTGTCTATGATATTTCTCTGTAAATATCATTACTGTGAAAAAGAACAAATACTATGGTATTTAACTGCAGTCAAATATTTAAGTATGTTATAGACAGGTAAACAATATATTTTACACATTTGGAATCATAGCAAAAAAAGAAAATTAACACAACATAACATGAAATGATCTCCAATAACTTAGGATGGCCTTGTTTTCTGATAGACAAGACACTTTCCTAAGCATACTGATACTATTTTATTTTTTTAGATTTAATATTTTTTTGCTGCAGGTGATTGCTTTTGTGTTTTGATTGTTATTGACATGGCTTATGTAACAGCAAACAATACTTCTTGATTTCTGCTGTTATCTGAATTATTTAGCATTTCTCTTTTTCTCGTTTTGCCTTGTGCGATGTGATCAGAAGCTGCTGATTTTATCTTTCCAGGTATGGCACTAAAGATCAGATTAATCTTGATTTTTCAATAGCAATGCAGAGTGCAGTGTTTTGGTATTGGCTTTGAGGAACGCAAGAAAGCTGGTTGATCATGCAGGCCAACGCAATCTCACGGCAATTCGTAACTTTTTGATTTAGTAGCTAATTCGTATGAATTTGTATGATCTAATTTGTACAATTTAGTACGATTTGCTCATCACCCAATGACGGTTGGGTTTAGGGGCGGGGTTGGGTGCCACGCCTCCTTTATTAAATCTTACATTTTTGTTAGACTCAACTCGTATGAATTCGTACGAATTAGCCACTAAACTGACAAAACGTAAAATACTTACGTTTCTTCGTGAGATCAGGCTGTGCAAGTGCATAAAAAATCCTAGTAGAATCTGCTGCCATGCAAAAAAGGTCATAAAACAATTAAGTCAAAGTCTCATTTGCTAATTCTTTTATCATCTGTTTGTCGTAAGGTAAAATTATTGAACTGTATATTATAACGTCATCTTATTTACCATAAGTTTATCATTTTGCTCTTTGGGTTTCAACACTGAGCACAAAATAAGTATTACCTTGTTGCCATCCACCCTGATACCTTCCTTACATTCCAACAAATAAAAGTAATTCACCTGGAAAAGACACTTTACTTTTAATTAACACTTAAATACATTATTTACTTCTTTTCAAATGGAAAAAGACTATGAGTGACTCTTTTATATTGTCAT